>QEPC01010859.1:5422420-5486494 GCA_003113815.1 Sphenodon punctatus
AAGAGGAGATTCAACCACCCCCAGGCCCCCCAAGCCCTCGCCCACCAACATCACCTCAGTCTTGTCAAGATTCAATTGCAGATGGCTCGACCTCATCCAAGCCCCCACAGCTTACAGGCAGTGGGAAAATAAGGAGACTACATGGCATACTGATGACACTGCATGCCCTGAAACCCTCTCACGATCTCCCCTAATGGCTACATATAGATGTTAAACAAGAGGGGGGACAGAATGGCACCCTGCGGGACTCCACACATGAGGTCCTGGGGGGAAGACGTACACTCCCCCAAGACCACCCGGTGAGTTCTCCCAGCCAGGAACGAACAAAACCAGTTCAAAACCGTTCGCAAATTCCGGCACTGTCCCTCAGGTGAGTCACCAACACCTCATGATCGACTGTGTCGAACGCAGCCGAAAAGGTCTAGCAGGACCAGTAAGGTCTGACGACCCTGGTCCAACGCCAGACAGATATCGTCAACCAAGGCCACCAATGCCGTCTCCATACCATATCCAGGCCGAAACCCAGACTGGGAGGGATCGAGGAAACCGGTGCGGTCCAGATGTTCCTGGAGCTGCCGTGCCACAGCTTGTTCAATAACCTTCCCTAAAAAGGGAAGGTTAGAGACTGGACGATAACTGGCAGGAGCATCAGCGTCAAGAGATGGTTTCTTGAGCAGAGGTCTAACCACAACCTCCTTTAGGCAGTCAGGCACCCTGCCCTCCCGAAGGGAGGCATTAACCACCGCAGCCAGCAAGGGCTGTAACGTCTCCTGGCTAGCTTTCACCAACCAGGCCGGGCATGGATCTTGCTTACAAGTAGTGGCACGAACAGATCCCAACAAGGACTCCACATCGGCAGGCACCACCATCTGAAACTGATCCCACAAAACAGGACAGGGCGGGGCATCCATATTCTTTATACAAAATAATAGCTCCTGTGAACTCAATGAGACTACTCAGGTGTGTCATTTTACTCACAAAACTGTTTACAGGCAGGGTTACCACAGTGCCCAAGAATTGACATTTAAACTCTGTCTCTACTCAGAGATTGTTCCTTCAGGTGGTGATTGACCTCACTGGTGGAATAATTTATGGCAAGCTTTGAACTGCCCTTGCATGTACCGCACCTGTTCCAAGCACAAAAGATGTCAACAGCTTGTGCTGTCAATCGGGCGTCTCTTATGGCACTAACTTAACTTTCACTAGGGGAAAACAGAACCAGAAAAGACATGCTTCTGATACATTCCTACTGAATAAAAATACATAAAGAACATTTGTAACAACATGTACCAAAAAATGTAAGTGGCATAAAAATGTATGGGCTAGAGAATCTGCTGCTTCAGACAAATACTGCATTCATGTTTGTGGTAGAGAAAGTAAATATTCAGTCTCTTCTGAGGCTGCAACATAGGGTAAAGCCACATCAGACAGGACTGGCTGAATTCCCCACCCACCCTGGGGAAGGTGAATACAAGTCACCACACTTTGGGCTGGTGGGGAGGGCAGTCCATACGAGCAGCCCCCCGGACAGCTCTCAGCAGCAATTCCACACCATGGGTCTGGCCGAGGATCCAGCCACACAGGGCTGGACTCCTGCTGCGCTGCAGGATCAGACCTGCTGCTGCTAGACAGCTGATGGGAGGGAGCGGGGGTGGAGGAGCAGGGGTGCTATCCCTGCCCACCGAACAGCTGATCAGGGGAGGGAGGGCTTGAGGAGCATGCACCCTCCTCCGGACCTGATCCTCGGACCTTGCCTCACAGCACAACTGCCCAAGCCAACCAGATGGGAGACGACCCGTTACCCCATATTGGTCCGGCTGAGGCAATAGTAGCCTGAGATACATCACTGGTCTTCTCTGGTGGTTGCACCGCATAGCAGTGTGCTGTCTGCCCTGGGGTGAAGTTGGTGAACATCTGATGGTGTCAGCCTGACAGCTAAATTATAGTCTTACGTGAGGTAAGGTTGGCCAATGTGGGTTAACGTCTCATGTGGCCTTACCCATAGCCCTGCAACCAGTCACTGGAATATATACAGGGACATTGCAAGCTACAGCAACCAGTGAGATTTACATGTTTCATATTAAGATCTATTACTGACTTTGAAAAGATATGGAAACATCACTTTTACAGCATGAAGTAAAATGACACTGGATGCCTCCATCACTTAAGCATATTTAACTTGATTGATAATCAAATGTTGGTAACGTTGGCTTGTTCTTCTGTTTTTTAAATTCGAACCTCAATAAACAGGAATTTATATATGTTCCATTTTCTTTGCGATGTATCTGCAGCTGTCTTAAATGTAAAACATGGCAAATGAAAATATGAACATTAACATTCATATTCTAGAAATGAAGAAACAAATATTTGAATAGTAACTGTCCTTCAAATGTGTTTCATGAACAATAATACAGCCTCTCAGACACCCATGTGAATGAAATATTTAGCTAGCAGACCTAAGATAGACAGACAATGCCTGGGGACCGTGTGCGTACGTACGGGGAAACCGTGCAAATCCGCATTGCGGGCACATTGTGCCCTGCGGAAACCACGCACAGTTGAGGCATGACTCCACTTGCACGTGCGCGGTCCGCAGGGCTTGGGATCGCACCCATTGACGTGTCCAAACAGCTAATTTATGGCATAGCTGGGAACAGAACTCCCAAGTTCTGACTCCCAGTTTAGTATTCTAACCGGAAGACAACACTGCCTGCCTTAGCCCAGCTTTACACATCTGCATCCATCCACCTGACCACAGCAGGGAAGATTTTCATGCAGACTGTGACACACTGTTCTGTTACAAGAGTCTGAGCTGAGAACTAGGTGGGCAGCAGGCACTAAATTTCATGGGCCGGTAAATTTTATATAGATTTGTGCATGGCTGCCTTAACCCTATGATTCCAGTGACAGAGAAGGAATGCGCAACATCAAAAGCAAACACTAGCATTTTTCAATTTTATTTCCAACCAACAATTGCGAAACAGGAGCTGAATGTTTACAGAATAGGTATTTTTTATGTCAGTTTACCATAGGGCCTCCCTTAGCTACAAGCTTACAGCCTGAGGCCCCCACGGCATTTTTAGGAATGGAAACTTTCTGAGTTCAGCTTTTACAAATTTCCAGCCCATAGTATGTATTTCATTAGTCTACATGGTATTATAATAAATGATGCACTTCCTCTTTCACTTTATGATTTTTTAACACGCAACAATTTTGCTATGTGTGTTTTCTGTTTCTTACATTAGAATAGCGCAGTCTATTGAAGCTATCTTATTTTAAGATGAAAAATGGGAAAAAAGCACACACCCACATGTTAATCTGCACTGCATTCTCCATTGGGTCCATACTGTAAGCACATGTTAAGCACGCAGCAACATAAAGACCCATATCTCTTGGGGCAGCACCAGCAAGAGGTGAGACAAGAGCTCATACTCCAGAACCCTATGCCTGGAGTACCCAAGGAATACAACCACTAGCTGGCTGGCATAGAAAATCTTTGCTGTGAAGCACCTGCAACACACTCAGTTCTCAAAGTTTCCAATTGCCTCGTTCCCCAACCCCTCCAAGGGATATAAAAATATGTAAGTAATTCACTTCTTTATTGTCTTTTCCATCTAGTGAAAGTAGATGACAGTATGGACAAATCTTTGCCACTTAGTCTTATCACGAGCCTTGTTCACCAAACTATGGAGGTTGAGTCCTGGCCAATCCATTAAATCCTGCAGCTATGGTGTACAGGGTCTGCATCAGCCTTTTGTACCAGGAATCTTCTCAATGATTATTTCACTGTAATATGTATTTTTTTCTACTGCTTAGAAATAATAGATAGAACATTAAGAAGATACATAAGGAAAGCTATATAGTAAGCAGTTAAGCACAATCAAGTTGCTAGGGTTTATGAATGCACTATGTGGTATACTGCTGCAGTATTTTTCCTCCTTATTTTGCATTTTATAACTCCAATCTCAAAGTACAAGGTATATGCAACTTTGACTCCAGAACAAATTAAGGAGGTTGCTTGATAATTTTTATGCCCCTTCACAGGACATGAGGGGCACATATCTTCTTTGAGCTGAAGAATGGGAAAAGTGGTTCGAGTAACTATGATCTCCCCTATTTAAAAAAACAAACAGAGTAAAAGCTGATACACATTAATGTACCAGCACTTGTAGGTTAGGCAAGAAGCATGTAAACAATGAACCTCTGTGCAGGTTACCCTGGATTCCTGAAGATCCTGGAAATCTGTGGAGGGTAGAACTGCTATCTAGGACTGAAGTGAAGCAGCCATTTTGTGCTCATTAAAATTTTCTGTATTTTCAGGTTGTCCAATGGGATTCCGCTGTGGATTTAAGTTGCAGCGGAATTCCATCCAAAGTCCCTAATGCAGAGCACCACCATTTTACACTGTGCACGTGCAAAATGATGGTACCCTGTATTGTGTTGCCATTTTGCACATGTGCGGAATGGGTGCTGCCATTTTGTGCATGTGCAGTATGGGGGCGGGAAGAGAACCCTAACCGGATCTCTGGCAAAATGTGGACGGGATCATGTTCTAGTCCACACGTTGCCAGAATAATCAGAACAACTGGATCTGTTGAAAATTAAATCGGAGTCGGAACGTCGTTACAGCTATCCATTCTGTGCAAGGCTGAGGACAGGCACAATCTGACACCCAATGAAACAATCCCAAGAAAACTCCTGGTGATTCCCTGAGAATAATGAGAGATCAGTAATATGATCAAACCAATTAGCAAAGCGCTCAACAAAATTGCACCGAGGCCCAACAGAACAATTTTGTACCACTGTGCCCAAACAGCACCTCTCAAACAGTAGATTTAACTGCTGTGTTTACACTGGTATTTCTCCTTTTGCTTCATAAACAAAACACAGAAAATGAAATTCTCTAAGTTTTAAACATCTCTGCATTTTGTTGTCAAAACTGAATCAGAATAGTTTTAACAACTGCATCTTAAATTAAGTTAATTACATGCAGAATATGTGACGAAAGATATGAGATACCCAAAGTATTTTTTATGTGGGAGATCTCAACACACATACATGTGCAACCTGGGGTCTCTCTAATTTAGTTGCTTTTTATAACACACACTTATTGATTTGCTCATATGGTGGGAAAATAAATTAAGCAAATCATTACAGAAAAAATAGCTGTGGATAACATGTAACCCACAACTCTTAACTGAAATCTTCCATTGGTGGTTATAACCACTGAAGCCAACTGCTGCATTGGAGAAGAGTGCACACAAGGATTTACCACAATGAACTAGTCAGTTGCTGTTAAGCTTCACGGCAAAATACAGATAGGGAAAGTTGTGCATACAGCTCTCTATACAGCCACAGTGTGCCAAAATGCCTTCTTACCTCTTGATATTCAAATCTCACCTCTCTCTAAATTTAATACTACTTATAGGGCAATGAAGAGAAAAGAGTTGAGGAAAAAGTTATAAATTGAACGTTAAAAGCAAGATTAATATTTGGGCTTCCTTGCCTCAGCAAAACACATGCACTTGATAGAAAATTTGTGTCCACGGGTGTAAGATAAGGGTGTCAGAGGCCATGTCTGCAAACATGTCAGTTTGACATGCTGACACCAGCAACACCAACTTGAGTTAACGCCTGACTAAGGGTGAAAACAAACATGACGCTAACCACCCTTTAACCACCCTTGGTGGTCATTTATGCGTGGGTATTTTCAGACGTTACGAGATCAGTGAACCACGGTGAATACCCACCTGTGGTCAATGTGTCTCGAACATCTGTTTGGCGGCTGCCAGATGTTCGCCACGGTCAATCCGCACATGGGGTCAATTTGAACCACGCTTCCCGGGCTAGCCAGGGGAATGTCCCGGGAAGTGTGGTCAAAAAGATCCCCAGCGGGGACCAAAAAAGAGTAACGTCTGGCCGGTTGCCACGACACATTCGGCCCGACGCGGCGGCCGCAGTGGCCCCGCCCCCTCCCAGATTCCCCGCCGGGATCCCCCCGACATGTCTGATATGGCGTGACGGGGTGACCCCGGCGGGGAATGAAAGGGTTGTTTTCGGTACGGGGCCAAGCGGCCCCGTAACGTCTGAAAACACCCCATGTTTCAGGGCTGCATAGGGCACCAATACAGCCCTGCAACATGCATAAATAACCACCAAGAGTGGTTAGTGTCATGTCTGTTATCACCCTAACTTGCACTGTGTTTGTCAGGTTTACAGACATATTAGCTGATCCAGTTCTTGAGAGTTAGCACACGGTTCTTTATGCTGCCATTTGGAGGACACCATGGGAGAACTAATCTATCCGTTCTTGTATGGAAATCAGTTTTAGGAAGGACCCAGGAAAAACATAGAGGCAACAAAGCAAACAACAGGAACAGTGAAAAGGAATGAATGAAATCACATCTAGTCCGATCTCCTATATAGTAGTTTCCTGAGGTTATTACCATATCAAGCTCACTAAAACTGTATGTATCCTTGAACCCATCTTTTTGAGCAATAAGGGTGGAGGCAGGAGCTGTGCCCACACTGCATTATGTTTAAAAGAATATGCATATGCAATTAGGAAGGGGATCATTGTGGTGAATGTTTAATTGAAAACACAGATTCAACAGTCAAAAAGGCAAGCAGAATATTGGAAACTGTAAGGGAAGAGCTTTAGATTGTAAGCTCTCGGGCAGGGACTATGTCTATCTTATTTTCTGTAAAGCACCAGGTACATCGTTGGTGCTAATAAATGCTAATAATAATAATAATAATAATTAATAGCTAGGAAAGTATGAAAATAATAAAGTATCATAAAACCCCATAGTGTGCCCACACCTTAACTACACTGATTGCCCCATCTGCAAAGGGATATAGCAGAACTGGAAAAGGTACAGGGAAGTGCTACAAAAATAACTAGCATTAGCAGCTATGGAAGAGGCAGTAACTTTTGAAGCCGGAGAGAGAACAGGAGGACAATGAAACTGCAAAAATACAAACTCCCACCACAACACGGAGTAGTGGCAGGAGAAGAGTTTTGTGTGAATACAGGCTTAGACTGCAGATTTCTGACTGAATCCCACAATTTCCACTGGTCTCTTTTCCGATGTTCAATGTAGTCAAATCTGGCCAGTGCAGAGTACTGAAGGGACAACAGAAAAGAGCTGCCATATTGGATCAGACCACTGGATCATTTAATTCAATACACTCTCCTGATACTGGTAAATCAGATTGCTTCAGAGGCATAGGGCAAAAAACAGGTCAGTTAGAGTGATCCATCTCCTATTGTTCATTCCCTGTTACAAGCATTCAGCATCTTAGGAGGGACACCCTGAATGCAAAGTTGCATGAATTTGTCTATACTCTAGTGTTGTGGGTGGCAGGCTAGAGCATTGGGGATGCTGTGTGGGCAGACTGTGGGCTGTGGCAGCCACCGGGTCTATTTAAACCAGACCCAGGTGGGGTTGCAAGTGGGCAGTTGTGGGGGTGACCCCCAGAGCAGGTCTGGGGGTGGCTAGCCCCAAGTCCGTCTGAAAACACCCACTGAGCGTTCTGCAGGTCTTGCTTAATGAAAGAATGCAAAACAACAGTTCCTTACTCTCCCCCATGTTATTTGTGATTTTATATACTCTTCTCCTACCCCTCAATTATCCTTTCCAAGATGAAGAGCTGTAATCGTTTTAGTCTTTCCTCATAGAAACTGCTCTAGATATCCCATTATCCTGTTTCTTGTTTTTCTTTTCAGCAATGCATTGACCTGACCAGGAAGTCTGTGGGGGATTCATCCCTTGAGAGGGAAATCACCTCTATCTCCACTAATAGCAATTAAGGCTGACTGATAGGTGGATTAATTCCATCACACATTATTAGGAATGTGTGTTATAGACTTAGAACAATTGTTAAACCTTGCTTTCCAGCTTAACTTTTTGGGTGCTAAAATGTATTACATCTGGTGTATCCTTGGACTTAACTCTTACGTATGTTAAAAAATAAAGCAGGGAATGGGGGTGGGTGGGAAGGGTTTTTCAAGTGCTAAGTGTCTCATGTGAATGCAACCCTAGTGTTTGTTCACACAGTGCTTAAAGATTAACTCAAAGTTTAAGTAATTCAAGGTCATCCCTAGAGGACAACAAAATTTGCATGCTCAAGTTTAGGCACCAGCTAAACTCAAGTAAAGGCAATCTATGTATATGGATGGTGGGGAGGGAGGAAGTTGGCAAGGCAGGAAATTGAGCTTGAGAACTGTGGCTAGTTCTTTAATGTGGACATGAGCTGAGATTAACCAGGGCTCTGTGATTCTAAATTAAGAAACTCATGAGCCAAAGTCCATTGTGACAAATTCAATCCAATGGTATTTGACATAGCTTGTGGGTTTTTTTAAAAATGCTAGCTTTTTAGCTGGTGTGATTTTAAACATGCCTGTGAGCCTAGTGTATAAAGAGCAAGTCATGTTTAAAAAGATGTTGACTGAGACAATTCAGTCAAAACAAACATTTTAAATACAATTTGTGTTGTCTAGACTAGGTGCATGCACTGTTTAAAATAGTTAAAATGTGTTAGTAAAACATTTTAGTAACAGGTTTTTAAAAAACCACTCAGAAATGGCCTCCAGTTCCACACAGTATAGGTATGAGATGCCACTATCAAACTTGATGATAAAGCAATTCACTACCAACTGCCAACACATTTTGGCTATTTTGAACATACGTTCCAGCAAATCACCACTTCGTTTTTTTCATGCCTGCTATAAGTATCTGTACTAAAGGGGCATCTTTCATATGCAGGCAATACCAGGAAAAGCTAAGATAGGCAAATAAAAAGGGATTCTAATCAAAAGATCGTTTATATATCTTTGATTTTTAAATGACTATCAGTTCAAAGCAAATATTAAGCACAGATACTTTCTAGTTAGGTGTAAAGAGATTGTTCAGAGATAAAGTCAGTTTTAATTAAAGACTTGGGCAGGTGTCATTTAATGACACACTTTGATTTTGATTTAAACCGAGATAAATATTCTATGATTACCCAGCAGAGCACTTTAAATATGTATTAAAGGAATAATTAAAAAGATCTTGCTAAAGAAAGCAATGGGATGTCACCTTTTCTGAATCTGAAGTTCAATGTTACTGATCTCTCTTATACAGGGTAAGTAATTTATTAATCATTTGGAAAAACTGCACTTCAAAAATTGGTCTTTTTACAGTTTGATGCAGGATATATCACAAAAACCTGCTCTTCCAAATTACTGAGTAGAAGCAGATCTCTGAGCTCACTGAAGTATGCATGGTGAAGAGAGAGTAGAGGTAAAACAGACAAGTAGAAAATCACAAGTCTGTTCTGCTCAAGTACAGTGATGTAAATCTAGCCTCAGTGCAGGGCTTCAGATTCACACAGGTGTAAATGCAAACAGCTTTTGGCTGAACAATTTCACCAATTTCCCTCTGCAGATTCTACCATATATAAAAGGGGAGAAACCACAAAGGCAAAACAAATCAGAAATATTTAGAATCCTTTGGCATCAGGCTATTTATAAAAAACAACAACTAACTGCTAAGGAAAAAAAACAACAGTAGGATTACACCCCCCACACCCGGTTTCACTTTTAACTCCAGTTAATATTTCTTGAAATTACACCAAGCCTAGTCAGTTCCCCCTGTAAACTCTTTACATGGGAATTGCAAAAGGAAACTAGCTGGAATGCTAGCCAGTTTCCATCCTGTTCCTCCTTTTGGTGGTTCTTTCTTTAATGTGTGTCTGTGGATGTTGCTCAGCTACAACTCTGTAGGTCACCTTTTCAAAAGTGACCCTTTTACCTGCTTGTAATTGTGGAGTATAGAAGTAAAAATAAAATAATAATTAAACAAATCAGCTGGATGCACTTTCAGGCTTTACTATTTCTGCTCACAGTCTCACATTTAAGATACTTTAAAGACCCAAAGATCTTTGTACTAGAATTTCTAACTATGCTATATGAAATGCCAAAATTTCATACACAGAACCGAGGCAAGATAATCTGTATAACACATGAACGACGCATGTCTGAAAAAGCCATTTAGCCATAGCTTAAAGGAAAAAATGCATTTTACAATCTAGAGGCTAGGTTCATTTATTACAATGGTTCCAACTAGCTTTTAATATTTTTCTACATACTTAATATAGACTAGTTAATTCTCTCACCACAACAAAGACGGATACAAGAGATTGTTTAGCCAGTTTCTCTAAAAATAACGCAAGCAGAGTTTGCACTGCCTAACTGATACCAGTCTAACTGGCAAATTTCCATTTGGACAGAAAAATGGGTCCCCTACGTGCCAGAGCATTGTATTAAGTATGTTAAACAGTAAAGTTCTGTGTACCTTTAACATCTAACAACTAAGCAGTGAATGTACAGGCATTATACTTGTGTTTTTTACACTGCTCAAGTGGTTGGATAAGAAATAATCCATAATAATATTAAGAAATTAAGAGACTATTAGGGAGAAAAGACTAAATTAAGTTCTCTTTCATGAGAAAGGCAAGCTCCTCAAGATTCTGGTGGGCCAAAATAAACTACTAGTAAGAGGAAGTGATAGGTCTATGTTGAGTCTCTTGAGGCTAAGGAGGAGAATGATATGGCTCCAACATAAAGGCCAACAAGGTTCTCATCTACAAATTTCTATTCCTTACAATCCTCCTGAATTTCATAAGGTTAAGGTTTCCTTCCCTATGCTCTTCAGAAAGTACAATATGTAAACAGCGAGAGGAGAAAGGAAAATGGGAACGTCCCCATAGAGTCTTTGGACACTGACTCCCTGGCCAGCTATCGGCCTATCTCTAACCTTCCCTTTTTAGGGAAGTTATTGAACAGGTGGTTGCCCAACAGCTCCAGGCTGATCTTGACGCTATCGGATTCCTGGACCTGTTTTAATCGGGTTTTCGTCCTGGGTATAGTATGGAGACTGCGCTTGTGATCTTGATCAATGACCTGCATCTGGAGATTGACATGGTGAATTCTACCCTGTTGATCCTGTTAGATTTTTCAGTCGTCTTTGCTTTTATACAGTTGACCACGAGGTGTTGTTTACATGACAGCGGGACCTGGTGGGGGAATGTGGGACTGCTTGAGTGGTTCTGTTCCTTCCTGTCAGGGAGGTCCCAGAGAGTACTGATGGGTGATTGCTCGTCATCCTCTCGGGACCTCCCATGGGAGGCCTTGGGACCTGAAAGGGATTGGGACTCCTATTATTATAGAGTCTGGCCTCCTCTGGTCAGTCAGATTTGCAGCTTTGGAGTGCTTCTCAACCCTTTGTTGCACCTGGATTGTCAAGTTGCAGCGGTGGCCAGGAGTGCTTTTCACCAACTCCATCTGGTGAGGAAGCTGCAGCCTTTTCTTTCAGATTCGAATCTGGCCACTTTCATCCATACTTTCATCACCTTGAGGCTAGACCACTGCAATGTGCTCTATGTGGGGCTGCCCTTGATGACTATTTGGAAGCTGCAGCTGGTGCAGAATGCGGCGGCTTGCCTCCTTTTGGGGGCAAGGTACCGGGAGCACTTTACACTGGTGCTCCAAAGTCTGCACTGGCTTCTTATGGCTTTCCAAGCACAATTCAAGGTGCTGGTTTTGACCTTTAAAGCCCTAAACGGTCTGGGCCCCACATATCTGAGAGACCACCTGCCCTTCCATGTCCCACTGCAACCCCTGCAATCAGCCATGAGTGCTTCCTTGTAGATACCATCTGTTAGTTTTGTTCGTACTGTGGGGGCTCCCATGGGGATGTTCTCGGTTGCTGCCCTAATGCTGTGGAACTCCCTTCCCACCAGAGTTCATTGGAGTCTCAGCCTGGGCATCTTCCGGAGGCGGTGTAAGACTTTTCTTTTTGTTAAGGCATTTGGCAGGCAGGGGATAAGGAACAGAGAAAGGGAATGTGGGTTTGGGTGGGTGTTTGGGTTAGGGGTGTGTGTGGGTATTTGGGGAGGGTTTTGCGTGGTTGGGGAGAGGTGAGAGAAAAGGTTGGGGAGTTGGGTTTTTATACTGCTTTATATGTATTGTTTTTATTTGTTTTCTAAGCCACCCTGAGCCTTCTAGGAAGGGCAGGGTAGAAACTGAAATAAATAAATAAATTTAGAAGAGACCACCTGATGGGCTTTTGAATGTAAAAAAGAAAAAGTAGGACCATTGTATTACATTATGCATATTTGGAGTAGCCTAGACTAAACAAATTGATTTCATTTTAATAATGTTTTTAAACAGTTAATACAATTACCCAAAGTATGCAATGGCAAAGATGCCCATGGAAGCCACATTATAGTCTCTAAACACATCTATAACAGCAGTGACCCAACAGTGAACTTCAGTAGTTCGGCAACTTAGATTAGAGATCTAATGTAAATATACCTACGTACAGGTTTTCTAAGTACAAGAGACAGATACACAAGTCTCCAGCTATTTGCACATATCCACTTCAATGGAATGCAATAGGATCTTATCAGCTGTCACTCCAGCTGATAACCAGAGATTATGAAGTTTTTACATTCTTAAGGATACAGCAATGGGTTAGGAAAATCATATGCCTTTAAGAATTGTACAGAAGCATATTGTTGCTAGTAAATCCTCTGCATGGGAGTATTTTTTTGCTTCCTAAGCACCTGCTTTTTCAAAGTGAACTAAAATTGTGCACATATACTGAGGACCAGTATGGACACTTAGATGAGTTTTAAGTTAATATTAGAATCGTTTGGAAAAGCCATCTATTCTTTCCCAGTGATTGCTTTCATAGTTATCTTGAGCATGCACACTTCCCAAATCTAAAACCAGTTTTATTGTTATTAGAGTGTACTTAGTCAGTACAAAACACTGTAGCTTGAGAAGTAACATGCGTCAGGAATAAATTTTACTGCAAGTAAAGCAGAACCATGTCCAGGTGCAATTTTGCATAGCTGGGGGCGTTGTACCGGTCACGAAGAAACATAGGGTCACACATGTGTGATACTGGCCTACATGTAGGCTACAAGCCTAGTAAATATGTAAAGCAAAAGGTTCAACATGTATGTAATGTTACAATTGAGTCCTGTAAAACTCAAGTCATGTACTGTAACACTGACGAAACTCCAGGAAATGGAAAGAGATAAAGAGTGTGGATTCACCCCACAGCCAGCCAGACATCTGTGGAGATGCAAATGGACCTTCCTGCTTGCCTTTTGCCTACGTGCTTCGAACCATGCAGGCTCCAAGGCGGGAAGGAGACACAAAGGACTTGGAATTGCTATTTAAGTCAGGGCCATTAAGTCATCTTCGCTACCTCTTGGGAACTCACTCAACATCATGCAGCCAGGAGGGCTGAGCCGAACCATGAACGGAGAGAGGGGACTTTGATTTAAACTATGAAGAAGTGTCGGTGGTCTAATATTGGGAATACAAACTGAGTAACTTGAGTTTTCAAACTCTTGCAAACCCAGAGAATAAAGAGTCTGTAAACGGGAAGGATCGGGCCCTTGGGTGACAAAGGGGTTGTCCTTGCTTCAAGATTGAATCAGCCAGAGAGAAAAACTGATTCAAGTGGGCTGTAAGCGAGGGAAACGGAGTCACTCAAACCCGGTAAAGTGGGGGTGTGGAGCTCCAACCCGTGACAGTACCTGCACCCACACCTACAAAATCCTTATCTTTCACAGTCTAAAGAGTAGCGTTTTGCATTTTTTTAAAAAGTATATATGCACACCCACTTTGCCATTTTCATCAGTTGTTTGTGCACATCAAGGGGAAAGGCTGTCTTTGCAGTTAAAAACACGAAAAGGCCAATACTGCTTTGCTGTGTACTTGGAAAGACACTAAAGAGATAGGGGGTTGCTTTGGGCTGCATTTGAAAGTTCCCCAGATAAGGAAACTAAAACAGAGACCTGCTTACATTATTGTTGTTATTTTAGTAATATGTGATATTTATCAAGTATGAAATATGGTGTCAGGGAGATAAGCTGCTAATGCAACTATTACACACACACCCATTTAAAAGCAAAAATGATCCTGCATATTTTAAAGTAATCTCAATTAATAATGGCCATGTTAGATAGAGTGTGTATGTGCAATCCTGAAACTTTCTAGTGCCAGTGCTAGTTCTTTTTCATTCACTAAAGTAAATGGATTTATGATGCAAAAAGATAACACCAGCAACAAACAGCTTTAGAATCAGCTTCCTAAACTTTTTATTTTTTTCCCCATCTATAGAACATTTAACATTAAAATATTAAGAAGCTTTCTTGTTTTAAAAGTTAACAGTAAAATGGTTTAAAAAAATATCTCCCTCCTCTCTGCCAAAAAAGTTAACATAACCCAAATAATTCATTTTCCTCAAAGCTTTTCTTTGAAACTTGTTAGGTTTTTGTTGAAAACAGGAAAAGCTTCAAAACCTGCCTCTGCACCAAACATATGTAGCTTTAATTTATTGATGAGTCCCTCTAACACAGACTTGGGGACTGTGCATTAACTTAACGTAAGAATCCAAGGAGATTATTTTCATTAGTAGAATTCTAGCATTTTATTCATACGTACACACTGTGCAAAACGTATCATAACTATCGTAAACAAAACTGAATATTTGAGATATACTAGACATAGAAATTAAGGATGATTTTCAGTCCAGCGAGCAACGCTCATGGGCTCAAACTACTCTGAACCCAAACACACGGTGCAAACAGAAGTGACTGCGCCACTGAAGCAACCCAGCCAGGGTCAGGAAGTGGTGACAGACACGGTCTGGACGGGCCACTCACCACGTTACTGCAGCCAGGCTGCTGGGGAAGACACAGGAATGCGAGGTCGGCTGGAACCACCCCTACACAGCGCCCAGCACCCCACCATAACAGGCATGGACCTGATCAATTGATTGTTATTTATACTAATCTATACGCTCTGGAATAATAATGTCATTACACCAAGTATGATGCTGTTAATTCCTGTCATTACTGGGAAAGGTTGTTAAGTCATGATATGATCATTTAGTACCACTGGTGTTTACCTGGGAGACAGAATAGATTATTTTTTTACTTTTTTCTTGCGTTGTTTATATTTTAATGTTCAAAATACTAGATATCGCAATGATGGAATGCTGTGTTTTATTATTTTATTATCAATCAAACTTTAAAATGGTCTGTTTCCCTTCCCAGCCCCCCTACTTGAGACCTAGTTTCCCTGGCCGAACGGTGTCATGGGTGGGGTCAGGGTTTGAGGGACTCCCTGAACCATGCAGAGGACAGAGGGAATCCTAGCTGAAGCTGCGGCATCTGTGGTGATTGGCTCCAGCCATGAGGAGGCGTGGTCGGTCAGCCTGAAGCCCACATAACCGGCTGTAGCGCCCGGCGGCGCCAGAGGCGCGCGCCTGGGCGCCGCGCCTAAGGGCTACGCATGCAAGGGCATGCCCTTGTGCACGGGGCCTTAGGCGCGGGCCGGGCGCAGGGTGGCTTTTTGTTGCTCTCTGTTTACCGGTTTGGTCTCTCTGTTCCTGGGGTGTACGGGAGGGCAGGTAGGTTCTGTTTGTTAGTGATTATGGCTAAGAAGAAAGGCAAGCAAGGGATGGTCTCCAGGGCAAGGGGCCGTCAGCTTAAACTGCATGAATTTCTGCAGAGAGTGCAGATGGATAGCCTTCTTGAGGAAGGTGAGGAAACCTCTCCTGTTACTGTTATTAATGAGATGAACTGTATGCCTGCTCAATCCTCCTCTATATCCTCTTTCCATCTTAACCAGAAACAAGATGGCTGTGCTCCTGAAAATAATCATAGTATGGAGACGAGGGCCATGTCTGCGGCTCGGCAACTCAGACCGGAACAACGGTTACCTGACAGGCTTATGGATTCTGTGTTGGTGAGAGGTAATTCTTCGAAGGCTCAGACTGATATCTGTTCTAAAGATATGGACAGTGCAGTTGCTGCACATGGGAACGAGGTTTTGCCCTGTCAATTTTCGGCCCCTTCAACTACGCCTTTGGAGTCTCTCTCTGAGGAACTCCTTAGGAACGGGTCGCCCTTGGAGACAACCTCTGGGTCAGCTTATTACGACGTTTTGGGGAACCAGTGCTGCCTTATCGCTGTTTTTATTAAGACATTATATGCCCGTTTAGATGAGATTGATTCTCAATTGCAGGCCCAGAAGACTTCTTTGGAGGCTATCTCTGCTTCTATACTAACGTTCAGGGATAATCTCGGGGGAATGGTTAAATCGGGCCCAATTGGGTCCCATTCTATAGCTACCCAAACCTTGGGAGATATGATGGCTGGGGCAGTGGGTGGGGTTGTTTGCCCTTTGAAGCCCTCTGATCTTAGCGTCAATGCTCTTGCTTTGGCTTTTAGGATCACCCCTTTACCTACGGGTTTTCTTCCCCTATGGTATTCTAAGTCACTTGTTCGGTCGCATATTAAGAGTATTTTGGGGCATTATGTACCTTTTAATTATTTTGTTAAGCTCTGTCCCCTTCCAGCTCCTTGGGGCACCCATCAGTTGGTTGTCCATTTTCGTACACCAGCAATTGTGGAGAACTTGCTTTCATATATTGATTTATTTGCCTCTTAGGGAGTATTTATTAGCAGGGTATTTGTTAATACCCAGGTTTCTCCCCTATTAGCGGATCCTGTACGCCAAGCTTTGCCAGGGAGGAGTTGCCCATGGTCCTCTTCATCAGGGGTGGAGAATTCTAATTCTGAAAGGTTTGCAAAAAGAACCTTTAGTAAGCCTCCTAGTGTTCCCATTGCCTCTCGCCTTTTGTGTTTGGCCCCCCAGGAGGCCACCTTTTCATCTATTCAATCTGTGGCTGTTGATGACCTTAATCCACCTAGCCCTCTGTTGGAATCATTGGCTGTGCCACGTTGTGGGGTGAAAAGTCATCTGGGAGTTCCAGATGTTTCCCCCACAATTTTGGCAGATCACTTGGAGCCCAGCTTTGGAGCGGAGATGATATCTACTCAAGGTCCCCTATTAGGGGGTGGGGGCTCTAGTCAGGCACTTTTGGCAGATGATTGACTCCCTGCCCCAGTGGTGGGTGAGGTATCTTTATGTTCCTGGAATATAGTGGGATGGACAAGACACTTAAACGACCCGGATTTTATTCCTATGCTCAGGAAGTATCGGGTGATTCTGGTACAGGAAACCTGGGTGGGGACTCCCCTAGATTTGGAGGGCTATAGGGCTTTTCATCTTCCTGCAGTTCCTCATAAGGGTAGAGGGTGCCTTTGCGGGGGTCTGGGTTGTTTTGTAGAATTGGAGCTTTTTGATTGAGAGTTAATTGAGCTCTCTGTTCCATCATTAGCCTTGGGCTTTTTAGCCAGGCTTGGGGCCTTTACTTGGATTTTTATTACAGTTTATATACCACCGGCAAATGCACGATCATATAGGGAAGATGCTTGGTCTGATTTGGATACATTTTTGACAGAACTGGGTAATCAATATCCTGAAGCTCTTATTATTATTATTATTTTTGGGGATTTTAATGCCCGGTTAGGCCCCTCACAGGAGGCTTTGGAGCAGTATTGTGAGGTCCCTTCCTATATCCCGACGGGCATACTGAATTCTAGGGTCTCTAAAGATGTCCGGATAAATGCCTCCGGTATACAACTGGCCAAAATGGCCTTGGGGCATAATCTATATATCCTGAATGGTTCAAGTTTTGGTGACATGGAGGGGGAATATACTTACGTGGGGCCGGCTGGCTCCAGTGTACCTGATTATATTATGGTTTCCAGTACCGTGTTACCATACATTTCAAGTTTTGACGTGGGAGTGAGGCTAGTGGAAGACCATCTGCCTCTCCTTCTCTCATTTGAAATAGGTATTCCATCTCGCCAAATTCAGGATATTCCATCTACTTTTTCCACATCTGAGACTCATAAAACAGCTAAATGGGGTGATGCCTTGGCTTCCTCTTTAGCTAATCTGGTGACTGAGTCCCACTGCTTACGTTTATGGGAACGTTTGCTCAACTTCCCTAGTGGGGATGAGGTTATTACCTTATTTAATCAGGTTAGCTTCATCTGTTGTACCCATATCGGGGAGTTTAGTAAACATTTTGGTGGTTCTCACTCTTACAGGGGTAAGCCCTGGTATGATAGGGAATGTAGGTTGGCAAGGGCTGACCTTAAAAATAAATACTGGGGCTATAGGAAGATGCATCTGCCTGCTCCCCCGTCTGAGTTTTTCACTCTTAGGAAGAGGTATAGGGAGTTAGTCTGTAAGAAAAGGCAGGCGTTCTATCAGGCCAGATGGGATAGACTGCAGGCAGGTGGCTATAGATCAGCATGATTCACAACAGTTTTGGCAAATAATTAATGGCTCTATAGGGAGGGAGGCTCGGAGTCCTCTCTTCCCTATTTCTCCGCAAGCATAGGTAGATCATTTTCAACAGTTATATGGTGCTGGCGGACCGGTAGCCCCGATTGAAGATCTTTTGGGGCCAGATGCCCCTCTAGACTGGCCCTCTGTTACTATGATCGAGATTGATTTTTTGCTGAGCTACTGTAAGAATCATAAGGCCCCTGGCATTGATTTAATACATGTTGATTTCATTAAGGCCCATAGAGACTGGTGGCTCCCAGTGCTGTCTATACTCTTTACAGCCATTAATGATACTGGGATCATGCCTGAGGGGTGGGAGCGAGCAGTAGTTGTGCCTATATTTAAAAAGGGCTCTAGGCAGCTCCCCTCTAACTACAGGCCTATTAGCCTTTTGAGTTGTATTAGTAAAATTTATGCTAAATTTTTGCTACAGAGACTACAGTCGGGTCAGATAAAGGCAGTGGGTCCAGAGCAGGCCGGGTTCCAGGAGGGTAGGTCTACCATTGAGTTATGTTATATTTTATACCATCTGATTACCAAATATACCACTAAGCGAAGATCTTTGTTCGCTGCTTTTTTTTATCTGAAGGCAGCATTTGACTCAGTGGATAGGCCTACCCTCTGGCAGAAACTTCGCGAGCTCTCCATTGATCGGAGGTTGCTCGCTTTAATTCAGACCTTGTACGCTAACTCCTCCTTGGTGGTAAAAACGGATTCACAGGGGCAGGTGACACTGCTCATAGATACTTCTAGGGGAGTGCGGCAGGGCTGTGTCCTTGCCCCGACCCTGTTTAACATCTGTATTAATGACCTTACTCCTACCGTCTCGGAGCCTCGTTTTTTCTGCCCAAGGTTGCCTCTAGAGTAATCTGATGTCTTCTTTATGCCAATGATGTGGCTGTGTTGTCACAGAAACGAATTGGTCTCTGTAGGCAAATGGCTAGCTTTGCGGAGTTTTGTAGAGCTAATAGCCTGTCAATCAACTTTGATAAATCAAAGGTTGTAGTGTTCTCGATGAGAAGGAAGAAGTACAACTGGGCAGTTGAAGGTCATTTTGTCCAACAGGTTGATAGCTTTAGATATCTGGGCCTTCTTTTCCACCAATCGGGTAGATGGAGATACCATGTGCAGAGGGCAGTGGCAGTAGGGCAAGCTACAGCTCAATCTGTGCTTAGGTTTTTCATTAAGCTGGGGAGGACAGCCATTCAGCCAGCCATTAAGGCTTTCAACACCAAGGTTAGAGCGCAGTGCCTTTACAGGGCTAAACTCTGGGGCCCGTTTTCTTCTCAGAAACTTAATTCCATACAGGCTCGTTTCCTTCAAGGTCTCATTGCCTGCCCTAAGGGCACGCCGTTTGTTACCCTAAGACTGGAGTTTGGGCAAGCCAGTTGGCAGCAGTTTGCTGTCTCCATGGCTTTAAAGTTCTGGTGTAAACTGAATTACTCCAGCCAATCGGAGCTTCTGCTCAGTGTTAGGGAGGATGTCTTTTGTAACCCCTGGCAAAAATGGATGAGTGCTCATCTTTTGAAGATGGGCTTCTCTGTTGTATACTTAAAGTCTAAGGCAAGTCCGGCTGTTGGGAGGGAGATTCTGCAGAGAGCAGCTGATATAGATAGGCAAACAGAGGTGGCTGGGTCCTATGCCTTTCCTCATATGGCTTTATATTCATTATGGATTCCGGAAGGGGGCTTGATGGCCAAGTATTTACATTCCTGTATTCCTATTAGATGTAAGCAGTTGATATTTAAGGCGCGTGTTAACGATTTCCCTTCCCGAGTTTTTGAAGGCCGTATGGAGGGGACCCCTTTTGGGGATCAATTGTGTCCTTTCGACCACTTGGCAGTTGAGACAGTATCACATATTGTCCTCAACTGTCATTTGTATGATAAGTGGAGGGAGAAATTTCTGGCCCCAATATTGAGGAGTCTGTCAGGTCTGACGGATCTGGTGGGTCTTGGCTGGTTATTGAACAGCACTGACCGGCAGGTTATTCAAAATCTGGGCTTTTTTTAGCTAAGGCTGTACATGCCCAGAAGGACTTTCTCGAATTTAAGTCTTTTATGGTGGGGTCTCCCCCACCGTTGGATGTCACAGATGATTAGCACAACTTTGTTTTCTCTTGCGCCTTTTTAGGGCTGGGGGGGGATAGTTTTACTGTTTGTTTTAGACGGTATATTATGTTATGTCACATACTGGAGATGTATTCTAGTTGTGTTGTGTTGTTTATGTCTTACTATTATTGTTTTTGGTTTTGTATTATGTGTTCCTATATTGGGATTTTCCCAGCAATGACATATGTCACGCTAAATAAATATTATTATTATATTATTATTAACTTTAAAACTTGACTATAATTTTATTTCATTGTTATACCCATTAAAACAATAAAAAATAATAATTTTAAATTGCAATATGAATATTTCCAATATTGAAATAATATTATTTAATAAGGTATTATAATGTAAATAGATACACACATTGTGTACGCTACAGTCTAACAAATAACTATAAATCAATAAAAGCTATTACATTGAGCAGCCAGTTTCCAACATTTGTAACTCTATACAAATGCTAGTTTTGAAGTAAACAAAACATTAAGTTTACATCGTTTCTAGCATCCTAGCAAACAAACAAACAAGAAGATGTACAATGCAAACGCTGATGGACTTGACTAAAGGACAGCTGAAAGAGACACTATATTTTATATGTATTGTAAACAAAAATAATGGGTTCTTTTTCTACCTTTTTAATGTTGAATCTAAGCATTAAGTCCTGAAAAGGTTTAGACAGACTCTGGTTACTTATATTTAACTATTGTTAAGCAGTATACTATTCTGCTATTCAGTTCTCAAAACATGCCCTATCTGAATGTTTTCCATATGGTGAAAATATAGTCTGATAGTTTCAGAATAAATAATAAGGTACTGGGATACCAGAAGCTGGGGGGGAAAGAGGACACATTTTGAGCTGAGTCATGCTTCCATTTAAGCCAGGAGCAAAGCTCCTGTGACCTCAAAAGTTTGTGCTTGGGAAAGCAGAGAAAAACATCTAAATTTAATTATTCATTGTGGTCTCAAGTACAGGCAAATTATTTAATGGCTACCCAATTCCAGCTAGATAAGTGAAATCAATGTACTGTATACACTATATTCAAGTAACCAATGCTTAAACTCATTAATGCAAAGTAACAGAATCTTTGTAACACTTCATGAACAGTAAATAGTCTCTCTCGTTATTAAAATGATGTATTTTTTTAAAAAAATTAAATGATCTATGTATATGTTTTCAAGAGTACTCAATTAGAATTACTCTAATTTTTAGTCCTAATCTTGGGTACACTCTAAATCCACTTAGTATTTGTTTTATGTTATATAACTGTATTAAGGATCTATTGGTTTTCTAACTACATTAGTGCCCTTTTAATGAGTGCCTTTAAAAATACAAAAGGGCTCATAATTATCAGGCTGCTGTTACACAGGAGACTAGGCCTCAGGGCAGTGATCAGGCCCCATGATTAATGTCCCTTAACCCTCCTGACTTAATCACTTAGAGATATCACTGTGGAGGGCTTGTTTTTGTAATAGGCCTCTCAGCCAATCAGAGCATGCAGCCAAAGCTTAAAGGATTGTGTGTGTATATATGTGTGCAGGAAGGTCACGTGTATATACAGAGTTCAGTGCCACTAACACCGGGGCAGTGGAGTCAGCGTTCTTTTTCTAAGCTCTGCTATTGTTTACCCTTAATAGAGAAATGAGACATTGGAGGTTTTGCTGAATTCATTCTGAAACGGTTCGGATTTGATGAGCAAAATGTTTCTGCCTGCTATCAAGAAACCCGTATTCTACAGTCTAAAACAACAGGGTAGTGCTTACCAGGTGAGTTTGTGGCAAGTTCACACTAGAGTTTGCTCATATTTTTTTCCCTTTGAGAACCTTGTGTAATAATTTAGCTATAATGGGTACAGGTTAGTGAAGTGAAGTTGCTTTCCTATCCGAAGCCAATATGCAGCTCTTAAGTGATGCATCATTGGAAGGGGAAACTGCATTGTTTAAACTTGAACATGTTGCCACCTTTGTTACAGACAGTCAGAAAAGGAAAAATCTAAAGTAGATGTTCTTGTATACATGAGCCTCCATTCATCTCCATGAGTAACAATTAGAGCAGAGTAACTGCAGTTTCTTGAAGAGAAATGACAAATGTTTGTATCATCCAAATCAGTGCTGTTCATTATTTTATTACTGTAAAACCTAAAGTTCATTACAACCTTAATTCTCTTCCCCTTTATCATATGGCATTTATGTCAGGGGAGAATTTGGTCCCAAGCCTGTTCAATTCATTAGCCTTCTACAGAGAAAAACAAAAAATGCCTCTGGAAAATCAAGTTATTAAAATATATGTCTTTAACCCCAAAATGTAATCCTCAATTACAACAGTAAAGGTTACAGTACTCTAGTGTGAAATAATATTGCAAAGTAGCTAAAAGACACTGTAAAATACAACAGCAAGCAACTAAGCACATTAGACCCAATTGTCATTTAGCCTGTATTTAGAACACAGTCAAAACAAGAGTGTGAAATTTCATTACAGAGAAACAGACTAGACTCAGTGTATTTTGTATTAACATTCAGTTAAAATACTTCTCATACTAATAGTGGCCTTTTCTATGTTGCCTACAACAATCTCATTACTGTGGCATCTGAGTGCCTATTGTATTACTGCACATAATAGAAGCTAGGTCCAACCTATACTGCACCTTTAACTATTTCAAGATGTACTTTTATGCCCTCACTGATTTATAAAGAAGTCAAAATGGGCATTAGCCCTACTTCCTTTGAAGGATACCATGGAATTATTGATACAGTCTATTGGTCCAGCTCAGCTCCTATTAAAATCTACTGGAAATTCTCCCATTGATTTTACAGGGACAATTGGCAATCAGACATTGCACATAAAATGATTCACCTGCCGACACTTATGCATGTTCCTAAATGTAGGCATTGACTGAATACTCCTACGGACTCAGTTGCTGACAGTAATTCAGCAATAGTAAATATTGTAAAATTGTATTTCTTCAGCAGCCCAACTATCAACTGTTTCAATAGAAACTGGAGTAGTGGCAAAATAATTAATACTCAAAAGTTCTGCCCATTAGCATAAAGGGATACACATATACGGACACACAGAGATACATTGCTCAGGGGTTAGACTAAAGTTAGGTTAAAATCATAGTTCCAAACAAATTCTACAGTGTTACAGTTTTAAAAATCTCTCTTCCTGTTCACTGTAACACCACTCTGTCAAAATGTACAAAGTGTCTGTGTACGGGTGCAATTATCCACTATTACACTCCGTAGGAGCTAAGCCATTGAGTTAAAAATGGAGGATTTTGTGAAATGCATGTCTATGCGTTTGATGTAACGTAGGTGGTATAATAATGTTTTATGGATACCCCATTTTAGTTTACTAACTATTATAAAAGGGAGAGTTCAGGTGACACGCATGATGAGGCTTTGCCCTTGAATTTCCAGCTCTATGGTGTTTAAATCTGTTTGTACCCGATATTGTTATAAGGGCCAAGAGCAATGCAGTTTTCACCTCAACTGTACCTTGAACTAAAGATTTTTTGTTCACCGAACTGTGGTAGCTTGTACAAGCCTCAAATCAGGAATATCCGTTCCACTGTGCTAGATACGGGCACCAAAAAGACATTCCTTGTCCCCGATAATCAGAGACAGAATGTGTAGGGACCACAAACAACAGCAAAACAACTGTGGCTAGTGTAAAAGGTAGAAGTTGTAAAGCACCAGTGACATCACCACTATCAGATGTCTGAATACATCCCAGTATGGATGAGTTTTATGGAAAGAGTTGGAGGAGGATAATATAGCAGCTCTTAACATTTTTATTGGAACATTCGCCCATGGGTAATAGGTAGCCCTCAAGAAATAGATACCTGTGGAAGAATTATCACTGGCATGGTGGAAAAGAGGATTGACAGTTATTAAAGATGACACGTAGGACTGAACCATGAAAGCAACAAACAAAAACCCTCTGAAATTAACAGTGGTGCCATTGACTTCCAGGGGCTTTTGGAGCAAGGCCGCAATCCTGAAATAAGTTATTAGAGTCAGGATTAAGGCCTAAGTGATACCAGACAGACTCTACTCCAAAGATTTTATGATCCAATATTGATGTGTATTAAAGGTGCATATTAAAGACGTGTATTAATTTATTTTTACCATTTTTCACAAAACTGTTGTTTGGCCATTTTAAAGTAGGCATGGCTGGGGCGGGGGCAGATCCATATGTGTGGAGTGGAGCAGCCATGCGGGGGGGGGGGGGGGGGGGGGGGCGGGATTTAAACAGGCTTGGGGGGTGCACTGGATGTGCGCCTCTACCCACCCACTCTTGCCCCCGCACAGATCGTACTGGATTTTTCTGCCAATACTCCGTGTGCGGACGTGAGTGGGTGGTGCTTGGGTCATGGGAGTGTGCGCCCACCCACGCCGCCTTCAGACGGGCGCTCGAGGGGCGGGGGGGGGGATGGGATGGGTGGACTTGTGTGGGCACATCCCATTTTAAAAACAGTCTTTAAATTAAATACACACTAGAATTAAGGTGAATATAACAGCAGAAATCAGAGCAGCAGATAGCAACAGCTACATTCCAGACAGCAGGCAAGATTAAGTAAATTAAAGGACACCTTGTACCTAGGACAAAGAAGCCTCAATTTCACTGACAAATTATTAGAATTATTTTATCTGCAACAGATATAAATTTCAGAGTAATTTCAGCCCTAAGCTAAGTGCCTGAATTCAAGACTGAATTTAACTTTAGACCTTAAAAACTCAAATCTAAGGAGTTACCAATTACAATATGCATTGGAAGAAAATAAGGTTCTGTTATTAATTCATTCCTGGAAACGTTTATTGATTACCAATCCTTGCAGTTTGTAGCAAGAGAATCTTAATTCCTTTCACAACAGAAGACTCCTATGCAGACAGTGTAATGCACCTCTGATAAGTCACAGGTCAGTTTTCACTTATTTTATGGATAGGAAGTAGTGCTGTACAATGGTTTCCAAGAAAACAACCATCTGTGCTGCCTGATAGACTTTTTCAACTGGAAGCAGAACATCTACTGAGAATGCCTTGATAATGGCAAGTCTCAGCAGTGTTCCCTGACACAGACTTGAAGCACTGGCAAAATTAACAAATGTAGTTTGGGGTAAAAACGATTGTTTCCCTAATGCCAAGTAACTGGGGTAAATTCACTCTGGCATAAGAAACATACCTACAAGTAAATCCAGAGGAATTGTAGCTGCTCACGTTGAGGATGGATTTGGCCTCACAGTATCTAAAGTGAGACACCATTTTTGCAATCCATCAAGCAAAGAAGGGCTGAGCTGTTTTCACAAGTAATGCTGCTTTAGATTGGCCAGAAGGACATTATTGGTTAACTATGTTCTATGCCCTGGGACCTTGAATGAGCTGTATGGAGGATCGGGATTCTGCAATCCAGCCACTTTGTTGCCCCAGGAGAAAAAGTTATAGTTTGGACGAACAGGATTCCACTGGCACTCCATAAGTATGTCCTTTTAGAGCTTTTTTTTTTTTTTTTTTTATAGAGGGGCAGACAATTTGAGTCCTGCCTCTTGGAGTTTCCTACTCAAATTGTACCGTAACACTTCTCCTTTCATCTTATGATCATAGTATACCCAAATCCGACTCACATTTTACTTTTGCTCTCATAAAATAATGTTTCCCCCTAACGCCAGTCAAGTGCTTTGTGCACTGTTGCCAGTCTCCGGAAGAGAGCGCTAAGCACTGAACAGCAACATCATTATAGCAGGAGACTGCTTTGTAGATACTTACCATCCTCTAGTCCCGTGTTATGTCGTGGGGGCCATCGAATTTCATATGGAAGAAACTAAAATTTATGTTCTGTTTTAAATTTCATATGCAAATTTGTTATTGTAAAAGTGATTGTCCCATGTGCTCAACAGCAACCTAAAGTTAAACTCTGCAGCAAGGCCAAATCATTTTTGTGGCATGCTAGTATGGCAACTAAAAAAAGAGCTGAGACTTTACTTTGTCATTTGTCGTATTTACTTGAGCGACCTCAGACCACAGCCATCAGGGAGATCATAATTCAGTTATTTTTCCTCACGGACATTGAGTTCTTATTCACATGTAACTAGATCAAGGAACTGTGGAGCCTTTCCCTAAAGAGATTTAGTTGTCCCCACTGTAATGGCTGATGTCTGAGCATATTAAAGTAGGGTGGGAGTCCCTGCAGTCTAGGAACTATGATCGGACACATCTTATGTCAAAACTGCAAGGATAGTGTCTCAAATGCAAATCAATGACAGAGATTTCCAGAGGTGTCTGAAACTTTCAAAATGCGCATATGACTTATGTTCTGACTTCGTTCTCAAGATTTTCCAGATAAGCATCTGCTCCACATTGCCATTTAGTCTCAAAGACAAATGCAGTGTGTTCTGCAATATGCCCACTGGCAACATATTATCTGGTTTCCAGACTAAACAATCCTTTTGTCATTCTCCCCCTAAGCAATCTTCCATTTTACTGAGCTTATCTGAAGTGTCCCCATTTTCGGTGATTTTTAAAAAGAGAAGAGTAATGTAAGGTTTAAAAAAAAAAAAAAAAGCAAAAAAAAAAAGCACACACTCCCAATTTTGAGTACAATTACAAACATTATTGCCTAGTTATTTTTCATCACCTTTGAAACGGTAATGTTCATGTAATTAATTGTATCACAGGCCCTTTTCACACAGACTCTAACACTGATAAAATGTGCGTTACATTTTATTATACATGTTGCAGGGCACCCATAGAGCACACCTGCAGCCCTGCAACATGTATAATAAATGCAACACCCATTTTATCAGTGTTAGTGTGTGTGTGTGAAAAGGGCCATAATGAATATGCATAAGGGGGAAGAACTCCTTTGTACATATGCATTAGGACAGTCTAATTACACAAGGACATACTTTTCCCCACAGAATCTGCGTCTCATTCAGTGCACAGTGCTTTGCTTTGAAAGTCAGAAAGGAAGACCCACCGAGGTGAGGATGAAGGTATGATCTGAGATGCTCCCCAAGACTCATGAAGGCAACATTGCGAAAGCTGAGGGAGAACAACATTTTCAGAAATAAAGGCAGGTTATTACAGTGGTTCCCAATTTTTTTTTTGAACGCCTCCCCCTCCTGCTTGTNCCCCCCCCCCCCCAACACCACACACACAAATATACACTGTGGTTTCTCTCTCTTTTCCTCTCCCCCTTTACACTCTCTCGTTGTTTCCCCTCACTCTCCCCCTTCTTATATGATTCTGTCCCCCTTTGCCACTGAAGTGTCATTATTTTAGAGATTCCTCCAGCTCAGTGAGAATTTGAAGTTAGGTGTTTGCCAGCTGGGGGTCCTTCTCATGCCCCTGCTCCCAAAATACCTCCCTCTCAGGGTTTGAGAACCACTGGGTTATGTCAAAACCAGGCCAGATGTTGAGAAGGATAAGGCCAGTGCAGAGGCTGCCAGGAGGAGATTTCAGTGTGAGCAGTTCAGATAAGAGTGGAGAAGACAGAAAAAAGGTGATCTTTAATGGGGCTGGAGAAGTAGGCCTAAGGGCTCTGCTTATAAATGGGGTATTAGAAGATGAAGGGAAGGAGAGAGACTAGACAACAGCTGGCTAGGCAGGTGAGGTTAAAGGTAAGTTTTGCAATTCAATTCACACTTGGGAAAAAGTGAGCCTGAGTAAAAATCTGAGGAACAAAATTGGTGGTCAGGAGAAAACTGGATTAAGGGAAATCAAAAGGCAACATTTCAAATGTTTTCTTTACCTACCCTGCTAGTGATTATCAAATAAAAAATGAAACAGGATGTGAAGAAACTTGACACATCACAGGGCTGGGCCAAAAGTAAGATATGATTGCAAGATCTCTGGAGGCAGGAGTCTGTTCCAGCTTCTCACTTGTCTTTTATAAGTTCACAAAACATTCAGATTCAATACTTTGTAAACTGGCAAATGATGTCATTTTGGTCTTGGGTTTCTCCCACATCCTACTGCTCTTTATTCAACATACTGTGTGATCCTACTGTCCTGACAGAAAGAATACACCCAGCTACAAACATCCCACCAGTCAAACTGGTCACTGACGCCACAATGCAATCATAAATGACAGGGTTAGAAAAGGCCTCATGGGTTCTTCATTCCAACACCCTCCATCAAGCAGGATTTTCCTCTACACTAATGCTACAAGCACTTTATCTATGCTTTATCAAATACCTACATTATAAATAAAAGTGACTCAGTCAGTACACAAGATAGATTATCCTATTGCCTAACAGTAATGAGCCCTTGCCATTTGAAGACTGCTCTCATCTCTAACTGGGATATAAGCCATTGTTTCATGTACGCTCAATAATTTTTTTCTGTTAATTCCTACTGAATGAGCATAAAATAGACAACATTCAAAAGATTCCTGCTTTTGTTACACATAGAGATGCTGGAGCCCAAGTAATCATGACTCTCTCCTTTCATTTCTCTGTCTCTGCTGATTATACTAGATAGGAGTCTCTCCTGGGTGAATGCTTTCACTTTTGTGCTAGTAACTAGTAAGTGGTAGCTTTGGAAACTGAACATTTGTATGTAAGTGGTTAGTGAACAATAGAGAATATTACTTGGCTATATTCTCAAAGTGGCATACGCTACTGCTGAATTAGTTGGTGGATGGTCATGGCAAGGTTACAGTTTGCTTTTCCACTTAGTTCAGTCCTGACCTGAAGAAGTCTATCCAATGTAACAAGAGGTTAAACTCTCTTAACTCCAAGTATAGAATCTGCTTTATTCTCAGTCTGTACAAATTCAGTGGAAATTGAAGGAACTCAGCATCATTTAGGTAACAATTCATGTGATTACTCATTGTTTATATTGATTTTAAAAATCTATATATCAGGCTTTTTAATTATATATACACAAACACACACACACACACGGGAAAATTATTTATATACATATCCTCAAATATCTAACTGTTTCTTACATTCACTATATATAATGCACTGCATTATACATATCACATGAGTAAGTTACACGAGTAGCAGCAACTGGATCCCCACGTGGCCTCATGGAAGGAATTTCCGCAAGGAGCCAGCCAGGTGGTTCTGGGGAAGCTGGGTGTCAGTGGGCCAGGCCCTGTCGGAGTCACCCCCACAGCAGGCTGTGGTACCGGCCGCACGAGTGCACACCTGGCCCTGCCCCACCTCTCGCCACAGTCAGCCCTGCAGCCTGCCCCCAGCCGTGACATGCCTGTCACTCACAGTCCCACCACGGAACTTACCGCGCAGCAAGGGCTCAGCCACACAGGCTGCCCCGTCCCGGGCAGCATTACTCATGTGGAATAAGGCTGCTCCGCGATGCATCCTTGAAATTTTCCCAAAGTCATGTAGCAGGCAGCTTTTCACCCCACTCCAGGGTGAGCCGGGGGGGGGGGGGGGGATATCTGGCTGGCGCCAGCCAGATAGACCACTGCATCACATGGCTTGTGTGCCCAGGGAGGGGTAAGGCCAGATATGGTAGCCTCCCCTCCCTGTCTCGTGTAGCCTCATCCCTTGTTTAAGCATAAATTATTTCAATCCCTACAGGAAGGAGTCTTAACAGCTACCTAGTAAAATCCCAATGTCTCTTAACTGCAGCTTTGCATTTTTAAAAGACAAATGAAAAATAATGAATATTAAAATCGCTGTTTGAAATCCTGTATCACTTTCTCACTAGCTTAGAAAGTTCACTTCTAAAAGCAATTAGAGAAACCACTGATACTAAAGAACAGTTATCCAGCAAGTGAAAGAAGTAAAGTAATATTTGGTTTTGTGTGTTAATGTCAATTAAAATGTATCCTGAACAGCAAGTTAAATAGCTCCATTTTTACAGCAAATCCTTCTGTTTTGCTTCACCTGTGAAAAATATTTTGTCTAAGCAGGTTCTATATAAACAAGAATAGCTAGTTTACAAATGCATCACAAAATAAACTGTTAGACCGGTGTTCAGAAAGCATTGTGGGTATCTCAGTTAAAACACATGAATGTTTTATTCAAAAGGGAAAAAACCATACATATACCACTCTTGGGATGTGGTGAGGGTGGGTGAGAATTAAAATTGCTTAGAAAGCATTCACTTTTGCATTACTCTGCTTTTAAAATTTTAATGCAGGCATGCACAGCACTCATTGCAATGTTAAAATTACACATTAACTTTAAACATTAACTTCTCATTACAACATCTGAGAGACTTTAAAATTCTACATAAGGATTCTGATTTTTATGATATATACTAGGAAAACTTATGCATCCTGTGATCTGTACTTAGTTATGCCCTACTGTCAGGAATTTCTCTCTTACACAAGCACTAATGTGGATTTCCCAATGAGCATTTTCAAAATAAAACACTTCATAAATTCTTCAACAGCATCAGCTAATTGAGTGGAAATCTTCCATCTAATGAGAATGCATTAAAAATGCTCCAATGGGAAGAAGATATGCAAATGCAACTGAATACCAAGCCAATCTTGTGCCCCATGAATATTCTGCTAATAAATCTGAAGCAGTAAGGTTTAGCACAGCTTAATACCACAAACCACTCCTCTCTGAGCACAGCCTCTCATTTCTTGAAGCTGGCTGTAAACAGAGAAAAGGGAGGGGCCACTACAGCTTGCCAAGTAAAGCAGAAACTTTGTGAGTAATTTTACTACAGGAAAAACAAGTGCAGCACACACTTGCACATGAAATACTACGCTGTAGGATTTCTGCCGGTAAGACAGCACAATGCTTTCAGAGAGGAACAAGACAAATCTTTTCAGTCCACTTCCTTCCTTTGAAATCGTACTTATCAAGTGTGTTTGGACCCCCCCATACAAAGGAATGTACAACACGAACTGAAGGTAGGTGTTTAAAAGATTCTACAGCAATGGTGATGAAATGAAGTTGGAGTGGGAAACTGAAAGACAATGAGAAATATACCAGCAGAGAGGAAACTATGGTTTTTACAAAATCAGAACTCCTTCACCGAATTGAAATGTGATAAAAATGTTAAAATATTTTGAATGGGAAGCTGGAGATGAGTATTTGAAGGAAACCGATCCAGAATACAGCATAGGTGAACTACTTCAGGGTTTAACTTTTGCACAACAATGAATCTGAAACTGAACAATACAGTTTGTAAGGTAAATCCAGGACTCGGACGTAGTGTGTTAAACACCATCCCAAGCATCCTAAGAATCCAATCCTGAAATCCTACCTCAGGCAAAGCTCCCCCCTTAAGTAATCTAAAGATCTACCTGAATCCAGGATTGGATAAAATAAAATATGTATAATAGCTTCTTCAACGTCTAGCAAGCAAAGACACCTGTTTTGTGCTGTTTATTAAGAGAAAAGAAGTAGTGATTCTAGTGTTTTACACATACACGTTAAAAAAAGTATATTACCAGAAAATATGTTTATTGTGGATTTTAGAATCAGTTCACTTATAACCTAATGAAAGGTCTGATTTTTTTCCTCTTTTGGTCCAGCTAGTGGTTTTCTTGTTAAATTCTCTGCCGTGCCTGTGTTAAGCGGGATGCTACTGGACTTAACTGCACTTAAATCTATACAAACATAATGATATTAACTTAAAACATTTTTACAGCCTAATATTCTGTTGTGTAAAAAAAAATTAAATGGGCAGGCAGAAATGGCTTGTTTTCTCTATAAGACTATATATATAAAGAAAGCATTCCATAGCATTTATAATTTACATAGTTGAGAGTAGCAAATACGGCTAGATCCTGCAATATGATTTTTTCTGGCATATTTCTGTGCTATCAGACCCATGGAATCAATGGAGCTCAACACAGGTGCAGGCTGGTACTAAGGGTGGGGTCTGTTTGCAGGTTCTAGTCCTCAGTCTGTAACATTGGTTTGAGTCAAGGCTTTTAAATATGTTGACTTCTAGCTACTATCACCCTCAATTATTCTACAGTACAGACATTTCAACATGCTTAAAGTACTGTACACTTCCTGTAATTGAAAGTAGGCTGTTTTGAACATCTGAAGATAAAAGTGTTTTAAGAGACACTGTAAATAAAGCTAAAATATTTTAATGCTGTGGGGTTTAGCAAAAGATGAAAAATATACAAGCAGCAAGAAAAACAGGGTACCATTAAAACAAAGATGAACAGATACTATGATCAAAACAATTACTAAACATTCATTTTGTGTTCCTTCAGGGAAGGAAGTTTATCTGGGAGACGCCAGTCCTTAAAAATCACTTTTGTGCCTGATGCAGGCAAATGATGGATAATGAGAAATACAAATACACACTGGATAACAGCCGCTATCCAGAGATTAAACTTTACAGAGTCTAGGCCAAATTTTGTGCTCAGTTACACCCATGCAACACTGCAGTTTAGTTACACCCATGTAGTTGAGAGTCAACTGGGGCCCTCTGTGTTCACAAACCTCATATAATTTAATTCAAGATAGTTCACTCAGTTAAACGTCTAGTGAAACTCACTTCCATTGCAAAATCTTTACTGCAGATTTCAGGTCTGCTTCTCAGTTTTAGATATCTAAACACTAAAATATTAAAAACAAGCAACTCCAAATAATGCTGAACAAGACTATATTTGATTTATTTATTCAATTTATTTATTTAAATGTGTATCTCACCCTTTCCCTTAAGCTCAGGATAACTAATTAACTCAAATGTTCGACATTCCTTATCCTGCTAGATCTCTCCGCCGCTTTTGACACCGTGGACCATGGGCTGCTGTTGAGACGGCTGCGTGACCTGGGAGGACTGGACGGGACTATTCTTGAATGGTTCCGCTCATTCCTTTCGGGGAGAAGTCAGCGGGTGGTGTTGGGAGCTGAAACATCTTGCCCCCGCACTTTATCCTGCGGCGTTCCTTTCGGGGAGAAGCCAGCGGGTAGTGTTGGGAGCTGAAACATCTTGCCTCCGCGCTTTATTCTGCAGCATTCCGCAGGGTTCCATTCTGTCTCCATTATTATTTAATGTATATATGCAGCCCTTGGGGGAGCTCATGAGAGGGTTCGGGGTGCGGTGTCACCAATATGCTGATGGTACTCAGCTGTACTTCTCTTTTTCAGCAGACCCAGACCCTGCTGTCTCGTTGCTATCCCAGTGTCTGGAGGCTGTGGCAGAGCGGATGTGGCAGAGCAGACTGAAGCTCAACCCCGATAAGATGGAGGTGATGGTGGTGGGGAGAGCAAGGGAGGTGTCGGTCCCCCTGATCGGGGGGATTTGCCCTCCTTTAGCTCAGCAGGTTCGGAGTCTGGGGGTGATATTGGACTCAGATCTCCACCTGGATTGACAGGTGGAGGTGGTGGCGAAGGCCGCCTCCCGCCAGTTATATCTGGTGCGGAGGCTGCGTCTGTACGTCTCCAGCCCGGACCTGGCCTCCCTCATTCATGCCTTTGTCACATCTAGGCTAGACTACTGAAATGCACTCGACGTGGGGCTGCCCTTGTTCCTGGTTCAGAGGTTGCAGCTAGTGCAGAATGCGGCGGCCCGGCTCCTGTTGGGGACGGGTCATCGGGATCACATAACACCTGTGCTCCGGACTCTGCACTGGTTGCCAATGGCGGGCCTGAACCTAGTTCAAGGTACTGGTATTGATCTATAAGGCCCTTCACACTCTGGGCTCCTCATACCTCAGGAACCACCTCGCCCTCTGCATCCCAGAGCGGCTCCTTCGGTCTTCCGGGGATGCCTTCTTGGAAGTGCCCGTGTTAAGCGGGGGCCCACAATGGAGAGGGCATTCTCTGTGGCCGGGTCACGCCTTTGGAATTCCCTCCCAGAGGAAGCTCGCCTGGCCCCAAGCTTTTTAACATTCCGGTGAGTTTGCAAAACCTGGCTGTTCGCCCAGGCCTTTGGGGAGGGAGGGAGGGTGGGTTAGGGTTTTTATCTCCATCCTACCCTTATTTATTGTTTATTTTGTCCTAGCCCTGTTCTAATTGTTTATATTATTATGATTGTTTAAAATTTATATTACTGTATTTTTTATTCGTTTAAAATTGTTAGCCGCCCTAAGCTGTTTTACAGGAGGGGCGGGGTATAAATTGATAAAATAAAGTAAATAAATTAAATAAAATAAAACTAGTAATCCTCACAACAACCCTGTGAGGTACGCTAGGCTGAGAAATCTGTAACCGGCCCAAGGTGACCCAGTAGTTTCATGGCAAAGGCAAGTTTAATATGGGTTGGCCATCCAATACCTACTCAGAAGAAGAAAGAAATTTATTGTTGGCCACACACGTTCACAATATATATACCTACTCATTTTGTGGGACAAATTGTACCACCAGTCTGTAACCAGAAGTTTCCATTGATTTCAATGAAGAGGTTGGGCTATAACTAGGACTGAAATGAGTACCCGCATAAACAGATATACCCATCAAATTTCCTGTACCTGAGTCAATCGGACAACATCAGGTACCGATTGAACCCAATTCAGGTACCTGTTGCAGAATGTTGACTTCCAGTCCTACAAGGTCAACTTCCAGTACCAATTTTATTTTTTTTTAATGAATTTACCAACTTCCGACACCTAATTATTGTTTTTCCATTCTGGAAAATCGACTTCTGGTCCGGATTTATTTCCATCCTGATTTTCTTTTGTTTTTTTTAATCCAATACACCAATCAGTAATAAAAAAAATCAATATCAGAAGTTAGCAATTTTTTCGGTATCCAGGTAACCGACTGGTACCCAGGTACATCAGGCAACTGACACCGTACCCGAAAATGTGGATATTACCCACGCGTACTAATTTAACTTTTTCAGCTCTAGTAATAACAGAACAATGATACAAAACAACTGTGAGGAGTAAACATGCTGATATCACAAATTTGAATATTTTCATTCTTACTCTGTTAGATGGGGAACATTTCCACGCTTTGGAAAATTCAAGGGGTTTATTTTTTATTTTGAAATTGCTGCTGGTTTTAATTAAAAAAATACCTTTGTATTTATAATTGCTGGAATACTTAGGCAACACTGTCTTTCTGAGGTTCAAGCATTTGGGGGATGGAGAAGGATGAATCCTTCTGCTCTGTCAGAAGAAATTCAAGCTGCCCAAATATAACAGCATTCATGGTCTTGTAACTCACATTTAGCATACCACTGTTCACTTTGTTGATTTAACTTGAAGTGCTGTCTTTAGTATTTCATAGATTCTGGGATTAATAGAAACCTTACATGCCAAAGTAGAGAAAAATGCTTCCATCGCAAAGCTTTAAAAATCTGATCACCATGCTATTCCACAATCCTATTATACCCTTTTTATTCAGTGTATATTGGGTGATTTCAGACATTACGCAGTCCCGATTCACCACAGTGGATTCCTGGCGGGGGTGAACAGATTAACCACTCCCCGTGGTCAAGGAAAGCCCTGAACAGACATGACAGAACCGAGACCACGGCAGGGAATCGGACCACGGCCCGGCGCAGTGCAACAGACATTACGCTGATCCCGGGCCGGGCCGTGGTCAAAGCACCCGGAAGGCGCCAGGGCGGCTCGTCCCGGCTTCTGTCGTGTGCCCTTTAAATCTCCCTCCCCGGTCTGTGTTGTTGCTGGTTGCCTGGCAGCAACTCTGCGTGCTTTGTCCCCGGCTGGGAATCACTGTCTTTGGTTCCGGCCGGTGGTTGCCGTTCAGACATTACTTTTTTTGTTTCCCATTGGGAATCTCTTTGACCACACTTTCGGAGATGGTCCGGGCCGGAGCTCTGGAAGCGTGGTTGATTTTGACCCCATGTGGGTACTGACTGTGGTGAACATCTGGCGGCTGCCGAGCAGACATGCAGGGCACTTTGGCCCCGCTGCAGAATTGACCGTGGTTCACTGTGGTTGAGTGTGATCTCGTCATGTCTGAAATCACCCATTATTAAGCAAGCATCTCCCTTTACTAGGCTGCAAGTAATGCCTCCTCCCTGGCATGAAGTCCTAAGGGACACTTGAAGAAAATTGGTCATATAGAGTCTTGTTTAAACATAGCAATTTCCATCTTAATAGTATTTTCAGACGTCACGTGATCACTATCAACCACAGTGAATCCCCACATGGTGATCACGATCACGGAACGTCTGTTGGGGGGAACGGAAGTTCCCCCCCAGATGTTCACCCCCGTGAATGACGGGGGGGAAATCACATTCACCACACAAACAGCAGTCCCGGCGGGACTGGCGCCGTTTGCATGGTGAATGTGATTTCTCCCGTGATGAAGGGGACTGTAACGTCTGTCCCCAGACCGCGGCCCGGAATCCGCGGCAGGATTCCAGGCCGTAGTCAATGCGGGTGCTGCGGGTGCATTTGCTGCGGCGCCCGCCCATCTCCTGGAGGGTGGGCAGTTGGGGGCAGCATGGGGGGGGGGGGCAGCGTTGTGCCGCGCAGCCCCACCCCCCCGGATTCCCCGCCGGGATCAGCCACTGCGTCTGTTGGCCTGTTACGCGGTGTCAATCACGGGGAATCAAAGGGGTGATTCCATGCTGGGGTCAATCGGCCCCGTCACGTCTGAAAATACCCATAATAGGTGTGGAACTAACAAAATCATGCTTAATAAGAAAACTATACACAAGAGCCTAAGTATGTTTCCTGAATAGAGAATCTCTTCTCTATCCTGTAAAGGTAGTAATCAATTTCAGACTGTACCAACAAATTCTTAACCATGTACATAACTTTATTCATGTGGGTAGCTCCACTAACTACAAGTGACTACATTGTTCAAGTTCCCTTGGACTAAATAAAACAACAGAAGCGGCTTTGCATAATCACTTGGGCGTTCCACAGAACATGTAGAGAAAGTTGCTAATTTCTGCTAATTCTGCCATGAAAATTTCATCCTTCCTCCAGATTTTCAAAGATCATATTAAGACCTTCCATTTTTCTTCAGATTTTTACTGATTCTCTGTAACGTATGTTGTTTACTAAGTATGATGAATAATTAAATTAATTGTACTGTGTATTCAGAAGATATAGCACATACGTTAACTTTCCTTTCTCAACATTCCTGTTGAACGTCCCTGTATAGAACTGTCCACCATTCTCATTTCATTTGCAAATTACGAATTTGCCATACCCACTGAAATTCCTACAATTTATTTCAAGCAGGGGTGGCCAGACGTATGGTACACACAATCCTCTTAATCCCGGCGTCAACCTCAAGTGATCTACCTGAACCACCTGCTTTGGGCTCCAGGCCTGAACCCATTCTGCTGGCTTACAGTTCTAGGGCACCTCAGCAACCGTGGAGAGGAATACACTCCCCTTTAGAGAGAGCTTTCCACACCTCACTCTCTCCTAGTCCCTCTCCTCTTCCCAGAGATACTCCCTAGGATATTGGTTTTACTCTCCACCCTAAAGGAGATCTCTGAGACACTGGTCCCTTGCCACACACTGGGTGAACTCAGACATAACACTGCTGGAATCCGTGGGGCCCTGGAAGCTGTATGATGAGCCCCAGATCGCTGTTGCATGTGAGTGGGGCAATCTAAGTTTCAACCCTGTTTTAAACTCGCATCCGACAATTAATTGTTGGATTCTTTCGTCTGATTAATCCTTTCGTTTGATTAATCATCAGATCCGAGTTTAAAGCGGGGCTGGAACTTGGATTGCGTCACTCACACACAACAGTGATCCAACGCTCATCATACAGCTTCCCAGGCCCCATGGACATTGGATTCTAGCAGCATTACGTGAGAGTTCATCCACAGTGTTCTACTGCAGACTAGAGGTTAGATCTACCCTGGTTTGAAGGCATTAAAAACTTTGTTAGATTTACAGAAGTGTGAAGACTAAACTGATTACACGGAATGTGTACAAGATACTTGGATTCCATTTTAACTTAAAATTTGAAATATGAACAGTCCATTCACTTTCATTGTTTCTCTCCCTTTAGAAAAGCTGGTAACCAGCAGAAAAGACACAGAAGTTAAGATCACTATGTGGAGCTGTGAAGTTTTCAATGGTACCAAGCACACAGAGGACCAGCATCTCTGCCATGACTTTCATCTTGTTCTTTCCATTTTTTCTCTACTCTACCTCATCATCTGTTTTCCAATTGGCCTTTGTTACAATGCCCTGCTAGTCCTAGTTAATCTCTATAACAAAGCAACTATGACAATGCCAGATGTTTACTTCGTCAACATCGCAATTGCTGGCCTCATCATCAACGCGATGGCACCAATGTACCTTCTAGGACCTGCCAGTACAAAATGGGCTATCTGGAATTTTAACAATGAAGTTTATATTACCTTACTTATATTATTCAATGTTTCATCTTTAGTGATCATGTACTCTACAACACTGCTCAGCCTAGACTACTACATTGAACGTGCTTTACCGAGAACTTATATGTCAAGTGTGTACAACACAAAACATGTCTGTGGATTCATCTGGGGAGGAGCTATTCTGACAAGTTTTTCATCTCTCCTATTCTACGTTTGCAATCACGTATCCACTAAAATAATTGAATGTTCCAAGATTCAAAACCAAGAAGCAGCAGATGCCATTATGGTTTTTATTGGATATGTTGTACCAGCTATTGCTGTGCTATATGCACTTGTGTTAATTTTACGAATACGGAAAGAGGCTACACCACTGGACCAAGACACTGGAAGATTAGATCCTTCAGTGCACAGGCTTTTGATTGCTACAGTCTGTACGCAGTTTACATTATGGACGCCCTACTATGTAACTCTTTTGGTAAACACATTTACTAGTATGCAAGGAAAGATCACAGATGAAAATTACATCCGAATATTACATTTTATCAAGGGTTTGTCAAAATTCTTGGCCTTTTCTAGTAGCTTTGTAATGCCTCTACTCTATCGATATATCAACAAAAACTTTCCAAACAAATTAAGGCGACTGCTTAAAAAGCTACATTGTGGAAATCAAGGATGCTCTCATGAACGTACAGTTGTTCAGCAAGTTATGACGTAGGTATGAAAAAATCTCATGGTGGCCAAACCCTGCAGTACTTACACTAGTTCAGTTTTGATACTTATTCTCCAAGAACATCAATATTGTGGCACCTAGTAGGGATTCTTTATAAAGTGATTTACAGTTTTAACCTACAGAGAGTGAAAAATGGATGGAAAAACTCAGCATCTGTCGGCATGTTCTGTTTTCAGTGCACTAAGTCAGTTGCAAAGCACAAGCTTTGGCTTCACAGTTGTAACAATCCAGTCTGGAGAAATCACTAAATGGTTAATTCAAACTTTGACTGATCACACAGCACTTTGTTATCTTGGACAGTTAAAGGAAGTTATTTTATTCTTCATATAAAAGAATACAACTGCTTTAATTTTAAAAAGTAGGGTTACTCTTGATGAAGATGATAACATCTTATCAATGAAGACAATCTCTATTAAAGATCATACTGTATAACAGTCTAGTGAAGTGATGATAATTTTCTTAAGTATTTAATGCATTTGCTTTCTCCTATTTTCATATCCTAACAAAAACCTAACTTGCAGTTCTAAAATAGCAGAATCAAAGACTTATCCTGGTTTTAATATCTTTGATAATGTGGATGTATCTAGGTATAACCATTAACAAAAAATAGTTTATGCTTTCATTGTGTTTGCATCATCAAAAATGTTGGTGATTCAGAATTATTTAGTCACAGCTTTTTAAAAAAAAAAAGAAATCAAAACAACAAGAAGAAAATGTTGGCATAATGGCTGACAAATGGAAAGTGAACGTAAAATATAAAGATCTCCAAGCTAATCGTTATGGTCCATATAACAGGTGATGTAAATAAACTGAATTCTCTAATCAAAGGTTATCAGTAAAAGCTTAGAAAAAGTATGAAAAGCTTGTATCTAGTATTACTGATAGGAAAGAAATCAAAAGATGGATTGGTGTTCTGCCAACGGCCTGTGAGGAGCCCTTGATATCATCCAAACCAACCCTGCCCTAGCATAAAAGCAGAATGTTACAGGTTCATACTTATAACTGCAAATGCAGTGTGCATTTACGATTTAGCAAAATTGGTTTTAGCAAGATTCTGTGTATAAGGAGGAAAATAAGTTTATAGTTCAGTTTGATACTAGCAATACCATTGCACCAATGGTGTTTGCCCCAGGCTGTGCGCCTCCCTAGATTTTGAAAATTCAGGAAGACAAAAGGAAAGAAAGAGAGAGGAGGTTCCCAACGCATACAACCACTTTCCTTCCCCTTCAGTGGTATTGCACTGATTTCTCCAAACACCCCTTCCTGCTTGTCCCATCTGCTTAATATCTTATACAGTTCTCCCATGAATATTGTTTATTAACATTGCTATGATTCTTTTTAGTAACTTATTCAACATGTATATTTGTATATTTTATTAAGCTTTTTGTCCAAAGTCTTTTACTCCTAATATTCTATATATTAAATCACTTATTTGTGTTGCACTTTGTCTAAAATGAAGGATTATTCACATGAACCAGATTAATATCTTTCATAAGTTTCATGTGTTAATTAGGTCACAGAACTATCTCCTTAACATCATTTGACAGCAATACTATTCGTTTTTGTTTGTTTTTTAAAGGGAAAGTCAACATTGCACCTGGCTTCCTGTTAGTATGCCTGTTTCAGCAATGTGGTTTTTCTTGCTCCACACACTTCATGTGCCTAATGCAACAGGCTGTTTATTACCAGCATTTTAAATATGGTCTCAAATCTCTTTTCTGAACAATGTGCTATTCCGTTTAAACTAGGCACATGTTCTGGGTGATCTACCCTCTTACGTTTTCCTATATTAGCCTCCGATTGCATAAGCATCTCTCTGTACAGTCAAATCTTTCTTTTTTAACAACAAAATATTAGTGTAAGTACTGAAAGAGAAATCTGCCAGTTATTTCTGGACTATTTCACTAACAACTTCTCTGTAGCATGAAAAGCTGCAGTTATCTTCTCCTTTAAACAATATTGCCATTTCTCTTCATGGTCCATTATCTCATCTCTTAGAAACGACTTTGCAAAATGAAGTTGTACCAAATGATTTCTGAGAAAGCACAAGCGCAGGGAAATAGGTGCATTCTTGCTTTGCTCTGTATCTTCTCACAGCCTTAATTTAAATCAGTCTAAGAGGTTCCTTCCCAAGAGCTTTCTTGCTATCCTCTGTCAAGAGCAACTCTTTGTAAAAAGTCCTCATGAGCTGTTCTAAAAAATGTTTTTGAGTTTGTTCACAACTTTTGCAGATAACCTATTCTGATAACAACTGACTCATGGGGAAATCAAGTACTGGCTGCCCTTTCCCTGGAATCAAGATTTCTGTGAATTTACCCAGAGTCCTCCACTTGGGTGTTGACAGGGTTTCCCAAAGCAGTGGCTCTTTGGATTGACAGTTTACAGAGATGAATGGGATAATGCACACGTCGTAGAGATATTGTTTTAGACTGTCTGCATGCTCAGGCAGACATAACTACACCAGACTACAACTTAGGGCACTCAAGTTTTTGTTTGCAAAGACAAGTAGAAAACAATTTGTAAAAAAACAACCAAACAAGAGATTGTGATGTACTCAGATGATTCTAAAGGCCAACTGTCATAGGCTATTGCTCTACATTGGGTGTAAACAGATGACACAGAGGTTGCCTGGCCCCGGAGCTGCACCTCCAATCTGCCTGCTTGCAGTCCTGCCTGGGGGTCCACTTTAGACAGAGTCAGCGGTTTCCCTGGCACACTGTCTGCCTCTGGAGTGCCCCAATTCACCACCACCACACCACAGAGTTGCGGGTGATTGCCTGACACTCTAGACTGGCACCCACAACTCTATGGTGTTGCCCGGGGCAACGACCAGCCAGGAGTGGAGCTCCAGCGTGGGTCCTCCCCACAGACAGACAGCAGCTCTGCTTCAGGCCAGTGCCCTGGGTTTGGCCGGCCGACTCCACTGGTGGCACTCCGGGATGTTTTTGAAGCGCTACTGGTGGAGCTGCCCAGGAGCAGGCACAGCCTGCTCTGCCTGCACATCTGGCTACCCTACCTTTAGAATGACTGGCCAGCCTGGGGCTGGAGTGCGCTGGCATGGGCAGCAGAGCTGCTGTCCATCTAAACACACCCATTGTCTATGCCTTAATTCAGTCTCATGTTGACATTTCACCAATCAGGATTGCTTTTTCTAAATTGAGTGAACTTGTAAAAGGTTCAGCCAAACTTCCTCTGATTTCCATCCGCAAGAACTTAGATAAATCTCTCTCTCTCTGCCTAACAGGATGAACTCTCTCTTTTCACGCCAAAAGGAATGCCCATTTGCCAAAAGGGCTGCCTTCAAACCAGGATTGCTGCCTTGTACAAGCGGATAGAGAACTGCTGTCCAGCATCCAAGGAAACTAGTATTCAGAAGACATGAAAATGACCTTTTCTGGAACAAACATAGCTTGAGTAAACTGACACTAGAATGATCTCCTTCCTAAAATCCATAACTATAATTTCATGCCTTTCTTACAGTTAGGTACATGAGTCAGCTTTAGTTTCCAACTATTTACAATATTTGCTTGTTTCATTTCTTGCCTCCACACACTCTCCCACCTTGATTTTCATAAATATGAAGCTTCTTCACTTGCAAAGGATAGAATGCCCACTCCGAATTCAACCTTTTCTCAGACCAGATCCCCTGCTTCACACTACTAACCTTTCATCACCTCTTTTGAACAAAACATGCCAGTTTTAACTAACTATCCTATTTGATTTTCAGGTTTCCTTTTGCTCTTGTTGGGCATGACGCATTACCCTTGGTTCCATTAATTGCATTTTTTGCTTTCAGCACTGGCTTCTGTTTCATTTTTATTGCAATGGTTTGGCATCCTAATTCAGTGGTGCCTTGTGAAGTAGAAGATACAGTATGTAAGACATATGGAAAGGTTTGATCAATTTTCTGAAACTTACTTTGGAAATCCCTAATGCAAAAACCTTTGTTCTCTTATATCTTTTGAGCCACTGAAGTTCAGTATTTTTACACATTTTCTCAGTAATATTTTCCATCTGGAACTATCATTGATAAGTCCCCAGATCTGTGATTTTCACATTGTACTGGGTTAAGTGAATCTGATCTTTCAGATCCGCTTCTCAGATACTATGCCATAGAACTGCCTCATGCTACCTATTACCTCTAGGAGAATGTCAACAGGGGTTACAAGATGGAGACAAAGTAGTTCAAATGATCTCTTTTACTGGACCAACTTCTGTTGGTGAGAATGTGCAAGTTTGGGGGCCACATGGGGCCCTTCTTCAGGCATGTAGCATAGCCAGTCAGAATTGTAGTTCACAAATGTAGAACGTGTATATATGAGGAGGTATGGAATGACATGGGTGGAGTGGATAAAACAAGGTAACTGGTGCAGATTACAACATTCACATTGATTCTCATGATTACTGGACCAGTAGTGATTGTAAAAGAGAAACATGGAAATAAATATCTATAGAGGCAACAACTCTGCATCATTTATACAAATATAAAAATAGATGAACAATTACATTTAGAAAATGTACTTAAGAAAAAATAAATATGGAGTACTGAAGATTGAAGGAGTTTTGTTGGCAGGGACTTGTGATCTGAGCAGTTCTCAAAATGCAGCAACTAAAAATTAACAAAAGTGGGGGCTTTCCATTTCAACGCCTGAAGGTTTCTGATTACTTTGTAAATACAAGCCAATAATCTGTTCTGCATTTGAATGAACAAAGTACTGTACATATACAGATAAAAGCAATCTACTGATGTAAAAAGGTCATGCAAAGAATTTATTAAATTATTTTCTAAAATTAAGATTCAAGTTTATCACCATTTAAATGTTAACTTCTTTAGATAATTAAAGTGTACTGTATTGAGTTTTTGTGTGCACACACAAAAAGTCAGCACAAGAAAAGATGCCATTATAACAGTATTATTCTCGCCGAGTTGAATTGATTTATGGTTAGTAGCCTTTCTCTTGCTGAGGAGCCAATTATGTCAAATCAGTAAAGAAAATAAAATGGTTCGCATCTGTATCCGTGTATATTATTGCTATGGTGTTTGTGGAGACAGATTTATGCTGGTTAGTCTGATAAAGTCACTACTTTCCATACCTCTCCAGTTTGAGAACCAGACTCTAAATGCAAATATATTTGTTTGCCAGAGATTGTGAGAGTGATCACCCAACATTAAATAGTACCACCTTCTGAAATAAATTTTCAACATTAATGCAGACCGGTTAGCTTCTGACCATTTGGATGGGATTATCCCATTCTCCAGGATCACCTCACTTCCACAATGCTGACCTTTTTGCTTCTCTCCCTGCTGCAGTAGGCAAGGGATGGAAGTAGGTAGAAGCTGCTACAAATGCTGTATGCGCAATGCAAAGACTCTTGCTCCAATTGCAGAGCGTCTGTTGCTCCCTGGCTCTGATTGGCAGGGAGCAAATAAAGTGTGTTTCCCTAGGTTATCCACCCTATAACAAAAGAGTAGGTAGCAAACACGTGTGAACTCCCTTAAGAGCTTCATGTACAGAGGTTACATTTGCCTGGGATTTTGGAGGGAAAGAGTCAGAGGAGGCGGGGCAGAGGGAGCAAGGAGGAGGAAGGGCAGAATGGAGTCAGGAATAAAAGGAAGTTAGTTGTTTGTGAGACTGTCTCCTTTGTCATCTTGAGAATAACACACCACACATGATGCCAAATGTTTAGGTACAGCCATGGGTCTGCTGACAGCAGCCTCCAATTCTCCCTAGGGCTGGTGCTACACCCCACCCTTCCACTTTGCAGGCAGCATGCCAGCTAGATGGTGCTGGCAGACCAGATAAGTGCAATTCGGTGCAGACTGATCTTCCTTCTTCCCCATCCACCATTGTCAGTTAGGGAGTAAGGAGCCCAGCTTACACTGAATTGCTAGAGACTAGGTGAAACAGACCAGGCTCCCCCTTCCCCAGGACAATATCACTGGGTGAAGCCCCAGGAGACACCCTGGGGAAACTACCTCGGGCAGCTTTAACCCAGTCTGGGCAGCTGGACCATGCAATGCAGGGCATGGTGTGACCAGCTGCTGCCAGATGTCATCCTCCACCCCACCCTCCCACTATGTGGCGGGCAAGCAGCTGCCTGCTGTACACTGTGTCCTTGGGAAAACTCCAAGGACGTGTCACATGGCAGCCGTATCCCAACGGAGGTAAGGCTGCCCAAGGAGAGGCTGATTGTGTGCCAGGGCCCCTTCTGCTCAGCAAGCTCTGCAGTGGGGCTTTGAGCAGGCACTGCCACTCGTTGCACGCTGTACCACCACAGCCAGGGACAGGAATTTGGTTGGGCCAGGGGAAGGAGGCAGGACCAGGCCGGCACCCGCTCATGTGGCTGGCGCCTCGGCCCACCTCAGCCGTGGCAGGATCTCTGGCAGTGGCTCAGCTGCCCCACAGGGGTGCGGGAGCACTTGTCTGCCCAGCTCCCCATGCTGGCCTTGCAGTGTGGCAACAGCGCTTATCTGTCACCGGAGCATGCGAAGATTTGAAAAGGTGACTAACAGTTCCAAATTCATATCTGGGTTTCAGAGCGGCTGTCCACCTGTACTTGCTGAAGCCAGAGAGATGCAAATGTTCAACACCTTCAAAGAAATGCCACTTTTATTATGCTGAAATACAGACTTGGGAACCTAACGTGGATGTGCAGGTTTGAAATGCTCTTGCCTTTATTACAAATCTGTGTGTCAGCATTATTTTAATAATGTAATAAGTAATATTATTCTGAATTACAAACTACATAACGTCAAGGCCTTTATTGGTAACTTCAAAAACTCCACCTTGTGGTTACCTACTGAATAACCTGTGCTTACCTACTTATAGAGTTGCACAAGATAGCGGAGCAGCCACTTTTCTTTTAAAGTTGTATTTTAATAAAGTAAATTAATAGAATAATCATAACATAAGAAGTGCCATAGTGGGTCAGACCAATGGTCCATCTAGCCCAGCATCCTGTCTCCGACAGTGGCCAATCACGGTGGCTTGGGAGAAGCACCCAACAGGTCACAATGGGGGATCCATTCCCTGTTGTTTTCCCCCAGCTCCCGTCATGTTCCCTGATCCTATCTGGCTAATAGCTGCTAATGGACCTATCTTCCAGAAACTTGTCCAAACCTCTTTTAAACTCAGCTATAGTGCTGGCCCTTACCACAGCCTCTGGCAGTAGATTTCACAACCCAATTATATGCTCAGTGAAAAAATGTTTTATTTGTTTTAAACTTGCCACCCATGAGTTTCATGGAGTGTCCCCTAGTTCTAGTACTAGCTGAGATGGTAATTAACTGCTCCTTGTTTATTAGTTCCATACCACTCATGATTTTATAGACCTCTATCATATCTCCTCTCAGGCGTCTCTTCTCCAAGCTGAAGAGCCCCAACCTACCAAGCCTCTCGTCATACAGGAGCCCTTCCATGCCCTGGAACATTGCTCCCTCTCCCTCCCCCTCCCTTGCAGGGGAGGGGTCTGGGGGAGGGCTCCTTCCGGGCCACTCCCCATAACACCGGGGGCGGCCGCAGGGAGTATTGCAGGCATCTGTCAGAGGGTCCCAGAGGCGGCGCTGAGATCATCCCAGCAAGCAAGATCATTCTTCCCCCCCCCCAATGACAAAGAACAGTGGCTGGTACTGGGGGCGGGGTGTGGCAGTTGGCCAGCCAGGGGCCATGGAACATCGCTCCCTCTCCCCCCCCTTGCAGGGGTGGGGCCTGGTGAGAACTCCTTCTGGGCCGCTCCCCGTAACACCGGGGGTGGTTGCCGGCCGTGCCAGAGGCGTCTGTCAGGGGCACGGCTCGAAGGGGCACGATCAAAGGGGCCTGCCCTTTGGTCGTGCCCTTCAGTCGGGATGGAGGGGTCGCTGGTGGGGTTGCCCAATATGAGGTTTCTACTGGTGAAAGATGTGAGAAGGCCTTCCTCTCCCCCGCCCCCAGTGAGAGACGGGTGGAGAGGGAGGACTACCCCTGGTGGCAGCAGAGGATGGAAGGAAGGATGGTTTGATACTGGTAGAGTGGGTATTGGGATGGGTTAGTAAGGCATATTGTTAGATATTATTATTGAAATGTTAAATGGGAGGGTAGGGTTTTCTTGTGTATTATGATTTATTTAGTGTTGGATTTCTCCTGCATGGGATAAAAATCCTAATATTGTATTTATTATTGATGTGAGCTGCCTCAAGCTGACTTTGGTTGGGAGAGTGCGGGATATAAATTAAAGATGAAATGAAAAAAATGAAAAATCATTTTTGTTGCTCTTCTCTGTACCTTTTCTAGTTCAGCTATGACTTTTTTGAGATGGGGCGACCAGAACTGTACACAATATTCGAGGTGCAGTCGCACCATTAATTTGTACAGAGGCATTATGACCTCCTCAGTTTTATTCTCTATCCCTTTCCGAATAATTCCTAACATTCTGTTTGCTTTTTTGACTGCTGCTGTGCATTGTGCTGTGAATTTCATTGTATTGTCCACAACCACCCCCAGATCCTTTTCCTAAGTGGTAACTGCTAGCTTAGTACCCAGCATTGTGTACGCATAGTTTGTATTATTTTTCCCTACGTGCATTACTTTGCACTTGTCCACATTAAATCTCATTTGCCATTTAGATGCCCAGGCACCCAGTGTCGTAAGATCCTGTTGCAGTTCCTCATAGTCTGCTCGTGTTTTAACTATCTTGTTTGGGCTTTTGCATCAATTTCTCACTACAGCTAGCATAAACATGTGATCCCCCCACCCCACACACACTAGAGACTCCCTGTAAAAAAACAAAAAAAACCCAACACACATCAACAGGCACAATCGTACCATGATCATCCCCTAGCAAAGGTTACACAAACTGGACTTTATACCACATGTTCGCATTTTAACATGTTTTAACCATATCTTTGATCTATACTACCGCCTTGGAATGAGTACAGCTTCAGTACTGTTTGTGGATGATGTTAAAATACAGTTAGGTCTCATACATGACAAGACCATAGCATATTTCAATCAAGTTAGATCAGTATCCTGTTGTAATTAGTTTTCTTCAACTTGGTTGTTATTGCAATAAATAGTGTCCCCAAAAACCTCTTCTATAAAAAAAACACAGACAGTCACTTAAAATTTTACTTCAGACAGAGGCTGCATGAACAAAACATTCTATAAATCAAAAATAGGAGAGGAATAATTACTAATGTATTTCTAAACACCTCCAACACCATTCCCTACTGAGTAACAAGCCCCCTTATACACAAAATCAATAAAATAGTAATCTACAAGAGGGTGGAAAAGAGTAATTAATTACATCTGGGGAAGGAAGGTAATAAAGATAGGGCCAACAGCAATTGTGCTATAGTACACAATTGGGATAAAGAATTTACGTGTTTTCTAAAAAAAAGTAACAAGTTAAAAAATAAAAGTGTGGGTTCCACACTTTTAGGCCCAGCACTGTAAAGATCATCAATTACCAGGTGATTTAAGTTAGGAGAGTAGAACTGTATCCCCAGAAGACAGGTGAGCACACAAACCCATCAGAAAGAGATGAAAGCAGGTGGTCTCTAAAGTTGTGTCCAAATAATTGTATGGTTTAAAAAGCCAGCAGTCAGCATAAAGAAAGCAAGGTGCCATTGTTCAAAATGGTCTCTTTCTGCATGTGATAAGAAACACTGCTACAAATGCTGCTTTAGGAAATGAACGTAACTACGTTTCATAGGCATGAAAGCATGTGTTGTGGCTGTGAAGCTGTCATGGGTGAATAAGGGGTGCACTGCATGGTCAAAACATCTTTAAATACAGATGGAGTTCATGGAAAGAATGTGAGTAAAAGCAATAGCTCTTTTTAGGACTTGGGGATTTTCACTGTACGATTCTCAGTTTATTTTTCATTTCCCCTTGCTTCTTTTCTCTGTAAACCATGTCAATTGCCTCGAACCTCATCCACTTCTCTCCTCTTCAGTCACAAGTCTAAATTCTTGAATTTGCATTCAGTCTTCTCTGGATTAAATCCAGGTTTTCCAACGCAGTAGCTTTTAAATCCAAATGCAAACATCACCCGCTGTGAGATCATTTTTGTAGAGGTGCTGTCATCTTGAGTGTCTATGCAGTGGATTTCTTTTAAAACCTATTTTAAAAGTCTCTTATCCTAAATAAATCCATGTTTTAGGAATCTTTAGTCACTCAGTTAACAGCAACTTGACCATACAACTCCATGAAGACCAACCTCCTAAATAGCCAATCATAAAGGTCTACTCTGGCAGAACCTGGATTATCAGCCATTACCATAGGTTTCTTTTAATGATATAACAATAAAATTAATTTCTTTTTCAGATTCCAATAAAAAACAGCAGAAAGCCAGACAATAAAAAATTAAGCAAAATTAAAAAATAAAAGCCTCCACAACAGAAGGTCATCACATGACTTTTTAAAAGAATTCTTTGGTAATGTAGGATGACTTTCTGCCATGAACATATAAATAGTCAGCCACAATCACCATTTAGCCTTTGTCAATAAACATTCTGAATAAAAGACAAAAATACTGCAGAGTGCTATTGCTTCGGTCATGCCATGTCAAGCTTCGGCAAAATGGAATTTTTCCTTAGCGATGAATTTTCTTTCAGAGCTCTCTGATGGAGAACAATCCTACAATATGGTGGTTGGTTATACTCTCCTCAACTGAACTGGAGGAAGGCTTACAGATGATTGGCAGACACTCTCAAGGAGCGAGCTGTTGCTTCCTGGGCTGAGCCCTTCAGAATAAAACTTCTAAAGCTGGGAAAAAATAATCCCCAAAGTGTATGAAGTCTCAAAGCTGACAAACATCTCGGAGCAAAGTCTTGCTGCACAGCTCTACCTAACAGCTGAATCTGGACTAAAGATCAGAATAGCCACAAAAAGTGGAATCCTTTGTAGAACTGTTGTGATTCAATTAAACAAATCCAGAATTGGATACTAAAAAATCAGGCTCTCTTCTCCTCAAATGTCACCCAGCATAGGCTAATTTCCCTGAATCCAAATTCCTCCGACTGAACACATTCACACATGGATTTTCTATGCAGTGAGTGTGCACTGCTTTTAGAGGCATGATGTTTCTCTCTGCACAAACTCTAAAGAGAATGGCCCCTGGGTGAAGTGAGGAGGATACAATTTCGCTCTGCCAGTTAACATACATCATTACTATGGTATTTATTTATTTTATTTATAAATATTTATTAGCTGCCCCCTCATGCCTATGGCATCTCGAGGCACTTACAACATCAGACACACAATAGTAAAATTCCATTAAAAATCAATTAAAAAATACAACCCTATCAACAAATTAAAAAAAATCTTCAAAATCCCATATCCACCCTCTCCATTGTGGGCCCCCCGTCTTACACGGGGACCTCCAGAAAGGCGCCCCCAGTGGACCGAAGGGATCGCTCTGAGGCGCGGAGGGCGACGCGGTTCCCGAGATATGAGGGGCCCAGACAGTGCAGGGCTTTGTAAATCAATACTAACACCTTTAATCTGGTTCGGTACGCTATAGGCAGCCAGTGCAGAGCGCGGAGCACTGGTGTTATGTGCTCACGTCGCTCCATCCCGAGACTGGCTGCCGCATTCTGCACTAGCTGCAGCCTCCGAACCAGAAACAAGGGAAGCCCCANCAACAGACCTGGGGCCAGGCGGACTTCCTCTGGGAGGGAGTTCCAAAGCCACGGTCTGGCCACCAAGAACACCCTCTCCATTGTGGGCCCCTTGTCTTACACGGGGACCTCCAGAAAGGCGCCCCTGGTGGACCGAAGGGATCGCTCTGAGGCGCGGAGGGCGACGCGGTCCCCGAGGTATGAGGGGACCAGACCGTACAGGGCTTTATAGATTAACACTAACACCAACTTGAATCTGGCTCGGTACACTATAGGCAGCCAGTGCAGAGCGCGGAGCACAGGTGTTATGTGCTCCTGTCGCCCCGTCCCTGTAAGAAGACGGGCCGCCGCATTCTGCACCAGCTGCAGCCTCCAAACCAGAAACAAGGGAAGCCCCACGTAAAGCGCGTTGCAGTAGTCTAGCCTCGAGGTGAAGGAGGCATGAATGAGAGTGGCCAGGTCGGGCCTGGAAATGAATGGACATAGCCTCCGTACCAGGTACGGTTGGTATGAAACCAGGACATGGTGCCATTGCACAATCCTCTTATCCAGAGAGCTAGCCAAATGGTCATTAGCTCTAGCAACCTGATGCTCCTCTTGCTCTCTTTGCTGGATCAGAGATCCTGAACGACCTGAGATCGCAGATGGGCTCCCCAGTCCTGGAAACATTAATATGTGATAACAATCAGACGCCTGGGCTCTGAAATTGGTGAATGCTGCAAAAATCTCTGTGGACTAGTCATCCACTTTAACACAATGATTGGTTCTGGGACAATTATGGATGTGTCTTGGTGGCTAGATAGTTTACCGTAAAGCAATGCATGAATCTCTGAAGCATGAATCTCTGAAGCACTCAGAGGTCTGCTAGAAAACATCAACACATGCACCTTTGCTCTGCAATGGATCCCAGAACTAAGCCTTCAAAAATGACGTGCAATCCGATGACAAATTACTGATGCATATCTGGTCTGTCCAGAGAGATAAATACCCTGTACATCCTGATGTCCACAGTCATACCCAGGTGAGGCGTGTAAGGGCTGCAACTGGCTCTATTCCTGATTGAGATAGTCATACTCATTGAGTGACTTTGGGCAAGCCACTCTCTCCCCGCCTCAGTCCCCACCTGCAAAATGGAATAATAATAGTCTACCTCACAAGGTTGCTGTGAGGTAAACTAGGTAATGATTGTGAAGCACTGTGAGCACTGAAAGTGCTACAGAAATAAACCCTGCCTTGTGTCCCTGGACGTTGTGTGCAATGAGAGTGATACTATTTATTTATTTTTTCCATTTTTACCCCGCTCCGCTTGTAAAAGCGACTCGGGGTGGCTTACAACTATATAAACACACAAATTCAATTTAAAAATATATATAAATACAAAACATATATAAACAATTAATAATATAAAACTAGATTATAAAATTATAAAAACTGAACTGTGCATAAAATCCCCACCCCCACCCATCCCAACCTCTCCACCCGGAAAACACCTGGCGGAAGATCCAGGACTTACAATTCCGTTGGAAGGCAAGAACATCTGGGCTGAAGTGAAGCTCCATCAGAAGAGAATTCCAGAGTGCTAGTCTAGCCTTGAGGTGACGAACACATGGATGACAGTGGCGAGGTCGGAGTCCGAGTTATCAAGTGGTAATCCAAGTAAGAATATGAATGTCATAAGAAGTGCCATACTGGGTCAGACCAATGGTCCATCTAGCCCAGCATCCTGTCTCTGACAGTAGCCAATCATGGTGGCTTGGGAGAAGCACCCAACAGGTCACAATCGGGGATCCATTCCCTGTTGTTTTCCCCCAGCTCCCGTCATGTTCCCTGATACTGTCTGGCTAATACCTGCTAATGGACCTATCTTCCAGAAACTTTCCAAACCTCTTTTAAACTCAGCTCTAGTACTGGCCCTTACCACAGCCTCTGGCAGTAGATTCCACAACCCAATTATACGCTGAGTGAAAAAATATTTTCTTTTATTTAAACTTGCCACCCATGACTTTCATGGAGTGTCCCCTAGTTCTAGTACTGGCTGAGAGGCTAAAGAACTGCTCCTTGTTTATTAGTTACACACCACTCATGATTTTATAGACCTCTATCATATCTCCTCTCAGTCATCTCTTCTTCAAGCTGAAGAGCCCCAACCTACCAAGTCTCTCCTCATATGGGAGCCCTTCCATGCCCTTGATCATTTTTGTTGCCCTTCTCTGTAGCTTTTCTAGTTCAGCTATGTCTTTTCTGAGATGGGGCGACCAGAACTGCACACAATATTTGAGGTGTGGTCGCACCATTGATTTGTATAGAGGCTTTATGACATCCTCAGTTTTATTCTCTATCTTCTTCTGAATAATTCCTAACATTATGTTTGCTTTTTTTGACTGCTGCTGCGTACTGCGCTGTGGATTTCATTGTATTGTCCACAACCTATCCTTCTATCCAACATATCCATGTCTCCCTTCTTCCTTAGGAAGCCTACCATGACAAACAGTGACTTGGCCTCTTTCTACTTTTCCTAGGTTTAGAAGGGGAAATTTACGTAGACAAAAAGAAAGCTCTCATCATCTTCAGAAGGATTCTAGTTGAACAGGGTGGCAGCTCAGCTGCCTCTCTCAGCCTTCAGGGAGGTCACTGAGGTTATTAAGACCCCCTGTTTCTTAGGGAGAGGCATGTAGGTCTCATGTATCTGAGGCTGACATGTGTCAACCCCAGGATTGAAAATTCTTAACAGATGGCCTTCCCCAGCTCCCATGTCCACTCCACCTTAGAAGTTATGGACAAATGCCAGTGGAATCTATAGGTGTAGACAGGTCACAAAATCAACTTATTATTCCACCACAAGGAATAGCCATGTCAGGGCAATGGGGTGGATGTCAGGGGGTGTCATAGGGATCACAGCTGAGGAGAAACCTTACCCCTCGAAATTGTTGAAAGGATGCTGGCCACCTGAGAGGCTTTGGTAGTAGTCAGGTCTAAGTTTCATGCCTTCCATAGCCCCATGAGGTTGCGTTCTGCTGCATCCCTATTCGCAGTCATAGTGGAAAGGGCTGGCTGAGTGTTCACTCACTCTGAGAAGCACTAATGACTTTTTAACGGGAGAGTGATAAAATAAGTAATCAAGAGTCACCAATAATCTACTTTTGATCGCTGGCTAGTCTAAAGGCCAATGTTAAGCGATAAATATATCCAAAGGGCTACTCCAGGCGCAGGTAGAGTAGTCCCTATAAATCATTTTCAGGAGTAGTAGCAAGTCCATTAATGAGGCTATCCTCTTTTTACAGTGCTACAGTAGTTTATCTGAGCATCCAATTTATCTCTTATCTCTTGAATAGGCTCTTCATCCTGTCCATTGGACATTGGGTTCAGCCAGAACAAGCTGGCTGCTCCTCTTTTCTGCATGAACAAGCAATAAACTCAGTCCAGTGACAAGCATATTAAACTGGAATGAGTAGTATCGCCCACAGGAAACTCCAAGAAGCTATGGCAGTGTATTGGCATAATGGCTCTTAATTAAGCTAATGCCAATAGAGTAAGCCCATTAACATCAAGAAAGAGCAGAGCAGCCTAACATAAGGGAAGTGGGAAGAAGAACTGGTCTCCCCACAATAATTTAGCTCAGAGCTACTTGTTTATAAAGCACCAATATACCTGAAAAGTAGGATGAGGAAGGATTCAAAATGATTCCTTTAAAGTTCACTCTCTCTTACTGTATATTTCCTGAATATTCATGAAATATTCTGGCAAGGACTGTACAGAGGAAGAGATCCTAGGCATTTGCACCATTAAGAATGTCTATCTGCTAGCAACATAATAATGAAACAGATGGAACACATTTTAATGCCTCTTCTTCACAAAAGAAATCCAGCCAAACCCTCCAACTCAAGACTTCCCAAAAGCAAACACATTGGAGACAGATAGTTTTGTAAGATTAGCAGGGAAGACCGTAAGTCAAACAGGAGAAAAAGGTTAGATGTGCAAGACTGAACTTTCCACCTCATTATTACCCTACTGGATATACTTCATTGCTAAATAAGTCTAGAGGGAAGGAGAAAGGGAAGGAAGGAAGAAGAGAGAGACAACTCAGTTCTAAATGTCTCACACTAACTAATAGTGCTGAGCTGTATTTTATATAAAGATCTGTTTCTCTCTGATCTGGAATCAGAGTATGTCTTATTATTATAATCACACTGCTAGGTTCCACCAACATGACTCCTGCAATCCCTTCCTCAAACCGCAGCTCAAAAATAGCACAGGATTAAACAAGTGACAGTCTAAAAACAAAAAAACCCATGAAAGATGAGTTTACAGCAAGTTTGTTTTAATTATTGTTAGCCCAATCCTAAACGCTGCACAAAAAGAGCATGCACAATGTGTTTACCACCCCTGCGTAAAGAATGAAGCACACGTGCAACCTGCACGCAAGTCATACGTGTGTGAAGGATTGGGCCCAATAGTATCAACAATGATTTACTGTATTTGACCCATTAACTTTAAGCACTATAATAGTCTTTCAAAACAAAATGAATAGATTTCCCTTGGCTGCAATACTCTACAATTGGCTGTTTGCAAGTTACAGAATGAGAATTAATGAATGTCGGTGAACCTCGTGTACACTTAACTGCTGCAACCTCTGCTTTTCCCCAACCAACACGCTTTTCACTTTCCCTGCCAATCTTTCCAAAAGCCCATTGTATAAACATCTGCCCACTGTGTCAAGAGCACATGATGAATTGAATAAAGTTATATAATGAAAATTATGCACCATTCCACACATTCAGATTCTTAGCTATTGCCTGTTACAGATTAGCAACGGCCACTATCGCCTCTTGAACGTATGACTGAATAATACATTTGTTTTCCTACTGCAGTCATATGACTGAACCCTATGATCATTCAAGTGAATCAAATTGAGCTTACTTAAGTGTCTGAGGGAAGCCACATCTTAGAAGAACACCAATTTGTTTCTCTTTATTTCCAATGTCAATGTGATACAACAGTCCAACTGACTGTTCATGAAATTTAATTCATCATGCAGATTTTATACTCTTTAGGACAACTCTGAAAAAAGTCTGTCTTTCCATTATCACAGACGGACAACTTTGATTTGTTCCAGCCATGGCATTATCAATGTATATTCAATACATAGTTCTCTGTGGCTGCGATCTTTAGTGGTATTTAGCACCAGCACAAGGCCCATAGATATCAATGGGGACTTGCACCAATGCAAAAGAACCATGGGACTGCACCGAAAATATTAAGCAAGATGGTCCAGATCAGGAGTGGGGAACCTTTTTCCTCCAGGGGCCACCTTGAAAAGTAGTACAAGCTCCAAGAGCTGCATAGAAGTTGGGGGTGAGGGCTTTAAGGAGTGTGTTCAGGAAGAGGAGGGTCAAGCACATGGATCTGTGCAATGGATCTCACAGCCATCCTTGCATGTATGCCCATATTTCAGCTTATTTACCTGGAACTCCGTCTTTCAGTGTTTGGGCATAGGGTCATACCCAGGAACTGGAAAGTGGTAAAATATAAAACTCGCTGCAGGCCAAAGTTGGCTTCAGACCTTAGGTTTCCCCATCCCTGGGTAAATAAATTGGTTGGTTTAGGATCAACAACTTAATCAATTAGCTACAGAATTCTAGTTCTACCACTGCCACCATCTCATTCTACCATTCTGGGGACACCGCTAAAAGGACCTGCCTATGTCTTAAATAATTTTTATCTGTAAAATATATGTAATAGTATGAGTCTGATCAGGGGTATTCTCAGAATTAGTTAATATTTGTAGAACAGGCTGAAAAAAACAGAGTGCTCCTTAAACGGATGAAAATGCAGTGGTTACCTACTGTGAAGTTTTCCATTGGCAGATTATGCCACCAGTGCTCAATGACCCACAGTGGTTACTTACTGCCATTCTTGTCTGGATCCAACATTGGATCCCTCGCAGTTTAAAAGACAGCTATTGATGGTCTGGCTCTCTGCAAGGGACCCTCAATTCTGGAAAATGCTCTTCTGCAGGCCAAACCTATGGACCTACATGGCATGTTATCAGTAACATAGCAAGGCTGTGGTGGGTCCGGGCTCATGTCTCATTTATGGGAGCTCCCTAAGGGTCAGGGTCTAGAGTTTCCCTAAATGGTGGCCCTCCCAACGGGGCTCCTGGCCACCTCAGGTGCTGCTGCTGCTCTGGTTCCCAGCTAGCCCTCTGCCCTCCTCCCACCCCCTGGAGTGGCAGCAATCCCACCAAGAAGGAAGTTTTAAGAGGGGGAAGGGGCAGGGCCAGCACCCTCATCCATTCTGAAAACTATTGCAATGTCCCATGTAAACTTCTTGGTGGGGCCTTTTGCAAGTGGCCTGAGTGCTGCTAGAAAATTTTCAAAGTGGGCGAGGGCAGAGTATTGGTCGTGCTATCGATCTGTGAAGCTGAATTTCCGCCTAATTCCCATTTACAGCTGAATTGGGAAGTTCAATTAGTTTGATCGGAATTTGTACTGGACCAGTCAAAGAAGATTTTGGCAATTTGTGAATGCGCACAATAATTGCTGGCCATTTTGCACATGCACAAATTGCTGATTGGTATTCCGATCAGAACTTTTATTGAACAGAATACCGACAGCCATTCCAGTTTTGCAAAACTTCTCCATAAAATCGGAATGGTTGTTTCAAACCAGACCTACTGCTACCTCCACTACCTACTCTGAACGTTTCCAAGGGGAGTTCAGGGCCCTCCATGCTATGTCATATTTTTACCACAATGACCTGGATGAACATTTTCCTGTAGATTCCCTAGTTGCTTTTGGTAAACGTATTAAAATGCAAATTCTATATGTGTACCAATCAGCGCAATGCCAAGAAATGCAATGCCAATCAGTGCAAATTTTGTTTTAGATGTTGAGTACACTGGAAACCATTAATTCATTTAACAATGCTACTGAACTGCCATTGCATAGTATCTTTCACTCACTACCCCTCTGCTTGGATTTTGTTCGCCTATGATTTAGAGCTGAAAGGTTCATTCATCTGTAACCAAATCTCCTCAGACATCTCCTTTCCTCTCTCATTTTTACAATTCAGGGATCTGTTGACAAAAGATGGAGGCCAGACTGCCTAAAGCACAGCCTTTAGTTAGAGTGTAGACTGGAGCCAAAACACTCTGCCTCCTCTGCACCCCTGCAATCATGACTCCACCTTGATTCCATATAGCTCCTATTTTAAGTTGCTTTAAAAAAATAAAATAAAAACAGGTTTTAATGCATGAGGTGGCAGATATGGTTTACCGTGGCCCAAAGCATTTAGTATTCTTCACAATTCCCACAACTCTAGCTATTGCGGGTTTTGTGAAGGATTATTTACTACACTAAAAATGCTCTTTTTCTATGGGTGTATTGATCAGAGGGAAAATACCATGACTAACAAATTTCAAGCAGTGAAGTTGTATGAGCTTGAATCCTCTACGCCAAGCCTGTTTCTTGCCCATTTGATAAACGCAAGTTTTACACATTATTAAAAACAATCTGCATGAATATTTTGTGAAGGATTATTTACCACACTAAAAATGCTCTTTTTCTATGGGTGTACTGATCAGAGGGAGGATACGATGACTAACAAATTCCTAGCAGTGAAGTTGTATGAGCTAGAATCCTCTACGCCAGGCCTGTTTCTTGCCCATTTAATAAACGGAGGTTTTACACATAATTAAAAACAATCTGTATGAATATTCATGGTGAGTCAGATGCAACACACATTAAAAAGGCTCAATCCTGCCCTCCCAACATATGGAGAGTATCACACATCATCTTTGAAAGCAAGCGCCTTATACTAGCTGGCCTTCCAAAAACTAACACTCCATGAATTACAAAAGGTGAGATTACACCCTAAATTGTTTATTTTAAACAGAGTGCCCCCAAATCATTGTTTCATTTAGAATGGTATTTAAATCACTGCTGTTTAAAATTGTTTGACTATTATTTAAAGCAGCAGATTTCTAAAAATATAACTGCAAAACGTAGGCTAACTGCAATATAACCTGAAAAATGGGTGGAATCACTTCAAGAGTGGAGAAGTTTGCAACTCTGAATAAGAAGCCACTGGATGGCCTCATCTCCTCAGAAATATGTAGGGCAAACACTACTTTTCTGTTCTGGAATACTGAAATATCTCACTACATAGGTCAATTTTAGCTACTCAAGTCACATGATGAAACCATATGCCCGAAACATGCAACGTGTATGGTTTGAATTACTTAAAAACAGAGTTCCTGTTTCCCAGAAGAACTGTAGGTTTTTGTAGTCTGCGGATGCCTGGGCTTTTTAACTTGATATACAACAACTAAAGAAGCAGCTGTATTTATGCAGGAAGCTGGGTATGTGTTAAGAAGGGTTATTTCCTCCTAACGGTAATTATATTTCATCACTCTGTTCACTGAGTATCAGCCAGTTGCATCCGTGGAATATTTTCTTGTAGAGGTAAGTGTTCTAGCTTGCTTTAAATATGTAATGTTTAAATCATTACTAAAGTTCAAAGCATTATTCTAAAGGTCTAATTCAAATGTTGTCTTTTTCTTTTCATCTACTATATCTGAATTTCAGAAAGGACAATAAAATAGCACATCTGGAAATCATTTTAACAGAACGAATGTTTATTTATAAGACTGAACGGGGGGGTGGGGGGGATATTTCCACAGAAATATTTGGATTTGGAAGTTAGGAAACATTTTAACAACAGACAGGAAACACAGCAACAGTACTGAAGATAAGTCTTAGCTATCACTGCTTCAGTTTTGTCCGATCTAATCTAAAATGTCTAAACTGCACTGCTCTCAAGGGTTAAAACAGCACATGCCCATCATGAGCTGAAGCCACAAAAATCTTATTGCATTGCAAAAGTTTTCCGGATTGGGTGAAAGAATTTTTTTTTCATAGCAGCTGGGAAAAGAATGCAGAAAAGACTGTCCTATTAAACTTTTATACAAAAATAGTTTGGGTTGCTAAGGCAGCAATTCCCAAACACAGGAATGCCACTTTAAGGCTTTCAAGTAAGTGTCAGTTTATGCCATTTAAGCCGAGATCCCAAATCTTGGGTGTTTGTTTTTTTTAGTACTTGAAGTCTCCTGTTGCTTCTTGAACGTTATGCTGAATGTTCTGCTCCATCTGTTTGCAGTGCAGGATAATTTATTACCTGTGTGCCTGTGCTTTAGAGAACAGGATTCTAGCACATTCACCTCCAACACACAAAGCATAACAGGCCACAGCAGCGTTCCAAAAAAGATTTAAAAAGAATAGAGGGAATACATGAAGCAAAGGAGAAGCAGGAAGAGCATAAAGTAACGTAAAAATGGCAAAATATAACACCACACTACAAGAAAGGTGGGAGGGAGTATAAGGAACAAAGGGAGAAGCAAGCAGGACAGTTCAAAAGGGTTGATGTAAGAAATGTTTTCGGTATAGGCTTGTTGTTGAGACCTGGGATCAATTATGGATTCTGCCACCATGGGTATGTTACATGATTTCTTGGTATATCACTTCCTCATATATAAAATGGGGACAATGCTAATTTTCTGCCTCAGAGGCCATGAGGATGAATTTAGTTTTTGTTGAGATGCTTATTGTTTTATGGTGATAATTTCCACACAAAAAAAGCAGCTTTTTAAAAGTATCTCGTATGTCATCACTGTCAATCTCGTGCTATTTTAAAGATTAACAGAGGTAAAGGAGAAAGAACGTCCAGGTGAGTGGGAAGAGGAAGAGCAGTTTCCCAAACTGTCACAACACACATTAAAAAGGTCGCAACATCTTTTTTATTGTCTGGTGTCACCAGACTGTATTTAACTCTCAAAATGGGATGACACAAGCAAAGCCACGGATGCTAATTTTTCTAATAAAGAAAGAGTACTTTTTCTCTAGAAGTTGATTAAGTCAACATTCTGTTTGGCTCTATGTAGTTGAAGGGGTGGAAAGTAAGAAGTGTCCTCAAGCACTACATATAACCAGCAAATCTAAAAGTTACACAAAATCTTTAAGAATTTTCACTTAATTTTGGCAGAGGCTTTGTGAGAATCCTCAATCCCAGTTTAAAATATTATTAGGGCATATCATATGGTGAGGCGCACTCTATACAGTATGGACTTTTCTGGCCAATTTGCCTCATGGTTTTGTACAACAAAAAGAAGTGGGCTCCAAAGAATCAATGGACTTATTTGTCACATGCTAAAACAGTGCAGATATTCAACAAGAGGTCTTCTTGGGAACCCAGACTTGTATTTTCCCAGTGTACTAGAACTGTCTGCCGTGAGTGAATCATGAAGAGAATTAAGCTACTTGCCCAAGGACACAGAGTAAGTCACTTGAAGTGTTGGTGTAGTTCTCTAACTGCTTGGACTGCTTACCCACATTACACAATCTGATGTTAGTTTCTAATGTGAGATTGTGTAATGTGGGCATGCACCTTTTCACATCAGGCAGTGAAACGGCCGCGACTTTCATCACGGATGACAGGGTTGGAAAATCCAACTATGTCACTAACATGAGTTGCATTTAACATTAAATTTGCATGTGTGAATGCAAACTTAACGTTAATTACTCACAGGGAAATTCTGAGATGTGTGCGTCCCCTTTGTTGAGCCAGTATCAGGTGGAGAGAGAAGGGAAGGAGGATCCATGGCTCTATCAGCACTCAGCTAAGGGGCTTTGCTGGGGGACCGCTTCCCTAGGGAGTCCCCTGGTTGGGAGGGTGGGAACCAGTACCCCAGTCCCCCCCCCCCAGGGAATCCCCTAGGAAAGTGGCAAGCCCCTTTGCCGAACACTGCTACTTTCAGTCAGAGAAAGAAGGGAAAGAGGATCCATGCCTCTCCACCTGGCTAGCAGCACTCAGCAAAAGAGCTTTGCTTGGGCACAGCTTCCCGAAGAGGTTTACTGGCACAGGGGAATGGGGTATGGATCCCCAACCCCTCCCAACCAGGAAGTTCCCTAGGGAAGCGGCACCCAGGCAAGTCCCTTTCCCATGTACTCCTAGAAACATAGATCCTCCCTCCCTTCCCAACAGTCAGCAAAGGGGCTTTGCCTGGGCACCACTTTCCTAGGGGTTCCCTGGGTGGGGCGGTAATGTGAGCATGGATCCATTTATTTATTTTTATAACTGATCCAAGCCATGGAAGAAATTAAATGTGGGCATGAAGTCATGCTGCAATCTCACATTAGTGCTGTTTTCACGTGAGATTTAATCTCACACAAAAAACAATGTGAGCAAGCAGCCTTGGAATCACAAAGCTGGAAGGGACCAGGAGAGCCATTGTGTCCAGCCCCCTGGCATGGTGCAGAATTTGACAACCTAACATCCCAGACACATGCTCATCCAGCCACTTCTTAACAGCCTCCAATGATGGATAATCCACACCCTTCCTCCGTAGCCTATTTAACTATCTGACTGCCCATGCAGGCAGGAATTTTTGCCTGATGTTCAGTCTCAATCTCCTTTGCTGCAGCTTGTACCCACTGCCTCTTGTCCTGCACTTCACAGCAAGAGAACACAATCTTTCTCCATCATCCTTATGGCAGCCTTTCAGATATTTGTACGTTGTTAGAACATCTCTCCTTTTCTCCAAACCGAACATACCCAAATCCTTCAACCTTTCCTCATATGATTTGTATTCCAAAACCTTTACCATCTTTGTTGCTCTCGTTTGCACCCTCTCCAGTTTTTCTATATCCCGCATACAATGGGGTGCCCAAAACTGAACACAATATTCTTGCTGGGGCCTACCTAGAGCTGAGTAGAGTGGCACAATAACTTCCCATGTCTTGCATACAATGCTTCTGTTGATGCAGCCTAAGATGGCATTAACCTTCTTTGCAACAGCAACACACTGAAGACTCATGTTCAGTTGGTGTTCCACAACTACCCCTTAGATCTTTTTCCGTCATAGTACTACCAATCCAGTTATTCCCCATTTCTGCATTTGCGGTTTCTTTTTGCCCTATGTGTAGAACCTTACATTTGTCCTTATTGAATTTCACTTTATTGTTTACAGCCCAGATCTCCAACTTGCTAAGATCATTCTGAATTGTTATCCCATCCTCCAGGTGTTAGCAGTCCCTCCCAATTTTGTGTCATCAGCAAACTTCATGCATATACTCTCTATACCTTCATCCAAATCATTAATAAAAGTGTTGAACAGCACTGGTCCCATAACTGATGCCTGAGGAACTCTGCTTGAGACACCTTTAATTACTACTCTTTGCTTGTGATCATTGAATGAGTTATTTATTTAAATTTCTACTCCGCTCTTCCCCTAAGGCTCAGGGTGGCTTACAATATTAAAACCACAAAATACATTAAAGTCCCTTTAAAAGTCCTACCCACGCCTAGACCCATCCACTCCAACCCTTATCCCCACTTGCCAATGCTTTGCCAAAAACAAAGATTTTACACCGTCTCCAAAATATGCTCAGGCTCAGAGGAACCTCCGAGGTGAGTTCCACAATACTGGGACAGCAACCGAGAACACCTCTCCGCAGGCCCTTGGCATATGAACAAGACTGGCAGGTGGTACCCACAAGAGCGTGCACCCGGCCAACCACAGGGGTCACGGTAGAGCATGGCAGGAAAGGTGGTATTTCAGATACGTGGGCCCAGGCTGCCCAGCACCCTGAATTGTGCTCATAAAGCTATAGGTAGTCAGTGCAGACTGTAAAGCGCAGGTGTAATCTGACCACACGGCCCGTCCCCAAAAGAAGCCAGGTCACCATGTTCTGCAACAACTGCAGCTTCCAACAGATATCAAGGGCAGCCTCGTGTAAGAGTAATTTGTAGGGGTGGGACTACCGGATCTTCCGGTAGCCGATACTGCCAGTATTTGGTGTACCAGCAGTATCGGATTAAACCCAGTAATCTGGCCCGTTTACCGGATTCCCCTGTACCAGATTTTTTACATTGCGGCCATTCAAATGAATGACCGCAATGTAAAAAAAAAACAACACACACCAAACCCCCCCCCACTTTATTTCCCTCCCCAGTCCAGGCTGCGCGGGTGGAAGGGGGGACACCCTCCACCCACCCTGGCTTTAAAAATTTTTTTTCCCCCCCAAGTCCCTGCTAGTGCAGGCTCCGGGCCGCCACCGGCGACCCAGAGCCTGCACCAGCAGGTACGATCCCTGGGGTGGGGGGTGGTTTAACACCC
>QEPC01010859.1:5486587-5505266 GCA_003113815.1 Sphenodon punctatus
GACTTCAGCGCTACTAGGCCTTCTGGTGAAACCCGGAAGTTCACCAGAAGGCCTAGTAGCCCTGAAGCCGGCAGCCACAGCCAGCACTGAAGCCGCCGGAGTCGGACCGCCGTTGCCGCCCGGAGCGCAAGGTAGGCGATCCCTGGGTGGGGAGGTAGGGTGATCCCTGGGGTGGGGTGGGGTGTGTGTTAAACCACCTCCCACCCTAGGGATCACCCTAGTACCTGCTGGTGCGGGCTCCGGGTCACCGGCGGCAGCCCAGAGCCCGGGACTTCGGGGGAAAAAAATTTTTTTTAAAGCCAGGCTGGGCAGGGTGGGTGGGGGGTGCCCCCCCTTCCACCCGCACAGTCTGGGAAGGGGGGAGGTTTTTTGTGGTTTTTTCCATTGATTTCAATGGGGACAGTTCCCCATTGAAATCAATATAACAAATCTGGTACTGGTAAACCAGTACACAAATCCGGCAATCCGGTTTTTTAAAATCCGGTAACCGGTAAATCCGGTAGCTGATATTTGACCCGATGTCCCACCCCTAGTAATTTGTAGTAATCTAGCCTTGAGGTAATGAAGGTATGGATGATGGTAGCAAGATCTGAATCAGAAAGAAAGGGCCACAGCTTCCACACCAGGCGGAATTGGTGAAAAATGCTCCTGGCCACTGCCGCAACCTGATGTTCCAGGTGCAGCAAGAAATCTAGAAGCATTCTGGACCACATCAATGACAGAAGTTCCAATCCCCCGTCAAGACACAAGGTCAGCTAACCATCATCATGTCAGTCTTGTCTGGATTCAGCTTCAGTTGGCTCTCCCTCATCCAGTCCCTGACAGCAAGCAGGCACTGAGTAAGCACTGAGACTGCAAGACCAGGATCGGATGGAAAAAAAAAAAGAGGTAGAGCTGGGTGTCATCAGCATACTGATAGAACTTCATTCCAAACCTCTGGAATGATTTCACCCAGCAGCCTCAGATACACACTGAATAAGAGGAAGTCAAGATGGAATTCTGCAGGTCAGACACCACAGGAGATATCCCAAGGGGACAACGAACAATCTTCCATCACCACCCACTGAAACCTCCCTGACAGTAATGAACAGAACCACTAAACAGCAGTCCTGTACACCCCTGCCAGGTTTCACAGTCATGTCAACAACACTCCATGACCAACTGTTTCAAAGGCTGCTGAATGGCCTTACCCAGTTATTCCATCTAGGCCACATTTCATCAGCTTTCTTATGAGGAAATCATCACCTGATCACGCTCTTTTTCAAAAACCCAATTCTGATACTTCTCAGCATCACTTGCAATTATGCAGAACCTGCCAGGACCACAAGATTAATAAGACGGCTTCCGTATCTTGCATATGATTGAACGGGCAGTGAGAGTAGGGTGAAGCCACATGAGACAGCCTGGGGAGGCTACGAGACCTTGGGTACCTTACCCCACTCTGGGCAGCCAGATCACGCGGCACAGTGTATCGTGTGATCGGAGCCCACCAGATGTTCCCTCCACCCCGGGGCAGGGCGAGCAAGCTGGTTGCTCCATGACGTGTCCTTGGAAAAATTCCAAGGACACATCGCGTAGCAGCCTTACTCAGCCTGGAGTAAGGCTGCCCAAGGCGGAGGGGGCTATGCGTTCCCTGCCGTGGGGTGAGTGCTGCTGCGGGGCTTTGAGAGGCGGGTCACAGACGGGGGCAGGATCTTGGTCGGGCCAGGGGAGGGAGGCAGGGCAGGCCTGTGTGCCTGCTCATGTGGCCAGTGCCTCAACCCACTCTGGCTGTGGCAGGAGCTCCGAGAATGGCTCAGCCACACGGCTTCCTCAGGGGTGGGGTGCTACTTGTGTGCCCTGTGCCCCACACTGGCCTCGACTGTGGTGATGGGGACTACCTGCCACAGGGTCGTGCAGGGATCAGGTTCCTCCACAGCTCATGTGGCTGCTTCCTAAGTGTTCGCTTCTACCTCTTTAAACAAAATAAAGGTGCTTGGGAAGTAAATCCTCTACCTTGCAGCTACATATGATGGAAAGCCTTTCCTGCACCTTAGTCCAAATTCACGGCTGCCATTACGTGTCCTGCTTTTTCAAGAACACAACCAAAAGGATGTTTACCGAATGCAAGACATGCGATGAGTTTGAATGTTTCAAAACCTACCAGCAAGAAAAACAAAATCACAATTTAAAGAAAAAGACGGATAACCAACATAAACTTTTAGATTTGCACATTATATTGATAATCTACCCATTTTTTAATTATTTTTTTTAAATTAACACACCACAGGTCTCTGACTACACTAGTATAGTGTCTTGTATTCATATTTTTTTTCCTGTGAGGTGTACACATTCACGTACGTTAATAGACACGGTGTGTGTTTACTGCATAAGCCAAGATGTAAATAGCTTGTTGTTTTGGCAGGGTCTCATTAATATGGAACAACCAGAAGATTTTTTGGTGTTTTTTTTTTTTTTTTTTTTTTTTTTTAAGAAGGATGCACACTGGCATGATTATTACAGGATGCAAACAGTTTTAGTTTTAAGATATTCCTGGAATCTCTCTCGAGATATGGGGAAATAGTGTGCACTAAACAGGTTGAGAGTGTTTCTATAACTCCTTTAAAATATCATGGGGTTGTGAACCCCAAACGGTTAAAAAAAAAAAAGCAGACTGCTGCAAATGGACAGTTTTTTGACAGGCGACTTGGCTTGCACACTGAAAGGAGCTGAAAAAAATAATCATGGAAATTTTTACAGCGTAACACCCCCCACCCCCCCCAACAAAAGTTCTATTTTGTCAAAGAGAGGTCATAGGAAGCTGAAAAATATTATGTAAGGTTGATGTGAAAATATAATCTGGATCTTTTTTACAAGCTGCTGCAACCAGTTAGCAGGATCTAACTGAAAACCTCACTTTGAGAGAAAGTTCAAAGTTTTACTGCTTCATCCTGTGGAGTGGTTTGTTTTTAAAAATAAAATAAAAATAAATAATTAAATACAAAAACCTCAGCACAATGTGAGGATAGGGGAACAGTTCTGCAAGATAAGATACTCTTATTTAATGGGAAACATTGAGGTTTCCAGGCAGTGAGATGGGGAAACGAAAGCAGCAGGGGAAAAAGTAGACAGGCCTTGAGCAGCAGCTGATTGAGTAGCATGCACTTAGCAGTTTCAGCCATAACTGGATGCCCTAGGAGAAGAGATGCCAATGTGTGTATGGCCAAGCGCCTGGGAGAAGCTGCAAGGCCTGGTGGGGAGAAGCTGCAAAGCCTGGTGGGGAGAAGCTATGTAATGTTTTGATTTTGTGGGCAGCAAACTTTTCCTTTTTTGTTTTAAAATATTCTGCTCTGTCAATGGGAAATTTAACAAGCCATCCCCAGTCACTGCTGCTGCATTTAATAAACCTTCTTTGTGCTACTGCTGAAGAAAACAACAGAAGTGAACGAACTCTGCTCCAGGAACTATGGCGACACAGAGTCTGTTTCTTTCCTTGGAAGAGTCATGCTTGTTGAAACTTATATGAGTCCGAAACCTACCCACCCATCCCCCAAAATAAACCTTGTAAGATCTAATTTTAAGAGAACTGTTCCTTCTTGTTTCCATTTTTACATAGTCACTTTCCACTGTACAAAAGAGTTTTATAGCACAAACACAGCCTTCTCAATGTTGCCTGTTTTAAAATCAGCACACACAAGCACCCTTATATCTTACAAGATTTATTTGCGGAGGTGGGTGGGTAGGTTTGGAATTTTCATGCTTTTGTTTTCTTAGGAAACAATTTCTATTTTTTTTTTCTCTCCCTAGTCAACTTCCCAATGATTTTTCTTCCAATTTCCTTTAAATGAAGGATAATTCCTCTCCATTCAACAACTAATCTTTTTAACTCCAAAATTATAAGTCAGTATTTTAATTGCTGGCAAACTGCGGACAATACAGCAGCCAAGTCTTTTCAGTTATCTACCCGAAACAACTTCCCCTTCACATCCACTGTGCTCCATACATTTGTAATATATTTTTCTCCCACCCCATTAGTGCCAAGAATTTATCTTTTATCCATCAGCTTCTCTCTGTCACTGATGCTCTGGAGTGGAAATCTTCAAGCATGTAAGATGGTTATGGGTAGGGTATCCTATCCTTTTGGCTAAGTCGACACTTTTGACATTGCCAATGGCTCCTGAACACAGTACATGCACATACATTTTCCCCTGCTATGGAAATTCATACATACATTCAGTCATATATCCAAATAGGTCCTCCTCGACAAACTGGTGTGTTCTAGGAACAAAGCATACGACAGTTTTAGTAGCTATGAAATATACAAATATACCCAAAGCCAAATATATACCTATTGGAATGGAAATAATAATTAAATAGTAATTAAATTCAAGACTAAAGTGGAAGGAGAGACTAGAACAAAACTGCTGAGATTCTAAAGAAGATAAAATAAATGTGAAATGCAGAACTAGAAAGACAACTTTGTTTTCTTTGTTGAAACATTGGGTAATTTCAGACATTACGAGACCACGGTCAACCACAGTGAATCTCCTGTGGTGGCCATTTGTCCCGTAACGTCTGTTGTGCGTTCCATCAGATGTTCACCACAGTGACCCTCCAGCAGGAATCACAATGACCACGATTCTGGACCTCCAGCTGCCCGGAGGTCCAGAATCATGGTTAGCTGGACCACAATCCGGGATCGGCCAGAAGTAACATCTGTTACTTTGGCCCATCCCGGATTGTGGCCCAGACTGCTATGCAGGATTGGGCACAGCAGCCGGATTGGCCGCTGCGTCTGCCTGTCTCCCGGAGGGCAGGTACCCAGGGGAGCATGGGGGGGGCGGGGCTGTGCGGCCGCACGTCGCGTAGCCCTGCCCCCTCCCTGATCCCCTGTAGGAATCAGGCCGACACGTCTAAAGGACGGCCGGACTGATTCCTGTCCGGGATCCTAAACGGCCGAAATTACCCACTATGTAAAAAAATCACACCTTAAAAATACAGTCCCTAACTTCAGTCTAGTAGGGGAGTCTGGTGATGTAAGCTATGAAACAAAGTCTTACAGAGGCAAATCATTCCTGTTATTAACCCCAGCCCTATGGAACATTCAGATAAAGAAAAGACCCAGTGCACTGCAATGTATCCTGCTGATTCACCGTCTACATACACTGCTTGAACAGATCAGCTTTGCATACAATTGACTAAAATGGAAAAAACCTGCATACAAATAAAATGCTTGTAACACCAAGGAAGAGGAAGATGAAAGCTCATTCTGCAGTATGCTGTATTTTTAAATGACAAAGTGGTTCAAATGATATCTTTTATATCATTTGAACCACTTTGTTTCTCTGTCATTTGGGACCAACACAGTGACCACACTCTATCTCTGGGTATTTTTTAAACAACAGTTATAGAAAAAACTCTTTTCAGTGCTAGGACTATACTTGGTCAGTAGAAGCTTAAAGATGTCTGCTAATAATTACGAACAACAGAATGCTCCACATTACTTCTTATACTAAGGCAGCACATTCATCCTGTGGAACTAAATCATATTCTCAAAATGAAAACCAGTCGATGTTTTCTAAAGCAGGTGGTCTCTAACAATGTACACAGAAACTACCTTTTCAATAGTGAACTAATCATGCTTTTAGGTGGTCTATAAAATTACATATCCTTATTTATTACATTCATTTTCCCTCAGGTAAACACCGAACATAGCTTATTATTTGCTTAAAAGAGGGGGGCTGAGGAAGACTCACTTGCTTGGCAGCAGAATTATTATAGTGACTCGATAGAGCCATTATATTTAACACCCTGTCAGCATTACCTTTAGAAACCCCTAGCTTCAAGAATTTATAATGTGGCTGTAAAAACATGCTCCCAGCTGAAACCTGACAAACAACAGTGTAATCGATCAGATAATTGTCACGGGTTTGGGGGGTCCGCACCCCCACTTTACCGGGTTTCAGTGACTCAGTTTCCCTTGCGCACAGTTCTCTTGAATCAGTTCTCTCTCTGGCTAATTCAAGTGTGCCACAATGAAAACTCCTTTGTCACACAAGGGCCCGATCCTTCCCGTTTACAGACTCTTTACTCTCTGGGTTCGCAAGAGCTTGAGGGCTCTTGTAGCTCACTTGTGTTCCAATGTTAGACACCGACACTTCTTTATATTAGCTAAGAAGTTAGTTTATTGATTACATAAACAAGATAGTTAAACAGAGTGGTAATTAGAAATCAAAGGTAAATATAATGCATTCCTAACTTATACTGGTTGAGTTCCTAAGTTATTCATCTTACCCCTAGCAAGGTTCATAAGTTCTTCTCAGTCCTTGATGTAAGCGACTGGACACTGACTTCTTAATTGGTAAAGGGCAATTCATCTCTCTCACTTCATGTTGTTCCCAGCCTGTTGGTTTCAGGCTGTCATTCGTATGTAGATGCTCAAGCTGGCTTTTGCAAGAAGTCTCTCTTTCCTCTGGGATCTCTCTCTTTATATCTCCTGGAGGAAACTCCTATTAAGTTCTCCAGGCTTCTAGAATTCCCTTTGTTCTCTTATCAGGTTTCCTTGTCTTACTGCACGTACTCAACGGCTACCTGCATTAGCATTTTTAATGTCTCTGGCCTTTCGTCTGGCCCCAATACACAAGTGGTATGTCTTTGTATTTTCTGTAGGCTGGTGACATGTAAGAGCCCTAATTCGAGTTCTACAGTTCTCAAGAGTTAACATTACAAACATGTGGAACCTTCGACATTACATAGTGTACATGTATAGTAACATTACATCCATGTGAAACCCTTGGCACCGCACATTTACCAAACATGTAGTCCCGTGTGTGACCCCATGTGTAATGTGGCTGTAAAAACATGCTCCCAGCTGAAACCTGACAAACAACAGTGTAATCGATCAGATAATGTTTCTAAAAGTTGAGTGGGGAAAAAAATTCAATTTTTCCAGTCTTTAGTCCATAATGAGGTCTAAGTCCCTGTGGTATTTAAAATAAAATGGTGACATTATTAATGTATGAAAATCTATTACTATAAAAGCACAGCTATTTCACTGCAGTTCTTAAATGGCCATTCATACTAATTTTCTATTCACCCATCGTTATCTGAAAAACCTATTCATAATGGATGGGATTTAAACAAAACTAGAAAGTTCTGAATACTTTTCTTTTCCCATGGTTCATCTATTTCTCCTCTCCATACAATGCAAGTAAATGACTATGCTCTAGAGAGAGGTAGCCAAGTGACATGAACAGTGCTGTGATAAAACTAAACCCACTCTGTGGCTGCTACAAGAAACTCCAGGCTGCAGTTGCCCCACGAATACATACACTTACTGCTCCACATCAGCCAAAGAGCAGCCCCTCTGCCCCCTCCCCAATCCCAGCTCCAAGGCACACAGAATTCAGACTCTCCAAATCCTGATCAACCTCTGCTTAAAGGAGTTGCATAAGTTCTGCATCTGCAGATTGGAAAGGGAAGGGGAGAGGAGAAAAGGAGGCGTGTGCACATTCGAGGGAGAAAGGATGGTTTTGTTCCACTGTGCAAATTAAGCTAACTGGAAGTTGACAAGCAAAAGTGGTAATGCTTATGAAACAGAAAAATTAACTGCACTTATACTGAAATAATAGGTTTAAGAAGCAACAGCTCAAAAATGTATGGCTAAGGATAATCTAAACTTAACTGCTAAGTAATAACGGTAGCTTTTAACAGTGTTTTATACTTTCATTTTAGGTTGCTATTTCAGAGAAAATAAGTTCTACGCAGAAGAATGATTTCTCACAACATGTCATGGATAAAATATCCAAGTCAAAGTCTGGATACACACATCAGTATTGAAGAAATCATAGCTTCTCAGAACATCATATCAAGATTTATGCACTGCTATATTGCGCTCTTCGTACCAACAGGTTTAATAGCCAGCATATTTATCTTGATCATTTTTATAAAGAACTATTTGCGACACAATGCCTTGGAAAACCTAGACCTATTTCTTTTCGCTTATGCCATCTGCAACATGATTACAATACTTTTGTCAGTCACAGTCATAACGAGGCCTGCCTATTTAAAGGTAACCCACTTAGGGTGTGGAACTCTGTCATTTTTTTTCAATGTCAGCTATTTCATGTCTCAGTACCTTCTGGTTTTGATGATGATCACTTTTTTACTCGCTAGATACCCATCCAGGGCCGCTTTAATTACCAGTGCAACTGGAAGACCCATGTTGTGTGTTGGCTTTGTATTAACATGTGCCTTCTGCATCTCACTGGTAGTAGTGGCACTGCTAGGCACAGACAACTACCACATAGAAACAGACTGCCAATTAGACCCATTATTTGCATGGCCTGAATATGAGATAGTTAAATTCACCTTTGGGTTTGGACTTCCATCTTTATTCCAGATACTCTGTTTTATTCCATTCTTTGTCAAGGAAGCACAGCCAGATGTTCCCTCTCTAAGACAGAATATTCACGTTTATTTGGCTGTGTTGACCATTATGGCATCAACATTTGCGTGCTGTCTATTTTACAATATTATGATTCTTTCCAGGACCACATTAAAGCTACAGAGAAGCATTGGAACTCCTAAGAATGAGCTAATGATGAATATTGCAGAGATAGTGCTCTTTAGCGAGAGTTGTGTTAGTTCGATATTTGTGCTTTGCCTTCATAAACAATACAGGCATGGAATATGGACGATCATAAAGAATCTCACAAAAATCTGCAGAAGGAAAGAAACTACTAGTAATCCTCCAGAAATACCGGAAACTGAGATTGTAGTTACATCCTTGCATTCCAGAAATAGGTCTCACTGACATTCCCCTCAGAAAGTACCAGCCTTGTTGCTTGTTTTAAAACTAAAACAGCCCATTTGCTTAGACTTAACACCTGAAGGAAAAAATGTTTGTTGGCTTCTATCTTCTCCCTTAATGCAGAGACAGTGAAAAGAACTATAGCACAACAAAATGTATATTTGAAAACCAACAATAAAGAGTGCAAGACATTTTGTTTGCCCAACTGTTTTTAAGTACCTTTGCTCGACTCTTCAGAGACCACAGATATGTATGTTGTGCACCAATAATAGCTAATTCTAGGCTCAGTAGCAAAAAGATATGCTACAAAAGAGGGAAATTAGCTTGCATTTGTGATATATTGCCAGACAGCTAAGTACATTATTCCACAATTAAAACAACAGTCTATTAACGTGAGAGAATTCTCTACCCATCCTCCTCTACAACCTTCCCACTGGCCATGAAGCCAAACAGTATTAATGTCGTATTAGCATCCCCTGAATTCTCTTGTGGAAAATTCAGTCTTCAGGGGGAGAGGGTGTTCTAACGGGATAAAAGTGGAATACAGCGCATTTCCATGTGAGCTAATTCCTGTGAGAACAGAGCCGCAATTGCATTCGTGGTAACGTGCCTCCTTGGTAACGTGTAGAAGTGGCCTCAGAAAGGAACCTTAGGCTGATGTTTAAGCTCAAGTTATACCCTGAAATAACTACCCTCTGATCTAGGATAATTGCCTGTATAATCACACTATTTCCATGTTGGCCTTGGGTAATGTCAGTGCAATTTACCTAATAGTAACTACTTTGTTTGAATCAGAGACTAGTATTTCCAAACATTCTGGGAATAGATCAGGGGCCCACATGAGTATTGTCCTGAGTGAACCAGCCCAGGCTAGATCATCACATGGTAAGTCCTCTAAGGCAATCTTCATGCTCATGTGAACATGGTCTAACTCAGGTTCTGCATACTCTACTGAGGACTGGGCCAAGTACAGGGCAGCCCAAAAGCAAAAGCAACACACACAGGCAATAAGCAACAGTGTATTCAGACACAACTTAACAGTTAACTCTTGTTTTTGAAAGGGAAGGAATAAGCATCATGCCAGGCCCTGAATGAGGAGGTAGATGTATTATTATGCAGCTGTGAAGGTTGTTATTATGGAACAACGCTGAATGGTAGCAGTGTCTCAACAGCAGATATTTTGAGGTGAGCCCTGGACCAGCACTTGATGAGCTGGGCTCTCACTGGTTCAAGCCTAATGTCTTGGATGATAAGGGAATTACTTGATGTTAGAAAAAAACAGAGCAGTGATGACAGTGTGTCCAGTGTTGTATGGACACCTAAGCACCAGGAGGCTTAACTGCTAGAGACAATCAATGACCATGGTCAGAGACTAGAAAAGGAGGAAAGTCAACTGGAGCAACGGAAGTTTCAACAAGAGAAGAATAAAGGGAACAACCAAAGGGAAGACCCAAGGAGGAAAGAAATACTAACACTCTGGCCTATTGACCATTTCCAGTCTGTCAGACATGTGGTCCTGATTCTTCATGGAGTGTGACTACATTGTATGTAACCAAGCGTAGGGTTTCATTGAGTGTTACTAGATGTAATGCTAGCCACTGAAACACACATTGGGCATTACATCGGATTGTGTAAACACACTACACTACCCAATATGTATTTACCATGAGGTTCCAAGAAAACAAGCTCACGGCCAACACACATCTGCCACTATCATGTAATCACTGCGATGTAGAGATTAGAGCACTACCCTGCTTCTGGTCTATGGCAATCCACAGAACTACAGAAACACAATATCATCTGGGCAACAGGTGGTGGGAGGAGCAGCTCTGGTAGCCACTTGAACATGCAACAGCATAAACATCTTGTTCAAGCAGCATGGGTTTTCCATGGATTTATCGTTACATCTGGCTACACCCATTAACGCCACAGGGGCCATGAAGGAGTAACCTATTGCAAAAGTGTTGGGGGGGGGGGGGGGGATTGCATCAGACCTAATAGACATGGGAGTGATAAACAGCAGTCTTAGCAAAGAATGAACTATTGCAGGCAGCAAAACATAATCTAAGATAATGTGTACCTATGAATCTATAGTGACATCTATACTCAGCTACGGCTTTCAATACCCCTACCTGAATTGATGCTCTTCTACCGAATGCTGGAAGCATTTCTTGGACTTGGAAAGTGCACAGGGTCCTCAGTTGCAGTCATGACAAAGGAAAATAACAATGAGGAGACTAGGTCTTGCAGAAATGTGAGACTCCCCAGGAATTGTGCTCCAAGTAGGCTGCACGTAACAAAATACAGGCAGGGAGATGACATAACTAGGTGGTGAATCGTGGGTGCTTTCAAATGTCAAAACAAAAAATAGTGGGAAGTACTGCATTGGGTAGTTTCCACAGGGTTGTTATGATGTCTGAACTGTTGAACCACACCGCAACACAGTGGTACAATATTCAAATGCCGTACCACTGAGTTATTATGCGATACAGCAGTCACAATCGCCTTGTGGAAATGGCTCCACAGAACTATGGCATGGTGCCTTATTCAGAACTGTTTATTTGTTTAGTTTTGCGTTTCTTTTTTTAAATGTCTGAAAGACTCTTTTCTTCTGCACAGGACCAGAGTTTTTCTGTTAAATCATTCTGGGATCAGGTGATAATGGATGCTCCACTAAGGCTTCACCCACACTACAGCCCTGCTACAGGTTAATTACCTGCTCCCTCCCTCCCACCATCCCCCCACTACGTAGCAAAGCCATGCATGGACAATCTTTGATATGGGCGCAGTGGGTCATTCCACTTTAAACTGTGGCAACGCTACACACCACTTACCATGCAGTGGTAGCAGGATGTTTGAACATGGCAATTCACCAGACATTGAGAGCAGTGTGGATGAGGCCTAGGTGAGGAATCCTAGAGGTAGCAAATCCCTTTAAAACCAAAGTTGAGCAGAGGTTTATATGGTGTTATTGTTTCTAAAATCACCAATAAAAGAAGGGTCGAATCTGGATGTTAACTGAGTGTCTAAATGCTCTAATGTAGAATAAAAACTCAGCATGTTCTTTCCTTATGCTACCATAAATGGATTATCTCCTCTTTTTACTCCCTCCAAACTCCATCCTCCAACCACCCTGAGAAATAGGGATGTCAGGGTATAAGTTTGAATAAATAAAATATTTTCTAGGCCAGCAGTGCAACTCAGGAAAATAGCAAAACATAGATATGTGCTACACTGCCAAAAATGAATCAGTGCGGCTTGTTAAAGGCATATATTATGTGTATATATGCTTTGATGCTGTATAATGTTTGGATGCTTGTTATTCAAATTTGTTGATAGCTATTCCGTACATATCACACGCAATACATCCATATTCTCTTAAGAACTCTGTATGTTCTGGAAAGGGTGTTTATATTAAGCTGAAATGCAATAAATATGGGTTTAAACTTGCAATGGTGGGAGGAAGAGGCATTGACTGGGATGTGAATTTTAATGTTGACAAAATGCGTTGCGAGTTGTGCACACTGGCCTGATCCCATGGTCCGTGCAGAGCCAAGCACACGCGCAGCTGTGCAGGATCTGCGCACATCCACATTGGTGGCACATTGTGCTGTGCACGGCTTGTGTGCAGGGATCCACAGACCATGGGATTGTAGCCAATTAAGACCTTTAACAGTTCACATAATAAATATGCCACCTGCACTAGCCATGGAATTTTCCAGTTTGCCACCAAGAAGCCCAAGCTGCAGGGAGCATCTCTCCTGGGATGAAAGGTTAGTTCAGACTCCATGGGCACGTTGATTCCTTGGCTTTTCAAATGCAACTTGAACAGCAGGACCAATTAATGCCAACAGTACTGATGATTTTAATGGACACATCCCCAGTGGGAAATGGAACTGAGGTGCTCCAGAGAGGTGGTGGGCTGGTTTGGATGCTAATGAGTGTTGTTTCCCTGGGTTATTCTATTTTGTTGATAGCTATTCTGTATAAAGGATGTATGTTATTAATGTCTATGGCCCAAGTTTGATGCTTTAATATTTGAGATCTTAAGCTTCATTCTTTGATCATGGATAATAAGACTAACAAAAAAGGTTGTGTTTTTTAAAAAACAAACAAACAAACAAAACCCATAGTGCAGTGATCCAGCTCCGTTTCCAATTGAGAATATCTTCATTTTTTAAAATACCAATTGGGAAATTATTTTCCTTGTCCATTGTTCTGGAAAAGCTATAGTTTTTACAATGCACACCAGTAGGAGCTTTTAGTGTTTAACATATCTTTTAGCCATAGAAAACAACTCCACAGTCCTCAGACCCTCAACTCTTCTTTATCGGCAAACTAGAAAGAAATTACTGCAGAGTACATAAAGAGATGAAACAGGAAGTCAGAGAGAAAGAATATAGACAAAGGGTTAAAAAACTGGAGAAAAATAGTTTCTATCTTTTGGAAGAAAAGGGCAAATTTAGAGGAATTGATAGAGAACCACCTCCTACCTCCTTTGCATGTGGCATGGACTGCCCAGTGCTAAGCACTCACCTCTCCTGGCTTTGTTACACTCCAGCAGGAGCTGCTCAGCACTGCCAGGGCTGCAACTGTCTGGCACGGAGTGATCCCTACCAGCAAGTAAAAGCAGCATCAGAGGTGAACAGCACCACTGCCAGGGCATGGAAGAGGCAGGAGAGGGGAGTGCCCAGCCTAGGCGGTGAATGTGAAGGAGGTGGAAGCATGGGAAAAGCATGGACAACCCAAATCCAGGCAGCCACTTCTTTTGAGAATGCAGTACAGGTGCTGAAGAGTCACATGAGGTTATCAAGTCACCATTTGCCCATCTCTGTTCTATTCACTGCAGAATGATTGTTAATTTGACACCTATCTGAAACCACAAACTGGAATCTGTAGCACATATTAAAACATCATTTGTATGACTTCAAGAAAAAAATCTTCACAACTTTGCTCCTCTTCCGCCTGGGGGAATTATTATTATTATTATATGCATTTATATATAGCGCCAGAAATGTACCTGGTGCTTTACAGAGAATAAAATAGACATGGTCCCGGCCCGAGAGTTTACAATCTAAGACAGAGGGAGGGGAGATAGGGAGGGGGAGCAGAGGGAGAGTCAAGGGATGCAACATTCACGAGGATGCGAGAACTCAGGTACACGTTCTTGGATTGGTTACAGTAAACAGGAGTTTGCAGATAACAGGTGGGGGATAATCCTGGGTGGGGGTGATTAGCAGGCGTTAGGAAAGGCGGAGCGGAAGAGGTGGGTTTTGAGGAGGGACTTGAAGGGGAGGGTGGGGGCAAGGCAGACGAGGGCAGGGAGGGAGTTCCAGGTGTGAAGGGCAGCGAGGAAGAAGGCGGTTGGAGGAGCAGGGGAGGCGTGGAGGGGTGAGGGGTGGATGGAAGAGGAGCGGAGTGCTCGAACAGGGGTTCAGAGGGAGATCAGAGCAGAGAGATAGGGGAGAGCAAGGTTATGAAGGGCGTTGTAGGTGAAGATGAAGAGCTTGTGCAGAATACGCTCAGGAAGGGGAAGACAGTGGAGGGAGAGAGGAGAGGAGAGGCTGCACATGGTCAAAGCAACGGGCTAGGTGGATGATCCTGGCAGCAGAGTGTTGAACAGAGATGAGGGAAGCAAGGTAAGAGCGGGGAAGGCCAGCGAGGAGGTGGTTACAATAGTCAAGGTGTGAGATAACTAGGGCATGGATGAGAGTTTTGGCAGAGGAGACAGACAGAAAAGGGCGGATCTTAGCAATGTTGTGGAGGGAGAAGCGGCAGGACTTGGCCACAGAGTCAATGTAGGGTTTGAAGGTGAAGTGCGAGTCGAAGATGAAGCCCAAGCTACGGGCTTGGGATACAGGGAAGATGGAGACCCCTTCAATGGCAATTGACAGGGAAGAGGGAGAGGAAGGATTGGGAGGGAAGATAAGGAGTTCAGTTTTAGCCATGTTAAGTTTAAGTTGGCGTTTAGACAGCCAGGTGGCGATATCGGAAAGACAGTTGGAGACACAAGCTTGGACAGAGGGAAAGAGTGGAGAGAAAGAGTTGAGTGTCGTCAGCGTATAGGTGGTATTGAAAACCATGGGAAGCAATGAGTTTCCCTAGGGACTGGGTGTAGATTGCAACACCTTGCTTCCTCAGTCTCAACCTGACATACCCCAGCCTGTCATTTCAATTTTTTATTTAATACTTCCCAATGGCGCTCAATCATTTCATTCCTCCAGTGGGCTCCAAGTAGCCCCTCCCTGATCTTCAGCCGACAGGAGAAGTTGCTCTGTGGGTGGCCCAGGGACCAGCTGCAATACTGGGATTCTTCCTGCCCCCTTTTTAGTGTAGCCCCTCACCCGAATAAGAAAGTCTCTGGTTAATGCTCTGTGATTGTGGGAGTGCTCAAGTTGCAGTTGCTATACACTACATATGTTGCTCTCTGGGGGAGGCCCAGGTCATACATGCCCCACCTCTACTACTTTAAGCCATGTCACCTGGAAACTGTAGCCACTATAAAGCCAGGCTGTTATTTTAAAAGGTTTACTTTTACTACTAACTATATGGCTGAAATGAAAAACACAGTGAACTAATGTCACCAAATATAAGTCTAAAAAATTGCAGATGCTGTAATATTTTATTTGGGGATTTTATTATACAGAAGTATCAGTTACTATTCAAGCGAGATCTTAGCAACAGTGAAGATGGCAAGGAATGGCCAAGAGGAGCTATAAACTCCAATATTGGCATGACTGCCATTTTATTGGGGCTGTTAAGCTAGCCTTTACTATGATTGCAGCAAATGCTTAGGAGAGAGAAAAGGTACAGTATAGCCACTAAAACTGGCTCGAACCATTTCCTGCATCTTTTTAGCATGGAAAGGCTTAACAATAGGATGTTACAGGATTAATCAATACTATTTTTAAACGTCGTTGCAAGAGAAAAACTATATTAATATTTAAATAAAAATCTGGCACATTTATATGAGAAAGTTAGAATCCACCCACAAAGTATGCCTCTTCAGGTCACAAAAATATCCAATGGATATTAAACACTTTTAAAATGTTTAATTTCTACTGATGTTTCTGTTTGTTTTCTTGAAACCCCTTATAAAAATAGCTACTAGAGGCTCTTACCAGAATATCTTGGCCATTTTAAACAATTATTTTGCTTTTAAAAATGTCAAATCCCCTCTACTTTTTACAAAATTACATATTTTAGCTACGAGCTAGTTAATTGATTCTCTTAGGAAAGGGCGATATTATACAGAATTAGGGGTGGTCTATGTTGACATGTGTGCATTGGAGGAAAGAAGGGAAGAAGCACTCTGAAGCAAGCCACGTGGTTCCCATACAACTAGACACACAAGACACCATTTTTACTTAAGAGGATGTGAAAATGAAGAATTGCTCAATACTTACACAGGGAATAGGAGGGTAGCCTGTGTTTGTTTTAAAAATCATTTTCACTTTTGATGGTGGTGTATTTTAGACAGAGGGTGATTACAGACGTGACGTGGTGAGATTCACCACAGTGAATCCCACCCCGGTGGGAATCGAGTCACCGCGGGCTGTGGTGAGCCGCACGGCCCCAACAGACATGACAGGGGCGGCACCACCGCCCGGGGTGAACCGGAGAGACCACGGCCCCGGGGAACCCAACAGAAGTGACGCGGTGGTAAGACCCACGGTGAGAGCCCCACAATGCAACGGGTTCACGCAAACATGGCCGACCGAGGGTAAACGAAGCCGAAGACAGAGGAGGGCCCCACCCAGAGAAGGGAAGCATGAAGGGAGGGGCCAGAGGATGAGGCTGCGCGAGTCGCGCTTCCAAATAGCGACTGCGCAGAAGGCACGTGTACACCGAAATCAGAAGCGCGCGCACACACACACGCGAGGCTGCACATCCACAAGACAAAGGAGAGCGGAGCAAGGGGGGGCGGAGGAAGGCATGTACCCGAGGCACATAAGAATACCCCTGACCGCCAGGGCGCACGGGAGGGGGGGGGCGGCTGGCACGGTCAGACCATCTCCAGGGGGAGAGGGAGCTGGGGTACAAGGGCAAGTGGAAGGGGAACCCAGGCAGTCACAACAGCAAGGAGCCAGCACAGGCACAGTGAAGAACAGCAGGCATTTATTGTGCGCACAAGCCCCAATGAGCCAGCAATAAAGTATACAGCGCCGAAGCGAGAGGATAAACGAGCAGGGGACACCGCAAGGGGGGCGCGGGCGCTAGGAAGGAAGGGGGGGGCCACCAAGGCAAGAGAGCATTCCCATCCCCCCAGGCTGCGTCAAACAGGTCCAGGTGCTGAAGTGCTGCGCGCCGGGATGGGGGAGGCCAATCCCAGAGATGTGTGGCCACAGCGACCAGTTCACAGGATGCCACTCGAAGGGTCCTGGAGTGAAGGACACAAAGTCAAGGGGTGAGGGAGAAAGGCGAGCAGAGCCGGGTCACCGGGGTTCCAGCAGTCCACAAGGTGATACAACTCCCCGGCCCCATGCAGAAGGCAAGCACAGAGGATGCACACGGCAGCCAGATGTGGCTGTCGGATCCCTACACACTGCTGCCGGGGCTACAATCAGATGCTGGTGGCTGTAAAGTCAGCAGGTGCACATAGCGGGGCCATTGCCACAGACCCCAGCAGAAGCCCCGGGCGGCCATGTGGAAGCAGATCAGGTAGAAGGACTTGAAGGGATCCGCACAGCTCATTCCGAGTTGACCATCAGAGCGGCTGCAAACCTCCGACAGGGCGCCAGCTCCGGACCAAAAGGGGGAGGCATGCCATAATGAGCAGCTGGAGGCCAGGGCAGGTGGGACAGCTCCAGTAGACAGTAGTAGGCAGCCCCGCGGGAGCGTGGGTACCCACGTGCACCCTGCACCCTGATGAAGTAGGACACGGCCACGACTGGGCCACCCTCATCCAGGCAGGTCGCATATCCTGGGAAGGCACACACGCACAGGGCGGAGGCTGTCTCGGCGGGACTCCACGCTGCAAGGCCCCCCCAGTGCGGATGGTAGGCATCCCTCAGGAAAGGGGATGAGCCCCAGCTCCTCGCAATGCACGCGGCATTCATCACCAGTCACAACATAGCCGAAACGAAGCATTCCATAACTCAAGCAACGATAGGCATCCGACTGGGTGGGTAAGGAGCGAAGGCAGCGCTGGACGATGGGCGAACGCCACAGATCGCATAGGGCCATGCTCTCACGGGCGCTCCAGACCTGGACAGAGCCCCCGAGCGGGACACCTGGCTGAGATGCTGCTGCCATTGATCAGATCATGGAGGGTCTGAGCCACAGCAGCTGTAGGGGCTACATGGGATGTGGGGCAGGGGGCCTGCACAGTCAGACGGGGGCAGTCAAGGCCAACTGATAATGGCAGCCAGTGAACAATGGGCCCGCTGTGGAGTGAGGCGAAGGGAGTGGACTGCGCACAGCTGCCGGCATCCAAGGCCGGACAGCCCCATGCATACACACATGCCAGATGAGATAGGTACGCAATCAAGGGCACGCACATGGATACCCACAGTACCAGGAACATACACCGCCTCACAGTTGGCGCCGAACCCCCGCAATTACCGCTTTGCGCAGAGCCTTGTGTCAGCGCTGGCACGTCACTCAAAGCGCATGCCCTGTCCCTGGTGCCCTCGTCATCTTGGACCCCCGTCCCGTTGACCGCACAGTGCATGCAGCCACACAGCTGATGCTGTGGCACCCTGCCTGCATTGAATAAAGCAACGGACGCTAAACAGTTGTGCTCCATATTTATTAATGTGCTCCCCCATAACCACATACATATCCCTAACACCGGTGTGTCCATGTACCCGCCATCCCCAACCACCCACCCCCCAACCACACACCCTCTCCCCTACCACCCCCAAACCCCCCCGCGCCCCTCCATCA
>QEPC01010859.1:5513326-5640211 GCA_003113815.1 Sphenodon punctatus
TAGCCAGTTCCCCTGCTTTCCCCCACAAACCCAGTCCCCCAAACCTGGTGCCCCCTGCCTTTCCCCTCAAACCTAGTGCCCCCCGCCTTCCCTCCCAAACCCAGCCCCAATAGCCACCATGCCTTCTTCCCAATAGCCAGCTGTTAGTCTTGTGATTCTGGAGTTTTCAAAAGGCTGAAATAGTGATTCTTGTGACAGAATTGTGAGAATTTGTGCTTTCAGATCCTGAGAGTTTGCTGCTAGTCTTGTGATTTTAGGTGTTTTCAAAATGTTAGAAATGTGATGCTTGTGATAAAACTGAGGTTTTGAAATCCTGAGATTTAACTGTTAAGTCTTCTGATTTTTAGGTGTTTTCAAAAATACTGGAAATGTGATTGGGGGGGTGGAGGGCGGCAACAGAAAGCCTGCGAGGCAACAATGCCGGCCTTGGGGAGGGGGCATGGTGGGAGTTGTGGGGCAGGGGAGGGAGGTGTGAGGTGGAGGGGAAATGGGCAGGTGCTCAGTGGTACAGGGGTGGGAGTGAGATTTTAAAGGGCATGTAATTTTTTGGCACGACCACGCACCAATCTAAAAGCGGCCTAGGAACTGGAAAAAGACCACATAAATGCATATCTGCATTTGGCCCATGGGCCTCAGAAAAAGCCCCAGAACTGTGCTGGCAGATCCAGTGAGGAGGGGGGCGCAGTGTGTCTGGCCAAGGGTGAAGCTGCCATGGTGCTTGTCTGGCAGGGGGCAGGGCAATGCTAACTTTGGACTTCAGCCCACCCATTCACATCACTTCTGGATCTGCCCTTGGGTTTTAGAGTGAGGCGTTATCAGTATGCTTATGACACCCAGCTCTACCTCTTTTTTTCATCCAACCCAGGTCCTGCAGTCTCAATCTCATCCACTGCCTGGCTGTTGTGGGGGACTGAGTGAGTTGACTGAGGCTGAATCCTGACAAGACTGAGGTGATGATGGTTGGCTAACCTCGTGACTGGGGGGTGGGGGGAGAGATTGGGACCCGCATTATTGATGGGTCTGTCCCCTCCTGGTCACTCCGGTTTGCAGCCTTGGAGTGCTCTTGGATCCATCACTGTACCTGGAATCTCAGGCAGTGCTTGCCACCAGCTTCATCTGGTGAGAAGGCTGCGGCCTTTTCTTTCTGATTTGGATCTGGCAGCCATCATCCATGCCTTCATTACCTTGAGACTAGACTACTGCAATGCACTCTACACGTGGGGCTGCCCTTGAAGACTGTTTGGAAGCTGCAACTAGGGCAGAATGTGGCAGCCCGGCTCCTTATGAGGGGAGGTTGCTGGAAGCACGTAACATCACTGCTCTGGAGTCTGCACTGGTTGCCTATTATCTTCTGGGCACAGTTCAAGGTGCTATTTTTGACCTTTAAAGCCCTAAACGGTTTGGGACCCACTTATCTGGCAGATCGTCTGGGCTACCATGGTCCCATCGCGACTTTTGCACGTGGCAGGGGATGCCTGTCTGGTGGTACTGGTTTTTGACCTGGTCTTTATGGCAAGGAGGGCATTCTTGGCCACTGCTCTGCAGCTATGGACCTCCCTCCCCTGGGAGGTTCATTTATATCCAGGCTTGAGTGCCTTTAAGAGGCAATGCAAAACTTTTATTCATGAGGGCATTGGGGGGTTAGGGAAGAGGAGTGTTGGGAAAGGTTCGAGGTGAGTTAGGAGATTGAGGTAGAGAGGGGTCAGTGCAATGGTGTAGGATTGTGGAGTGTTTTATGTTTTTTATATTTTTGGTTGTTTTCTATTTGTATTTTATATTTTTATATTGTAAGCCAACCTGAGCTGTCCATTGATGGAAGGGTGGGGTAAAATTAAAATAACCAAATAAAATAAATAACAGTACATATGCTGAGGCGGGGTCCTCTTAAAATAGATTGATCCTTTTCCAAAATAGTAGTAGCATTTGCTGTTTATTCACTCCCTCCCAGCCCCAGAAAAGCTGCTCATAAGGTGAATTACTAAATCTGGATGTTAGCAATTTTCTGATAAAACATCTTTAGAACTATAAAACTGTTTTTAGGCACTTATTAATGATGCCCATCAATGCGACTATTAAAAATGCCTAGGCAGATCAGAAGAGTTGTATTTTGTTTTTTTAAAAGTGAATGCCAAAAATTACAAAGTATGTAATTTGTTTTACATAAACAAGCCATAAACTGAAGGAGTCTTCTCCCATCTATAGTTTTTATATAAATATGTACTTGCGGAAAGCCTACCTCTGTTTGATTATTTATCTAGATTGATTTATTTACTTCACTATTTTTCTATCCCTCACCCTCCTGCTCACAACATCCTGCTCTTTTCTGTAGGCTCAGGACAGCTCACAATATAAAAATATACAAAATAAATGAAATGGTTAACAACTATTCCCAACCCTACCCTCCAAGCCCTATCACCACTCACTAAAAGCCTGGCCAAATAAAAAGGTCTTACATTTACGTTGCCTTCTGAAGATGCGATGGCTCGGGCTTTGGCAAACCTCCATGGGAAAGGAGTTCCAAAGCTCTGGGGCAGCTGCCATGTGTGTGTGAGCATGTTCTCAGCCTGATGGAATGGTGGTATTCGCAAGAGGGTGCCTCCAGCTGACAGGAGGGAACACAATGGAACATGGGGGGGGGGGGGGGGAAAGAGGTCTCAGATAGGCAGGGCCCAAGCTGTCAAGGACTTTATAGAGTTATTCAATTGCAATTTATTACCCCTTATAATAAGTAGTGTACATTTGAGGTTGGCATTTCTGTGTCTGCGCAGTAACTTGTACAACACGTACAGTCTAAAGTCCAGCTCCCAATAAGTAAATGTTTTTGCTGGCTCTAACTGACACTCTTCAGTATTAACAAGACACCAAAGAGTAAACATACAAAGACAGTAGGCTACGGGAGGTCAATTGAGTACGGCTGTTTTGGGAACACTTGATGGTGTCTGTATAGGGATTGCTGGTTGCACATCATTAGCTCTACACTTTTTGGAAGATGGTAGATCATCAGACTTTCCAAATACTTGTCCATGCAAGGCTGCAGTAGTTACCACAGGAATGTTAGGGGATTATGATATATGGCTGAAGCAAGGTTGTTCATACAACTGTGAACAAATAACAACAGGAGGTGGCCCATGAGAGAAATCTCTATGAAAATACAATCCACGATAGGAAAAAGTTTGGGAATGGTATGTGGGATGGGATTCAAAATAAACTCTTCAGTGGTTAAGCAAACAAAAAAAAGAAGTGCACTGAAACCTAATACTGTAAGTACTGCTTGAAAGCAGAAGTACAATTAATCTGAAACTTATGTCAAAAAAAAAATCAGCTTTATGAAACTGCTAAATTTTAAGATATTATCCACAAAAGCAGCACTTAGGCAGATTTAGTTCTGGATTAAAAGAAAAACCAGATGAAACCAAACAAATTTTTACTTGATAACAAAGTTACTAAGCAGTTGCATACGAGAGATACTTTCTAGATCGTTTTAAAAGCTTCCAAAATTGGGGTTTCAACAGACTTGATTCTAGCCATTTTCTAGGTTTAGCACACATTCTTCTGCTGTGTCTGTGGGTGACTTCCTACATTAAGTTAACCACCAAGGAAATCACCCCTGTGGTACCTACTACAACATCATCCCATGACGGAACAGCATGAGTAAATGTTCATGCTGATACATGTTTATGCTGCCACTCTCAGATTCTGACCAACAGGGGAAACACCGTGGGCAGCATGACATGCAAGGGGTTTAAACACCAGTGACTGTCCTATCTTTGGCAATGGCTTTTGCAGTCAGAGGGATGTGTGTGGATTTTCAGGTCGTAGCGTAGTAGAGGATTTGTGGGGTCTTGACTGCAACCATGTGCTTCAGGTGGACACAGTCCCTTCCTATGGAAAGGTCTGCTGTCTGGTCCAAGCCACAATGCTGTTTTTATCCTTCTCGCAGTTGATGTGGTATCTGGACACAATGGCTCACGGTCCAGGTTTCACATGTGCTGCTGGAGACACTAGAAGGATCTGATGCAACAGCTGCTCTGGAAGACAGCATGGTAGGCAAGGGGAGCAGGTTCTGATGGAGCAGGAAAAGACAGATCTTGAACATATTCAAGCCAGACCAAGGGGAAGGCAAACTCAAAAAATGTAATGCAGTTTGTTTTTTGTTTTTTTTAATTATTATTATTGTTTGGCCATAGGTCGTAACAAAATTCTAAAAATACACTAACAGTAAAAAATTCCATATTAACATTGTTAAAAACACTGTAAAGGGAGAACAATAAGATAAGTATTAATGAAGGTTTAAACATGAAGTAAAGTAAATGTCGTTCAGAAAAAGATTATGTAATTAATAGGAACAGATCAGCATGCCCTCCATGAGGCTTAAAAAAGATGACACAACACCCATGCATCAGGGGAGCCAAGAGAAGGAGGAGATTGAAATTACTCCTTGGATTTTGTTCTCAGTCACCAGAGGGTTCTAATTTGTTTAATCTTTCTTTCCTATTAAATTTCCACCACCCAAGCAAATTTTGACATAGCCCTCATTTTTACATTGGAGTTTGACAATAGGTATGATAATTTCCACTTGACACCCCAATACTCTTACCCATCAAGTAGTGTATTCATATGCTGAATTCTCAAGGTTTCATTATATGGACAGTCAAGCAAATAATGCTCCAAGTCTTCAATCTTGGTCTGTACACAGGTACAGAGCCTCAGTTTGTGCAGTATACCCTTATACCTTCCCTCCAACAACGCACAGGGGAACATCTGCATCCTCAGACGTGTGAGGGCCGCCCTTGCTGCTGGGTTCTCTACAGAAGACAAGTAGTCAAATTAAATGTATTTTTAAATTCTATATATTCAGGTGCAATTTTACCGGCCTTAATTGTAATGAAGTTAAATGGAGGCGGTGGGGGCAAGAACACTGGGACTCTCTGAGAGGCACTTGGTGTCTGTTCCCTTGTCCCTCCTCCCCCCGGCCTGAGATATTTGGGGTTTAAGGCCAGTCGTGGCCTGATCTAACACTGATGCTTGCATAATGCGAGGTTGGTGGCAAATAAAACATTATCATCCATGATCTGATTCGAGATGAGGCCACCAGCCTCATATGCATTACAGAAACCTGGCTGGATGAAGCATCTGGGCTGGTATTTTCCCTGGTGGTGCCAGCCAGGTACTCTAACATCAGCCTCAGGTAGAGTGGCTGTGATCTGTAAAGACAGCTTGGCCTTTCAATAGCATCTGGTGCCTAACTCGTCTGATATAGAGCATATCCACCTTGTGTGATATTTGGCTGGAGATAAAACATGGGATCCTCTTGGTGTACCAACCACCCCACTGCACGGTAGATTGCCTGACTTCTCTAGCGAAGCTGGTCTTGGAGATGGTGCTGGAATCACCTAGACGTAGTGTCTTGGGGGATTTTCAACATACACGCTGCGGCTGGCCTTTTAGGAGTGGAGAAGAAGCTCATGGGTGCCATGACAAACATGGGCCTATCCCACAGAGTAGCTGGCTTGACACACGAGGCAGTGCACACGTTAGATTTGATGTTTTGCACCAGCCTGCAAACAGGGGTTCTGATTATCGGGGGTGTTACAACACCATTGTTGTGGTTGCATCTTTACCTTCTGAAAGCCCAGATTCCAGCCCTCCTGCGCTCTTGTCGGGGTGGTGGAAGAGTTAGGTTGGTACGCCCCCTGGAGGTTAATGGATCCAACTGGTTTCCAGAATCCTTTGAGGGAAAGTTATCTACTGACCTTAGCGGCTACTCTGTTGATGACCTGTTTGCCTTGTGGAAGGACATCTTGACCATAGCCATCAAGATGGTTGCACCCAGGCATCTGCTCCAACCGCTGTGGCAGCACAGGTCCCCCTGATTTACGGAGGACCTGAGACGGCTGAAGTGGGAGGGTAGGCGGGTTAGAGTGCAGGTGACAACTGACTCGTACTGAAACCTATTGTGGCAGAGATCGTTTTCGAAGTACTATATCATGGCTGTGATGGTGGCAAAGAAAGCTTTCTTCTCCTCTATCAAAGCATCTGCAAAGTCTCATCCAGCAGACCTGTTCCAAGCAGACACAGACCTGGTTAATCTGGCCTGCCTCTACTCAGAAATGGAGTCATTAATGCCCACTGTGACATTTTTATTGATTACTTTGCAGACAAAAATTGCTCTTATTCACCATGACCTGGGTGCTGACATTTCACTTGCAGAATCAGAGTTTGAGGTAACAGAATCTTGGGCTGTTTGTTTGGATCAGTTTCAATTGATATCACCCACTGATGCGGAGAGGGTTCTTGGAGCACTGAGAGCAACCTGGTGAAAGCAAGCTGGGAGATGTTGGGGCCATTGCTGGCTGAGGTTGTCAATGCCTCCCTTCGGAAGGGGAGGGTGTTGAACACCCTTAAAATGGTGGTTGTCCGGCCCCTGCTTGAGAAGTCGTCTTTGGACGCTGACTCCCTGGTCAGTTCTAAGTCTATCACTAACCTTCCCTTTTTAGGGAAGGTTATTGAACAGATGGTGACCCAACAGCTCCAGGATCATCTCAATGCTGTTGGATTCCTGGACCCGTTTCAGTCAGGCTTTTGTCCTGCATATGGCATGGAGACTGTGCTTGTGGCCTTGGTCGCTGATCTGCACCTAGAGATCGACAAGGGGAATTCTACCCTGTTTATCTTGTTAAGATTTTTTGATGACCTTCAATACTCAGGTGTTGCTGACACGACTGCGGGACTTGACGGGACCACTCAAGTGGTTCCGCTTATTCCTGTCAGGGAGGTCCCAGAGAGTGGTGATGGGCAATTGCTCGTCTCCTTGGGACCTCCCTTGTCCATCAGGGTTCTATTCCGTCTCCACTCTTGTTCAATGTGTGTATGAAGTCCCCGGGCAAGGTCATTTGGAGGTTTGGTGTGAAGGGTCATCAATATGCTGATGACACCCAACTCTACCTCTTTTTTATCTGACCTAGGCCCTGCAGTCTCAGTGCTTATCTGATGTCCGACTGCTGTCGAGCACTGGATGAGGGTGAGCTGATTGAAACTGAATCCAGACAAGTATGAAGTGATGATGGTTGGCCAGCCCTGTGACTTGGAGGGGATTGGAACTCTTGTTATTGATGGGGTCCAGCCCCCTCTGGTCAATCAGGTAGCCTTGGAGTGGTTCTGGACCTGCTGCTGTGCTTGGACTGTCAAGTTGCGGCGGTGGCCAGGAGCACTTTTTACTAACTCCATCTGGTGAGGAGGCGGAGATCTTTTCTTTCTGATTTGACTCTGGCCACCATCATTCAAACTTTTATCACATGAAGCCTGGATTACTGCAATGCACTCTACATGGGGCTGCCTTTGATGACTGTCCGGAAGCTGCAGCTGGTGCAGAATGAGGCGGCTCAGCTCCTTTTGAGGACGAGGCACTGGGAGCACATTACACTGGTGTTCCAAATTCTGCATTGGCTCCCTATAGCTTTCTGGGCACAATTTCTGGGCTGGTTTTGACCTTTAAAGCACTAAACAGTCTGGACCCCACATCTAAAAAGCCGCCTGGCTTTCCATGCCCCACTGCAACCCCTGCGATCGGCCAGGAGTGCCTTTCCGTGGGTACTGTCTGTTCGTCTCGTCCATTCAACAAGAGTTTGCAACAAGGCAGTCTCAGTTGCTGCCCCATTGCTATGGAACTTGCCTCCCCCTGAAGGTTCGGTTGAGTCTGGGCCTGAGCATCTTTCAGAGGTGATGTAAGACTTTCCTATTTGGAAAAGCATTTGACGGGGGAGATAGGGGTGGGTTTTGATGGATGGTTTGGGGGGCAGGAGCTTGAGTGGGCTTGAATGTAGGGAATGGGGAGGTGGTATTGGGAGGTGTTGTATCTTTTATATGTTTTTAGGTCATCAAAGGGTTTGGTGTAAGGTGTCATCAATATACTGACGACACCCAACTGTACCTCTTTTTCATCAGATCCAGGCCTGGCAGTCTTGGTGCTCACCCGGCGTTTGTCAGCTGTGGGAGACTGGATGAAGGCGAGTCACCTGAAGTTGAATCCCAACAAGACGGAGGTGATGGTTGTGGGAAAAGCCGGGGTGTGAGTGGTGTGTGTGATGACCCCCATCATTGATGGGGTCCATCCTCCCCTTGTATCTCAGGTCCGTAGTCTGGGGGATGCTCCTGGACCCACAGCTCCGCCTGGATGTCCAGGTGGTGGCTGCGGCAAAGGGTGCATTTCGCCAATTACATCTGGTGCGACAGCTTCAGCTGTATGTCTCACACATGGACCTTGCCACTAGGGTTTTTTCTGCCTTGACTATTTTATATTTGGGGATTTTATGTGTTTTTATTATGTTGTTAGACACCCCAAGATGCATAAGCAGAAGGGAGCGGCATAAGAATGTGAATGAATAAATAAATAAATAAATAAATAAATAGATGGTGTGTTTTATTTTCTACACTGCCCTAAACCTTTTGAGGGAAATAAAAACTGAAATATAAATAAATAAATAAAATAAAGCAGCAGACATAGCCATACCATGTACAATGTTATTTTCTTGGTTTACCCTGACCAAGATTAGGAAAACCACTTTCCCACAATCCAGTAACTTCTCCCCAGTAACAAGGCTGTGCAGGGCCTGGGCTCATGTCCAAATTATGGGGCCCCTTGGTGGGATGTAAACACCCACTTCAGGCTGCTGCCACTTTAGCCAGGCCCCTGCCAAGAGCCCTGAGGCAAGTCACTGCAGGGGGGAGGGGTGAAGCCCCACTGGGAGCCATGCTGCTGCTCTGAGGGAGATAAGTGGGAGCTGCCTTCAGGCCACCATTGCCTGAAGGAGGGGAGCCCCACTGCAGGCTGTGCAGCAAGCCTCAGGAGCAGACAGTTTGCAGCAGGGCTCTCAAGCTGCCCTCACCCCCTTGAGCAGTAATAATGGCAGTCCTTCCCCCCTGGAGTAGCAGCACTCCCCACCAGAAAGGCAGTTTTGAGCAGGGCGGAAGTCCATCCCCACCCATTCTGAAAACTTGTTTCCTGCCAGGGCCCTTTGTAAGCAGCCTGAGAGCCCCAAGGAATTTTTTCAGAGTGGGCCAGAGAGGAACAGGGCCACCACACACCCTCCACCCACACATACCCCTATTCTGAAAAATTTCGACCGGCACTCAAGCTGCTTGCAAAATATCCCCCTAGAGTCCAGGGCCCAAATGAGCCCCCTGAACACCATGGCAGGTAACGCCATTGATGCTCCCCCATGTTGCTGACATTTAAATTGTCAAAATAAGAGCTTTTGGTTATAAAGAGCAAATGATAAAAGTCCATTCCTAAAATTGACAAAATTTCTGCATAGTCAAAACTGATTTCTAAATACAATGAAAACCTGTAATGGTATCTGTTTCACAGAAATGCACTCACTGCAATATCAATTCAGACACTCACATGCAAGCTTTTTACACAGTCTTAATCAGACTATGAAACAAGGGAAGAGAAAGTTTCACTCCCTTCACCTTACGCAAGAGGCGAAAACAGACGTTTCTGGCCAGCTATGGCCTGGGACTCACCACACGTCTGTTTCCCCACTGGTCCACTACTGCCCCAGGGCGGCTAGGCAGCTGGCCTGGAATGAGATCCCTGGATGATCCCAGGCACTCGTTCCAAGTCAAGGGCCGTCTACGTGGGCCACAGCAGGTCAACGCATCTGTTCAGCTCCACCATGGGGCGGGGCTACCATGGCCGGGCGCTATGGTTAGTTGCAACCATGGCTGTCATGGCAGGGGTGGGGCACTGGGCGCAGGGCTGGCTGCCCGCATGTCTGTTCTGCCCTCCTCCCCCACCTGGGGCACGTAGATGGCGGGATGGCTTTCCGGCCACGAGCACTTTTGTTCAGTGCCCCTACCCATCTCGGAGAGTGACGACTAGTTTCCAGTTCTGAGCTGGGACAGGGAGCCCCCATGCCACCCACAGTCTATTTTCACCCAAAGTTTCACAACATACTATACACTACTCTTTTTTCCTTCAGGCACACACACATTTTTTTTGCATCCCAGAGTGATATCAAGCAAGTTAAAGTTTCCTACCTGGACCTACCCCAGAGAAATCTTTGGAATTAAAAACCAATGTCTTATGCAAGGATGCAAACAACTTTATTACCAATAATTTAAATATTTACTATTCTTTAAAAAAAGGAAAACCCTCTGGAAAGTCACAGAAGCACAGGCTTTCCAACTAAGAGGACTTAAAGCCATGAGCATGGCCATGACTATAATAGCTGCAATTAAGAAAACAAACCGTTCCTCACTGGTTCCAGAGAGCACCAGAGAAAAATCAAAACAGCAGCTTACAATTTTCACTATTCTAAGGCTTCCATCGAATGCATTAAGATCTCTCACAGCTCTTTTATCAATGGCCAAGTGCAGAATATTCTACAGCTTTGTTCCCTCCAAGGAACGTTGCTATGGGGTCTTCCACTCCTCACCCACTTAGGCATTTGCAAATTCTACACAGTGTCTTTTTGCAAATATATTTTTTATTTTTTTTTGCCAGCGGGGTGGATATTAATCTACTTTTTAAGTAAATATACTGTTTTTGCAATTCATGCTATGCAATTCTTCCCAGCGGTGCTGGGAGGGGGCAGAAGGGCTATGTTTCATATACTTTTGAGCGCATAGTGGCAGCTGTGGTAAATGTCCCCTAGAAAAACCCTTAAGTGCCATACTGGGTCAGGCCATCGAATCCAATACCTGTCTCCGACAGTGGCCAATCTTGGTCACTTAGAAGATGTACCCAACAGTCACAATGGGGTGATCCATTCCTTGCTGTTCACTCCCCGCTCCCGACAGTAAGAGGTTACATTCCCCAAACCTACCTGGCTAATAGCTGCTAATGGACCTAAACTCCAGAAACGTATCCAATCCTTTCTTAAACCCAGCTATACTACTGGCCCTGAACACATCTGCTGGCAACGAATTCCACAACTTAACTGGGCACAGAGTGAAAAAATACTGTTATTTGTTTTAAATCTGCTACCTGTTCGTTTCATGAACTGTCCCCTAGTTCTAGTACTATTTGAGAGGGTAAATAACCGTCCCCTATTAACTTGTTCCACACCACTAATGATTTTATAAACTTGTATCATATCCCCTCTGTCATCTCTTCTCCAAGCTGAAGAGCCCCAGCCTATCCAGTCTCTTCATAGGGGACCCATTCCACACCCCTTATAATTTTTGTTGTCCTTCTCTATACCGTTTCTAATTCTACTATATCTTTTTTGATATTTCCTATATAACTAACAATCACCACCAATCAAACATACTGGAAATAAATAACTATGCTCTTTTACCAAGATCAGCACGTTCATGCAATTACATTAAATTGTACTTCTGCTGGCAACCTAATGTTAGCAAATTGTACCAAGACTCCATTGTTCCAAGAAATAAGAGATAGGACTGCTCCAAATAATAAAAAAAAACCTTGCGAGCATTCTCCGAGGAGCAGTCTGAGTGTTCAGGCCACTCCTCAGACCCTCAGTGAATACTTGCCAAGTTCCGAGGCCTGGGGAGAGGGGTCAGGGTTGGAGTAATTAACAAAGAGCAGGGGGTCTAGCCGAGGAGTCAGGGGTGGAGTGGGGTCCTTTATTTACCTTCCGGAGGGGTCTCGCACCGATACATGACCTCTTCCTAGCTGGTAAGTTTGAAAATATTTTTTTTAAAAACCCACCAAGCATGCTCAGAAGAGCCTGAATGGCCCTTTTTGAGCATGCTCCCTTTTCAAACATGGTGCTGGCCTACTGATGCTGCCATCACCATCTTTGAAAAGGGTCGAGCATGCTCAGAAAGGGCCATTCAGGCGCTTCTGAGTATACTCAGTGGGGTTTTTCAATTTTCAAGTTTACCAGCCTGGAAGAGGCCACACAACAGCGCAGGACCCCTCCAGAAGGTAAGTAACCACCCCAGATCCTCCTGCTAGGTCCCTTACTCCCCCTAAACACCCCACCCCTGACCCCCTGCTAAGCCCCCACACTCCCTTCCCTGGCCCCTGCTGGCCTATTCCCTCCCCAGCCAGCGGAGGCCAGGCAAGGGGGAGCAGGGGCCGAACACTGGCCTCAGCGCCCCTTACTGTATTCGGACTTGATTTTCCAACTTGCGAAGTTTCAAGGGCACTTCCTTGGAACTTGGAAAATGGAGTCGAATGCCCCAGTCCTCGGTGTTTTCCAAGGACCAAGTTTCAGCACTAACAAACACACAAGCTCATGTTGTTCACTATGTATGCTTCCAAGTCCCAGGCATTGTCAAAAACTTGCTCTGTATACATGGGGCATTCTCTTTATCATAACCTACAACGTGGCATTTTGGCTTTCATGCTTTTAACTTCTATAAAGTTTACTAAATAGTCTCTTGCAGAACTGAGTACCTTTTACAATTTAACTGTGAAGTTTGATGTATTGACACTGCAAACATTCATCATTTGCAGGGACATAGCCATTTTCCTGTATTAGGCACAAGTATTTTCTACATTATGAACAAAAAGCCATCAAAATCCCTGCATAAAAATCAAATCTGCTTAAAGCCAGAAAAACAGATTGCTCAGACAGCTGCAGCAAGATGCTGAGAGACTGTAAACCCTGCATTCTATTGCGGACAGTCAAGAACTGCAGAACTTGAAATGGCATCCTTGGGGTTTCTAGGCACTGCTAGCCCAAAGCACCACAGTGCCTGGCCCATGGCATAAATATGGGGTTAAGCAGTGATTCCCAAAGGGTGTGCTGAGGCACACTAGCGTGCTGCAAGAGCAGTGGAAATGTCACTAGAAAAACTATACTTTTCTTTCTTTATTTTCTGTATTTTATACATTTATAATAATGGATATTATGTATAATATATATTATATATACCAGTATATTATACACCAACACACCTACCTACCTACCTTTTTGGGTGTAAGAGTGAAGCGTGCTGTCAATTTTAATCTAGAAAAAGTGTGCCCCAGTTATCGGAATTTGGGAAACACTGGGTTAAGGCCTTCCTTCAAGACCTTATGCCACACCCCCAACTTCCCCGATTAGTCATCTGCTAATATAAGACGACCACTCTTCAGAAACAAAGTTGGATGGAAAAAACTACTACTTAGGCGTTTATGTCCGTCTGCTCTGCTTGCTTCAAGCCTAGTCTGCCTTCCTGCCCTGGTCCTTGCCCTTTGGGCTGATCCCCAACATATGCTATTTGGAAACTGCCACCAACTATCCCTTGGTCTGGTAGCCTGTCTGGACCAACTTCCCATTTTGATTCTGTCATGTTCCTTTGCTCCAATGATTTTGTCATTTGATTCTGCCTGGCCTGATCCTGCAAAGACCACCCACAAATTGACCCCTTGCACTGACTCTGTCAGTGATGTACTACCACCAGGAAGTTTCAGTCCCAACTTACTAACTGTACTATCTCCCCCTCCCCACCATACCCCACACACTACCCCAGTTATTGATTTTCACCCTGGAGAGAGGCCTTAACTTTAAAAACTGACAACTTTTTTTATAATGGAAAGAGTGGGGGGGGGAATGCCTTTGTAGTATAAGCAGCACCACTGCCAATACACACATGGATACCCATTGAGAGAGGCTGAAGGATGGTCAAAGAGAAGGAGAAAGCTCTCATGGAGCTGGCAGCAACCTGTGAAGTATTACTGCTTATCTGAATCATAAAATCTTAGAACTGGAACGTATCTCAAAGGCCATCCAGTTCAACCCCCTGCTTGGATGCAGAATGACTACAGCCACAACATCCCAGCCGGATGGCTGTCCATTCTCCAGTGATGGAATAGGCAGCTTATTCCATTGCCACAAAGCTCTTACTGTTAGGAAGTTTTTCCTGATATTTACCTAAAAACTGCTCTTGTAATTTGAGTCCATGATTTCTAGTCCTGCCCTCTACAGCAACACATACATGCCCAGTTCCCCCTCTCCTCATAAGTCTTGCTTTTCAAACCCTTCATCATCGTCACCCTCCTCTGAACCCACTCCAATTTGCCAACGTCCTTCTTAAAATGAGGCACCCAAAACTGGACACAATACTCCAGGTGAGGTCTGGCCAGTGCCAAATAGAGTGAAATTATTAATTCTGCTGATTTGGAGACAAGGCTTCTCTTAATGCAGCCTAAAACCGTATTAGCCATTTTTGCAGCTGCATCACATTACAGACTCATGTTCAGCTTGTGATCAACCTCAATCTCTAGATCCTTTTACATGTACTGCTGCCAAGGCAGGTACCCTGATCTTATACTTGTGCATTTGGTTCCTCTTCCCCAAATATAGAACCTAACATTTATCTTGGTTGAATTTCACTTTCTAATTTCAGCCCAAATTTCCAATCTGTCAAGGTTGGAATGTATAATAAGCACTCTTCTCTAAGCAAGGAAAAATTGTGTTGGTCAGTCCTCTCTGCCTTTAGCAAAGAAAAGGAACTGCAATTTATTTCAATTCCCAACACTGACACCTAACTTCTAGATTATGTGGTATATTTATAAGGAGAAAAACCACTCACAAGTGATTGATAGAATAATACCTGGCAACATGAAGATTATTTTCAGTTAATACCTAAGGAAGGATTCCTAACTCCTTTAAACATTGCTAAGAAGTACACCAAGTATTGTGTTTACAGCAAAAACAGTTGGAGACGTGAGCTTTTTGCCTGGGAAAACCATCTTCAAAGTAGCAACTGTTTTCCCAGCTGTGAACATTCTTTCATGGGAAATCTGTCCCTGCCATTACAAAAATAATTTTCAAAAGAATGTAAAATAATTCAGCTGAGTATACGCATATCAGTATTTCAGACAGAATTATTTGTAATTTCTTGGAACTGCCTGTTTGTCTGTTTACAAAAGGCCTTCTTTTCCTTGTAATCATGGTAGTGTCATGAGGCAGGGCACATGTTTGTGGATTTGATGTTTTGCACCAGCCTGCAAACAGGGGTTTCTATTGTCGGGGGTAGTATTATTACACCACCATTCCCATAGTCGGCCCATTACCTTCTGAAAGCCCAGATCCCAGTCCTCCTATGCCCTTGTCGAGGTGGTGAATTCTCTGGGGAGTTATCTACTGACCTTAGTGGTTACTCTGTTAATGACCTGGTTACCTTGTGGAATGTCTTCTTGACCGTGGTCATCAACACAGTTGCACCCAGGCATCTGCTCCCACTGCCGCGCCAACACAGGTTCCCCGGTATACAGAGGACCTGAGGTGGCTGAAGTGGGAGGGTAGGTGGTTAGGGCGCAGGTGGTGCTTGAATCGTGCTGAAGCCAACTGATTGCAGCATAGATCATTTTTAAAGGACTATATGAAGGAAGTTTTCTTCTCCGCTATCATAGTGTCTTCAAAATCTTGTGCAACCAAGCTGTTCTGGGTAGTGAGGGGCGTGGTTAATCTGGTCTGCCTCTGCCCGGAAACAGAGCCATCTACTGCCCACTGTGACATTTTTATTAATTACTTTGCAGACAAAAATTGCTTGTATTCACCATGACTTGGGTGCTGCCATTTTATCTGCAAAATCAGAGTTTGGGGGGGGGGGGGGGTTTCAGAAGCCCAGTCATGTCTTTTTTATTTGGATCAATTTCGGTCGGTATCACCCACCGATGCAGGGGAGGTGCTTGGGGTGTTAAAGGCAACCAGTTGTGAATTAGATCCTTGCCATTCCTGGCTGGTGAAAGCCAGCCCGGAGACGTTGGGCTGTTGATGGCTGGGGTTGTCAGCACCTCCCTTCAGGAGGGGAGGGTGCTGATGCACTTAAAACTGCAATTATCCAGTCCTGCTTAAAAAACCATCTTTGGATGCTGACTCTCTAGCCAGCTATCAGCCATGGGTGGTTGCCCGACAGCTAATGGGGAGGGGATATTGGGTGCGACTTTGAAGGGTCTAGGGCAGATCGCGAAATTTCAAATGGAACTCAGCGAGCCAAAAAATAATAATAAAAAAAGCATTAAGTCGCCAGACATTATCCTGATAAACTGTTCTTGCCCCACTATACCCCTGAACCAGTCGCCAACCTCAGTTTTCTGAGAGCCAATGGCTCCCAAGCGCCTGCAAATTTCATACCCTGGTCTAGGTTTTTTTTTATATGTTCTTATATAAGCTTCTATATGTTATGTTTATGTATTTTATTTGTAAGCTACCTTGAGTCTTTGGAGAAGGGTGGGATAAAAATATAAATAAATAAAACAAACAACGAAGCTTACCAATAATAAATAAATAGGTATACTGCCAATTAATTTAGCTAAAGGCTTTACAAATTTCCCCCATAAGCATCCCGAGAGGAAATGTGTTCTGGGGGCTTGTGTACAGGAGGATGACTGGCCTGGGATACATTAGCCCGTAGTGCCACGTTTCACCTCAGAACAGGCCCTTAGCTCTACATTGCAGGGATAACTGTATCCCTGCTATAATTCCAGGGTAGTTTACCCTTGAGTAACTTGCAAACTACCCTGGGTAAGAAGACCGGCATGTGAACACTAAGCAGTTATATAACAAGTCCTTAGAAAGAAACAGCTAAGTCCTTTAAACTGCTGGCCTGAGAGGGTTTTTTTTAGTTTACTTTTTATTAATTTGAGTAACATTACAGAAATATACAAAGCACACACAAAGCAGGTTCCATCTTGCTTTCTCTGGCATGCCGAGTCAGTCACAATCAACAAAGAGACTATTAGCTAGCATATTATACCACAGCCTACTAGTGAACATTGCTAGCCTCTTCAACAGCACCAATTAGTCATTGTGAGGCGAGGCAGAAGAAAAATCATAACTAAAGGGTCACATACTTCATTGCATTCATAGGCTAAGCTTGCATCTTACAAGCATTTTCAGCAGAAACCAAAAATCAAAGGTCCTTGCAGCTTTCCGAGGCCACACATATATACTGCCTATCCCCCATGTTACGTAGCCACTGCTGACAAACACCCTAGAAGCTACCATGGTTTCATACCTTAGTTTTTAAAACCCTTATGTTAATGAAGAACTAAAACAAAGAATTTTAATGCATACACTACAAGACCAGAAGAGATAGTTTACAACAAAATTAATATAATTTATTTATTTATTATATTTAGTATCCCGTAACCCATGCCGCCTCAGGTGGCTCGGGGCGGCTAACAAAAATCATAAAAACACAAACATATAAATATAAACAAAAATCCATAAAAACAGCTCATCATAAAACTGCTGGAGTGCAACACAAAAACCCCAACTCAACCCAAACCCCACCCATACCCATCTCCCCTGCCAAAAGCCTGGAAGAACAGTCAAGTCTTACATTGTCAGCAGAAGGAAGGAAGATACAGGGACAAACAGGCATCCACCGGGAGGGAGTTCCACATCCTTCATGTAGCCACAGAGAACATCCTCTCCACCCGCAACACTCTTGGCACCTCCAAGAGGGCGCCCCCAGCAGATCGCACAGGCCAACCAGGACCCGGGGAGTGAGGCGATCCCACAGTTAAGTGGGGCCCAGACTGTGTTGGGCTTTAAAAGTCAAAACCAACACCTTGAATCAGGCCTGAAACGTTGGAATTTTATTAGTGGTCAAAAACCCCAAAAAACCAAGAACAGCTTGAGTTCTCAGTAGCAACAGCTTAGAAGTAATCAACACCTTGGAGATTTTTTTTATTTTTTAATTATCTACTTTATTGAGAAATACATTGTGATAGGAAAGGCCTATCCCTAGGTCTTACTAGCTAGCTGCCACCAGCATGGTGCCCAGTCATATTGAAGGTCAGAGAGAGAAGAAAGGAATGGCGAAAAGTCAGGAAGAAGGAGGAAGTCCAGTAGGAATTTCCTGGGCACATCCCACTTGGGAGGGGACTTAGGAGCAGAGATCAGGAAAGGTTAAAGTGACACTCACACTAACTCACTCTACTCCCAATGCCCCTAGTGGTCATTAGGGTTTGCTGGTGCAAAAGGGCAATGCCATCTGGAGCTGTTTCTCCAACACCCCTTCTCATCGCCTGTCGCACCGGCTCACGACTCCCACTTGCTTCACGCAGCATCTGGAATCGATCCCTCGGTAGTGGCTTGGCCAGTCCATCTGCCACCACATCTTCAGTTGGGCAATACTTCAACTCAATTAGCCCTTCTTCCTGTGCATTCTCTTTTCTGTACTGGTTGTTGGCTGGTAGAAGCTCATCATCTTACTTTGCTGCTTTCCTCCATCTTCCAGCTTCCTGGGTTGAGATCTTTTCAACATCTTTTCATGTGCTGGGTTCTTAGAGCTCTACACTTGTGGCAAGGTAGGAGTATCTCAAGGGTGGAACTCCTTTGTTGGACCTCTGTGAGCCCCTGGGTTCTGGCTCAGCTTCTGTGACCCCTTCTGAATCTGCTTCTGGTTCACAGATTGGCATTCGGTGCCTGAAGATCTGTTTACTTGGTTCCTCTTTCATCTGGATCCTTGACTCCAGGTCTGGTAATTCACCTTTGGTTGGCTTTTGTCTTTCATCAAAGTACACAACATTGCAAATTTCAATATTACCAGTTTCAACATCAAGAATTCTGTATCCTTTTCCTCCTAACACATATCCACACAAAACTCCTTTCTTGCTTCTGCAATTCAACTTGTTTCTCTTTGCCTTTGGTACATATGCATACACATCACATCCAAATACTCTGATGTGGTTTAGGCTAGGCTTGTGTCCAAACCACAGTTCAAATGGAGTTTTCTCTTTGGCTTTACTTGGCAATCTGTTCTGCAGATAGCTGGCAGTTATTACTGCTTCTCCCCAGAATTTGCTTGGCAAAACTGCATCTTGCAATATGCATCTGGCCATCTCCAGTAGGGATCTATTTTTCCTTTCTGCAACACCATTCTGCTCAGGAGAATATGGGACTGTAGTCTCATGTTCAATTCCCTGTTCTCTCAGAAAAGCTTTCATTTCACTTGATATGTATTCACCTCCATTGTCTGACCTTAGTCTCTGAGGCTTTCTTCCAAACTTGTTGCTGACCAATGCAACATATTCTTTAAACTTCTCAAATACTTGGCTTTTCTCTCTCAAGGTGTAAACATAGGCAAATCTTGAGAAATCATCAATAAATGAAACTATGTAAAGATTTCCTCCAATACTCCTTTCCAGAGGACCTGATACATCGCTGTGAATCAACGCTAGAGGGCGCTGAGACTCTTTCTTCTCTAGCTTGTGAAAAGTTGGCTTCACTCCTTTCGCAGTAACACAACATTCACATCTTCCTGTGTTCTCTTTACACAGTTGCCCCTTAAAGTCTTTAATTAATTCCCCCTTCTCAAGCTGGCGAATTACATTAATATCTCGATGGCCTAATCGTCGGTGCCAAATCATATCACATAACCTATGGGTGCACTGGCAGCTGCTTGCTAAACCTGCATGCCCATTCACACAATCCACTTCAAATAGTCCACTGTCTCAGAGACATAATGTTCCAGACATAATTAAATCACCTTCTTTTGTGACATAGCAGTGATCATCCATGAATTCGAACTTGCATCCTTTCTTAACTCCATACTTCACAGAGATTAAGTTATTCTTTAATGAAGGCACATACGAAGCATCTTGTAGTATAACTTGCACAATCTCTCCATCAGGGAGTTTACAAAATATTTTAGCTGTTCCTTTGCCTTGTGAAAACACTTCCCTTCCATCTGCTAAGGAAATAGGAACTGAGCAGCCCATTTCAATTTCTGAGAATAATTCTACATTCTTGAAGAGATTTTCAGAAGCACCAGAATCAGTATAAAAGACGTTTTTATTGATTTCTGACACTGCATTGAAACTTTTGATTTTTCCTTTTGCCTTCTCACTCTTTTCTTCAGAGCTGGCAGTTTTCTGCAGACACTCTGTCTCAGCAGTAATAGGCGCTTTAGGTTTCCCCTTTGTCTTGGCCTTTGGACAATCAGCAACTAAATGTCTTTCACTGCCACAGATAAGCACCTTTTCTTGTCCCCTTTCTTTGAGCTAAAAGCTACAATTTGGTCTGAAGAAGTCTGCTTTGTCTATCTGATAAAATGCTCATTCAGTCTGCTAGAGAGATACTTTAAATCAATTATTGCATCAGACACTTCTATTGCAGTTTTCAGTTTCATATGAAGGAGGCAAAGAATTCAAAATGAATGCCACAATCCCATTTTCCCCAAGGTCTATTTCTGAATCTTTCAGCCTTTTTGCAAGAGACTGTATTTGGCTTACATGCTCAGTAGGATTCTCATTCTCCCTCAGTCTCATGTTATACAATCTCTGTATTATAGAAATTGCTTCGCTGAAGCTTTTACAGTTATAAAGATCTTCCAGCTTCTTCCAGACTTCGCTGGCAAATTCAACACCCTCAAAATGAACGAACAGCTTTGGACTTACATGCATCCCAAGGATTCCAAGAGCTTTGTCGTTCTGTTTGTCCCAATGGTTTCGATTAGCTCCTGCAGCTGTACGTCTCTCTGTTATCAGCACATTGTAAAGACCTTGACTTTTCAAGCAAGACTTCATGAGGAAATTCCAATCTTTGAAATTCGCTCCTTCCAGCTTTGGAATGTTGAGGCTCCCTTGAGCTTTCTCCATGCTGCTTCTCTTGCTCCAAAACAAAAACCAGGTATAAAAATAAGCTGTGCTTTTCTCCTTCGAGATTCAAATCGAGTTCAAAAAAATCTGTTAGGATTTTTGGGAGGATTCTGGGCCCATCACCCTATGTTGGAATTTTATTAGTGGTCAAAAAAAACACAACCCAAAACAGCTTGAGTTCTCAGTAGCAACAGCTTAGAAGTAATCAACACCTTGGAGATTTTTTTTATTTTATAATTATCTACTTTATTGAGAAATACATTGTGATAGGAAAGGCCTATCCCTAGGTCTTACTAGCTAGCTGCCACCAGCATGGTGGCCTGTCATTTTGAAGGTCAGAGAGAGAAGAGAGGAATGGCAAAAGGTCAGGAAGAAGGAGAAAGTCCAGTAGGAACTTCCTGGGCACATCCCACTTGGGAGGGGGCTTAGAAGCAGAGATCAGGAAAGGTTAATGTGACAGTCACACTAACTCACTCTCTCTACTCCCAATGCCCCTAGTGGTCATTAGGGTTTGTTGGTGCAAAAGGACGATGCCATCTGTTCCACATCCTTCATGTAGCCACAAAGAACATCCTCTCCATGGTCGCCACCCACAACACTCTTGGCACCTCCAAGAGGGCGCCCCCAGCAGATCGCAGGGGTCAACCCAGGACCCGGGGAGTGAGGCAAGTGGGGCCCAGACTGTGTAGGGCTTTAAAAGTCAAAACCAACACCTTGAATCAGGCCTGAAAGACTATAGGCAGCCAGTGCAACGAACAGAGCACCCGGTTATATAGTCCCGGTGGCCCGTCCCCATAAGAAGGCGGACCGCTATGTTCTACGCCAACTGCAGTCTCCAAAATGTCACCAAGGGTAGCTCCACCTAGAGCATGTAGCAGTAGTCCAGTCTTGAGGTGATGAATGCATGTATGATAGTGACCAGTCCGATTCTGAGATATATGGCCGAAGCCACCATATCAGATGTAGTTGACCAAAGGTACTCTTCGCCATGGCCACCACCAAAGCATCCAGGTGAAGCCGTGAGTCAAGGAGCACCCCCAGACTCTGGGTGGGGGGCCAGGGAAGGACAAACCCCATCGTTGATGGGGGTCATCAGCTCCCCTGCCCCTCCCACCAGCATCACCTCCGCCTTGTCAGGATTCAGCTTCAGATGGCTCGCCCTCATCCAGTCCCCCACAGCTGCCAGACGCCGAGTAAGCGCTGCGACTGCTAGGCCTGGGTCAGATGAAAAAAGAGAGGTACAGTTGGGTGCCATCAGCATATTGATGCACCAAACCTCAAACCCCCTCACAACCTCACTCAGCATCTGCATGTATACGTTGAACAAGAGAGGGGACAGAATCGAACCTTATGGGACTCCACACGTGATGCCCAGGGGAGACAAAGAATGGTCCCACAACACTACATGTTGGGTCCTACCAGACAGGAAGGAGCAAAACCAGTCGAGAACAATTCTACCCACTCCAGCCCGGTCCCACAAGCTGGCCACCAAAACTTTATGATCGAACATGCCAAAGGCAGTCGATAGTTGGATCGGGGTCATTCCACTCTACTGATTCTGTTAGATCTCACGGCAGAGGTCATCGACCAAGGCCACAAGTGCAGTCTCGGTGCCATAGCCTGGACGAAAGCCAGACCGCGAGAGATCAAGAAAACTGATGTAGTCCAGATTACCCTGAAGCTGCTGAGCCACTACCCGTTCAATAGCCTTCCCTAAAAAGGGAAGTTTAGAGACAGGCCGATAGCTGGCGAGGGAGTCAATGTCAGGCAATAGCTTCTTGAGCAGAGGTCGCACCACAACCTCCTTAAGGCACCGTGAAACTCTGCCCTCCCGCAGAGAGGCATTGACCACCCCAGTCACAGTATATGGGGGGGGAAGAGTCCCTGAAAACAGGATCCTTGTAAAGTAGGTGTGGGGAACCTCAGGCCCAAGGGTCAAATGCAGCCCATGGCTAGTTTTTATTTGACCCCTTTCCAGTTCCTGGATCTGGCCCCTGGATCTAGCTCCTACCTCCAAACACTGAAATACTGAGCTCAGGGTAAGGGAGCAGAGATGAAGGCATGCACACAAGGATAATGGACAGATCCATGATCTGGACCACCCTCTTCCTGAATGCACCCCTGCCCCCAACTTCTAAGCAGCTGTCAAAGCTTGTACTCATTTTCCCACTGGCCCCCAAGTTCCTCACCCTTACTGTAAAGTAATATCTACTGAGGCCTTAAAAAGTGCCACACTGTGTCACCATCTAGCCCAACATCCTGTCTCCAACAGTGGCCATTCTCAGTCACAATGAAGCAATCCATTCTTTGCTTGTCACTCCCAGCTCACGACAGTCAGAGCTGGCGCCTATCAACTTACTTGATTAACAGCCATTAATGGACCTATCCTCCAAGAACTTATCCAATCCCTTTTTAAAACCTGCTATGCTACTGGTCTTCACCACATCCTCTGCCTTACATGTAAACCAACATGCAGTCACACATCAATATCTGGGCAACAGTACTGAATAACTATCTTGCATCTACTTGCTCGTCCCGTTCTAAACATGCTGCAGAGGAAAGGCTTTTTGTGAAAGCTATAACCCCCCACCCCCCACCCCCCTAAAATGGATAGACCAGCAGAATAGTAGATGGTTGGGATTGCAACACCTAGAGATGCTTGCAAACAAACTCACTCAAGTTGTCCCAATTTCTTTAGCATGAAATGGGTAAGAGGGAACAAAAGACTGAATGTACTCTACTGGTCTCACACAAAAGGTACTGTCAATTGTCTGGCTTGAATACATTTAACCTGTGCATCACTCTGCTGCCAGTAACTCCAGATAATTGATTTTCAATAAGACTTTACATACTCTACACTACAGAAGATTCCCTTCAGCCACCCACCAATATCCTAACATTGAATTCCAGAGCTCAAACAGCATCTTCCCCTTATAGAGCCAGTGTGGTGTAATGGTTAAGCACACAGTACCTGAATTGGGCGGTAGAGGGACCCTGGTTCAAGTCTCACTTTAGCCAGAAAATCACTGGGTGACCTTGGGCCATTCACAATATTCTCTCAGCCTAACCTACCTCACAGGGTTGTTGTGAGGATTAAAAGTTGTGTTAATTTGTTATAAGTAAAGCGCTCCAAGTGCCATGGCAGGAGGGCGCTATATAAAAATAAAGATTATTATTATATTTAGGCTGCTTTTCCGTTTTATCTTTATATATCCTTGTCAACTGTATGTATCTTTAAATACACAACTCACCACTGTTTGAAGTAGGCCTTTGCTATTTAGCAAGGAAATTACCTTCATGCTGGAGAAGAGCATCTATAATTCCATCATTAATGCTATTTGTTGCCACAAAATCTTTGCTTCACTCATTGCACAGGATGGATGTGAAAGAGGGCAGAATTAAGCTGAATGAGCTACTGTAAATTTGGCATTTCCTGCCTTCCAGGTGCCAGATTTTATAAGTTAACTAACGTTCTTCCAGTGTGGTTTTATATAGTTCTTTTTCCTCACTGTGCTGAGAAAACAAGGAAACACTTTTTTTTAAAAACAATTTCAGGGGATTTGTTGGGTGATGTTTAATAGGAACAACTCTCAGTACAGAATTGAAATAAGCCTCAGGAGTTTGAAAGGGAAAGTTTTTTCTCTGCTAATTTTGCCCATTTCCATTATTAAACAAGATTCTCACTGTCAGGGCACCTACCTGCCTGCTATACCACTGATCTCAACTACTTGTTTATCTTCTGTTGCTTGTATTACTCCACATGGCATCTTGAAAATAAAATTCCTTTCACAATGAGTTCATCATTATTTGGGGGAACAGTTTTCTCATCTTCCTCCAGACTATAACACTGTTATGGCAGGCCAAATATGTGGCCATACCATATCATTAAATGCCTTACCACAACATTTTATATCCTTTTGCCTACACAGAACACGATTTTGACTTGCAAAGGAAAATTAATGCATCTTGCTCAAGCTTACATCAGCTTATGCCGTGTTTTAGACTAAACTGAGGGTGACAGAATGACTACAGTTTTTCACAGGATCACCTTAATTTAAATGTTGATTATGCCAGGGATGGGGAACCTTTTCCCCTCAGAGAAAATTAGTACAAAGTTCCATAGACCGGGTAAGAGTTGAGGGTTAGAAACGCGAGGAACATGGGAGTGAAGGGTCCGGATTATAGATCCAATTACAGATCCACCTCTATCCCCAACGCCATGCCCTCATTTCTGCTCCCTTCCTCCTGGCTTCTTCAGTGCTTCAGGGCAGGGGCTACCTATGGGGTCACATCCTGGTATGAAAAGGGACCAAGTAAAAACTAGCCACAGGCCACGTTTGGCCCACAGGCCAGCGGGTCTCCATCCCTGGAGTACACCATACAGGAAGCGTGCTTTACCGGTTGCAAATGTTCCATCTCTTCTATTAATGCCTCTATGGATATGCAAACACAGGAGGCACATGGATTTCTCTATCATTAACATCATGTAAGATGCTGAATGCAGCAAGGTCTTTGTTAATAGGACTGTAAGATCTATTAGAGACAATGCAACCATGTTTGTAATTCTATATTTGCATATAGTACACACCAAGAGTTGCTTCGGAAAGCTGTGCTGACTACAGGTAGGGCTCCACGAACACCAAGGGCCCGAGCCCTGCACAGCCGGGTACCGGGTGGGCAATCACCACTGCTACACTGCAGGACAAGCATAGGGAGCCAGCCACATGGTGCAGGATCTAGCTCGCTGTCTGCTTCGCTGTTGTGGGGGCGGAGGAGGGGGTGCACTCCTCCCACATACACACCCCCAACAGCTGATGGGGAAGAATCTATGCCCTTTCCCAGCCTCCCCTCCCCGACGACCCGCTGTCAGTTGTGTGGGGAGGGGGAGCCCAGAGGAGCACGTGCACGCCCCTCTCCCTACGCCACCCTGACAAACAGCTGATGGGGAGGAGCCCAGAGAAGCGCACACACATATTCCTCTACTCTCCCCTGAGCAGCTGTTTGCCAGAGAGGGGTGCACGTTCCTCTGGGCTCCCCCTGATCAGCCCAGCTGGACTGAGAGTCCGCCCTCAGCTGTGACCATGTGTAATCGGCATCCGCACCCATCGCTCACAGCTCTGCTGCACAGCTTGCTGCACAGTGGGCAGAAGAGGCATTGCTCCACATGGGGTAAGGCTGCTCTGTGATACATCATGGGAATGTCACACACCGGGTGGGGGGAGAGATCTGGCTGCCGCCAGCTAAATAATACACTGCATCGCATGGCCTGGCTCCTCAGAGATGGGTAAGGCTACCCAAGACATGGTAGCCCCCCTTCCCGGTCTCATTTAGCTTCACCCAATGGTTCTATTGGGACAGAATCAAACGGGGGGAAATCCATAATCATAAGGCAGACCTAGGTAACTTAAAACAAGTTCTTCAAATGCCCTGACAAGTGTGGCTGGAGATGAACACAGAATTTCAGAAAAGTTGCCAAGGTCAATGGAAGCTGAAGAAGCATTCCAGTGTCAAAATGATTCTACTTGCCTAATGAAGATTGGGGTGGGGGGTGAAATCACACACAATAATTACAAACATTCAAACAGATAATTGTAATAAATATTACCTGCTAAGACTGACTTTCAGAGCCCCCAAAATGGCTCCCTGCTTTTTTCTTCTACCGAATCAATAAAATATTATTGGCAACTTACTATAAAACAAAAACAAGTATTTTTCTAAAGTTCTTCTTCTCACACTAATGAATATGAAACACCTGAAAAACCATTATTAGGGCCCATAACGTGTCCTTGATTAACCTCCACAACATTCAAACAAAAATGTGAGTTTATTTGGTTTTAAGACTAGGTTCATAAGCAGAGGCATTAATGATATTTCTCCAGACCTACACTGGCTTTGTGCAAGAACATTTAAAGTCATGCAATTGCATGTATTTCTGCTGGAACACATGCATCCCACTACACACGGAGTCATTAGTTAAAGGTTTCTAGCAGGAGTCTGGGTAGGTGAAAGGAGGCACAGCAGCAAAGCACTTTTGTTCTCTTGGCAAGTGGGCTCTCCCTTTGCGTAAGTTCTCTTAAAAAGCATGCCTTGTTTTAAATGAAGGGAACAGGCTGAGCCATAGTACTGACATTCACTACAGTTAAATATGCTTTACTCTAGTCAGTTACTTTCAAAACCAAAACATGATTTGGGGAGATTTACCTTAAATATTGTAAAGATAGAAGTTTTTAAAAGCATGTTGAACTCCCATCTTTTGAGAAATCAAACCTTTGAAGATGGTTCAAGTTGGATACCAAATTGCTGATCATTTCTGAAAATCTTGACACCTGTACGTGTATTTTAAAAATAAATTTAAAATAACACATTTATGCTAAGTATTGTTCAAGTGATTTGTAATTATGAAGGCACACAGATAGTTGTCACAGAATACACAAATACAAGTTGCAGATATCCACATACCATACAAATGAGCTGCCCCTCTTCTCAGCTTGCCTGTTCCATTCTGGTGAGCAATCAGAAAAGGGAATCGGGTGGCATGACATGCAATGCTCAGGTGAACAATCATGAGAGAAAACAAGCAGCTGACATTTTATCAGTGTTGTAGTTCTAGTTTAGGAGGGTTGAAATTTGTATTGCAGAGATTTAAAACATCATGGGGAGGTGAGGTTCACTTTTAAGTGGCAATCACGAGTCATTCTGAATAGTGCACCTTCAAATCTGTTGCACATGTCTATTTTCATATTAATTTGACTTAAAGGGGTCCATTTCAATATTTAGGCAATTTTAGAATATTATTTTGAAAAGTTTCCAAAACACCAAGTAAAATTCATGTTCTGGTAGATGACTTGAAAACTATCACCTATGCTTGGATAAGCACAAGGTTAGACTCCTGCAGTATGCGCCACATAGGGCTGCTCTTGATGACTGTTTGGAAGCTGCATCTGGTGCAGAACATGGCAGCCTGTCTTCTGGTGACAGTGGAAGCACATTACACCATTGCTCCAGAGTCTGCACAGACTCGCCAATAACCTTCCGGGCTCAATTCAAGGTACTGATTTTCACCTACAAAGCCCTATAGTAGGCTGGGCCCCACATGTCTGAAAGACTGTCATCCTTCATGTCCCACCATGGCCTCTGGAGGTCTGCCAGAAGCACCCTCTTGAGCGTACCACAAGCCTATCAAGTTTGCACAGCAAGGGCATGCACAAAGGCACTCTCAGTGGCTGTCCCACAACTATGGAACTCCGCCCAACCGGAGGTTCCCCTGAGCCAGAGTCTGCTCATCTTCTGGTAGCTCTAAGATTTTTTTATTTGCCTGGGAATTTGGTAATGTGGGATAGGGTTTGGGATAAGAGATTTTAATGATTTATTATTTTGTGTGTTTTAACCCATCCTGAGCCCTCACGATAGGACAGGATAATAAATTTAAGTAAAATACTAAATAAAGCCAAAAGGTAAGATGCACGTGTAATTTATAGCTAAATACCTAAACGATTATGATAAATTAGGGCTGCGTCCCCACCTGCAGTGGCAGTGGGAGGGAAGACGCAGCAGCGCGGAGGATCCGGCAGACGGGAAAAGAGCCGGTGCGAACAGGGATCTGCCACGGCTTCTCTCGTGCACGTCTTGGCAGGAATTTGCACCCTGACATGTGCGAGAGAAGCCACAGCAGATCCTCGTTCACACCGGCTCTTTTCCCGTCGGCCGGCTCCTCCGCGCTGCCGCATCTTCCCTCACCCCTCCCACTGCTACCGCAGATGAGAATGCAGCCTCAAATATACAGGCTGAACAAATTAAAGAATTTAAGACCTAGGCAATATACCACTAATCATCACTAGAGAAACACAAAGCTATTTAGAACTGTTTAGTTCCAAGGTCATTCAAGCAAACACTTATATCATTCTTAAATTGCTTATTGCTATTTAATGTAAAAGGAGAGGGGGAATGAATAGATGAAAATCAACACCACACCAAGATTACTCTGAAAGGTCAACTTGTTTCAAATAAGAATGCCTTTGTCTTCTGATAGTAAGTTTTTCTGGAACAAATTTCATGAAAGAATGATCAATGTAACACAAAATCCAGTCACTTAAGACACATTTCAGCTTGCCCTCCTGCAGCTCTACACCAAAATCAATTAGAGATTTACGTTTTCCACTTTGTAGATTGAAAGTGCTCTGCTGCAATAGCTAAGTGTAAATCACAGCTAAATGCGTGACTTAATGAGCCTATTCTCAACTAAAAACGTGTAGTGTATTAAACATCTATTTTAGTTTTTAAAGCTATCTTTTGGTTCCACCCCCTCCAGCATACATATGGTTCTGTAGAGAAACTTTGTAAGAAACTGTTAACACTTCTAGTGAGAGAATTTACTAAATGAGAGACTAGCCCCCTGGAGTCCAGGTCCAGTCTGTGCAGCCATCACCCACGTGTTTAGCGTGTAGAGCCTAATAAACAAGCAGCCCCCTGCGTATATTTCTTGTGCGTTCAGGCAGCCCACACTCACAGGTTTAGTGTAACAAGTCGAGTACCCGGGCAGGCATTCTGGCCCTTGCGCTTCACCCACCAAACACACACACCTGCTTTCCTTCTCAGTATCTCACCCCGTCATCACTCACAGCCGCAGCAAACCATGTGAACAAGAAGCCACACCAGCTGTTTCTTTCTTCCAGGCTATGACTTCAGGAGGCGGTCCAGAGCCTGCTATCTGTGGTTTCTCACCGATGTACCTGGGTTTATACCTGCCAGCACTTGGTGGCGGAAATAACCTTTTGCTGTGCACATAATGAGATCGTCTCATTCCATGGGCCTCGAGGCGGCCCCTGCAGTCATCTGGGGGCACCCTCCTGGAAGTCCTGCACTATCGGCGGGCGCAGACAGACAGGAGGGCATTCTTGGCGGCTGCACCATCGCTCTGGAATTCCCTTCCAGTGGAGGTATGCCTCAGCCTGGATCTTCTCACCTTCCCACGGAATTGTAACATATGGCTCTTCCGTCAGGCGTTTGGTGGGGAGGGGAGGGGGTGTTTATGCACAGCTCAGATTTTATAATCTAGTATTTTTATGAATTGTCTACATGTTTTGTATTTTTGTACTTTATATATTTTTATTGAATTTGTGTGTTATATCTTTTTTGAAGTTGTAAGCTGCCCCAAGTTGCTTTTGCGAGAGGGGGTAAAAATAGAATGAATAAATAAATAATGCTGAGTTTATTGAGCAAATCGCATACTTTGAGCGCCTATAGTGAAAACTGAAAACGAAAGTAAAAATTGAACTAGAAAGCAAATCAGTCTTTGGAGGTTGTCACCACCTGGTTTCTCGTATGCACAGCAATGTACTGGCAGGTAGCAGCACGCAGTTCTATTGGAGCACTGTGGTGATGGAAATACCTCTCAGTTCACAACAAACCTACAGTTAAACACAGACCTCTCGTACCTCTATCTAGCATCCTCTGCATTGCCATACAGTTTCCTACTAGGTTTTGCACACCCTTTCACAACGTGCATAGAAAATATAACATTCATTACACTAGTAATAAATCACTGAAAACATTAACGATTAAGCAAATAAATAAATAAATTCAACTTTAGCTAACATTCATCACTCCAACAGTTATTTCATGTGTAGGAAATATGTGGCCTGCTAACTTACATTTTACTACTAACAAGAATTATAGTTATAAAATTGATGCCAAAAAAGAGCTTTATATAGACCTTATATGGTGCTTCATAAAACTAACGCTACATATCTAAACCAACCACTAACTGTTGTAATTCTTATGACTATTATATTCAGTGATGTTCCTTGCTAATACCCAAGGAGTCTGTTCAACAAATATTTTTCTCTCTTCACAGTACAATAGCCTACACAAGTAACAGAAACTGACTTCTACTTCAGATGGTTTTTGGAGATGTACAGGTGTCAGGAAAGTGAACTGTGCATTCTAACCCACACTTCTGTTTACATTTTGAAAACTGGTGGTGTAGTTTTTAAATTAGGACTTTTGCAATTCCCATGTTATCCAATGTAGCAAGTGTGTTCATAATGCAACGCATGCACAGCGGGGCTCAACGGAGTGCTCAGAGAAGCACACAGCGTGGGAGCCAGCCAGAAGATGGAAGCTGATCAGAGACCCCAGCAGCCTAGAAAGCAAGTGTGTGGAGGGGTGGGGGGTCGGCTTCTGGGGGTGCTTTTAGGGGCCAGTGTCAGGCAGGAGGGGAAGACGCACAGTTCCGGCGGGGGGGGGGGGGGGGGGGGAGAATTTAGAGACTAGGGTCGGGCAGGGAGAAGATGTATGCGGGGTCACTTTAAGGGACAATGTCAGGCAGGAAAAGATGCGTAGGGGGGACTCTAGGGTCACTGGTGAGGTGTGGGAAGGAAAGCGAGACAGCGAGACTTTTAGGGGCCAGAATCGGGCCAGAGGAAGAGGCACCATGGGGGATTTATAGAACAGGGTCGGGAGGCAAGAGAGGTGAGAGGCCATAATCCCGCTCCCAAACTCCACTGCCAATCTCTCTCAGCCCTCTTTCTCCTCCCCGCCTCCCACAAGATTCTGGCAGAATTCCACCAAGAGCATGAAGATACTGACAGAAAAACTGACACACCGGGGAAGGGGGGCTGTCCTGCACTGCCTGTTCCTTCCTGGGTGTAGGGGTGACCTAGGTCTGCAAAGGGGTCCACCTCCCTTCCTTGGCAGACTGCTCCCTCCTTGGAGAGGGAGAAAACGGCCTCACTTAGCATACAAGCTGAAAACAAAGTCACTCCAAGGATTTATTTCATTTAGTGGACCAACTTCTCTTGGAGAAGGTGTGCAAGCTTGGGCTTGATTCTGCAGGCAGAATCCCTTTAGACAGACAGCTTCCAGCTCTGCGGGGACCTGCAATTCCAATTAAGAGCCTGAGCTTGGATCCTGAGCTACAAAAGCATGCGTCAGCCAGGCTCAGGAGCTCATTCTGGGACTAGGGAGGAGGCGGGCGCCTCTGACATTTAGGGCTGTAGGGAAGGAGTCGGGGCTTAGGGGCACCTTGAGCCAGAGATGGAGAGTTCTAACTCCGTCATTGCATCTTTCTTCCTCAATCCCCAAAGGGCTCAAATCAAGGGCAGGCACCAGCAACTGGCCACCAGGTTCAGTTTTTACCCCTTAGGGTTTGATTCTAAACTGGGGAATTTACTGTTTGCCGCCCCAGGCTGCCCTGTGGGCAGGAGGAGCGGGGTAAAAATTTTGTATAAAAATAAAATAAAATACAAATATGTAAAATAAATAAATATCCCCAGGTTCCTATTCATGTGCTAAAATAAGTTTGGGGGGGGCGAGAGGACCTGACTGGTTTGACTGTAGGATACCCAACCTGGGTGATACAACAACTGGTGTATGAGTAAAGTCTGAAGGGGAACTAGACAGAGACATATTAGAATAAGAAAAAATAACTAAGGGAGGCTAGCTGGATGAACAGACAGACACACATTGAAAGAATAGAACTGAATAGAAGCAGAGAGAGACATGTCTGAATAATAAAAATTAATTAAGATATAGAAAGACATTTAAAGAAAAGAACTGAGTTAAGAATAGACAAGACATGTCTGAATAATAATCTGAATCAAGGAAGGGAGGATAGATTTGATAAGATATACATTTAAAGAACAGAATTGAGTAAAGGAAAAACATATTTGAATAACCAAATTAATTAAGAGAAGATAACTGGCTGGCTCAATATTTAGATAAATATTTAAAGATGGGAATAAATTAAAACTCTCTCAAAAACTATGCAAGTTATAGGATCAAAAAACCTTCGGTTTAAGTGTGGAGTTAAGGTGGTTACAAATTCAGCCATGCTCCAAAAAGCGTGGAAATTTTAAGTTAAGGCACCTTAACTTGCACACCACATAAGCACTAAAGACATTAAATTCCCACTTATTGTGCTTGCTTACAACTTAGGCTCCATGCACCCACACTTTGCCTTTGTCTTTCAGCCCCAATCCTGTTCCTCTGGAGTTTGGGGGGCAACACTGAAGCTGGAGACAGCAGGGAATCATGGGGCAGCTTACTGCCCCTTGACCCCCTGCTTTCCCTACATGCTTTCATTTGGGTTGGACAGAATGAATCAACCGATTACTGGGATGCGGCTATATTGGGGGGGGGGGGGGGGGAGGAGATGAGACAACGTTGATGGGTGCAGGATGTGTACAGAGGCAGTAGTGGAGTGGGGGAACTATCTGTTTTATGAGGAGGCAGCCAGGTGCTAGGGAAGTCTTTATGGAGGACATGGCTGAGAAAATGGGTGATGTGTATGCATGGACAAAGCTGAGGGGCAGCTAGGGGTGGGGGGAGCGGTATGTATCGACAACAGGCAGAGAGGTGCTGGGAGAGATGTATACTTTGGAACAAGCCTGAGAGATGGGTGATGTGTATCCACATACAAGGATGGTGGCAGTCAGGAGTGAGGAGCAGTGCTTGTATGGGGAGGGAGGTACCTACGTGCTGGGGAGTTATATGTGGTGGGAGAAAGATGAGATATGGGTGATGTATATTCAGGGACAAGGTTTGGGGTACAGCCAGGGGTGGAGGACAAAGTGTACATATGTTTTTTGTATGTGGTTTCAGTTGGGTTGGGGACAATGGGACATCCAAGTATTGGTGGTGTGGGGTGGAGGGTTATTGAGGGAAACAAGGTTGATGGGTATGGGATGTGTACTGCCAGACAAGACTGGGGACAGCTAGGGGTGGGGAGCAGTTTGTGTATGGGCAACAGGCAGCCGGATGCTAGAAAGGTGTATATGGCAAGACAAAGGTAAGAGCCAGCCAGGGGTAGGAAGCAGTGTATTTATGAGGAGGGGGCACTGAGGTGCTTGGTGTGTATATAGGGAGGGCGGGGGGGAGAAGGCTGAGAGATGGTCATCTGTATTCAGGGACAGGTTTGTGGGGGACAGCTGCCTCCTGAGGAGCTATAAATAAAGGAGAAATTTTGGCTCAAGTGGAGATAGGGATTAAGTCCCCAATATTTGAAGCTGGGAACAGCAAGCTCCTCCCCACCCAGTGATGCCCCAACCTGCAGAGGATTAGGATTTGGGCTGAAAAACCAAGGAACGCAAAGTATGGGTCCATGGACTCCAAGTTGTAAGCGAGCACAATATGTGAGATTGTACATCTTTACTGCTCATATGGCATGCAAGTTAAGGCAGGAGCCTTAGCTTATAATTTCTATGGTTGAATCTGTAAGCACCTTAACTCTGCTCTTAAACCAAAAGGTTTTGTTCCTATAATTTCTTAGGCCACAGACTGCAAATGGCAATTCAATGGAATTTTAATTTCACCCTTGGATTTGATATAAGAAGACTTTTTGTTTAAGTGTTATTTATCATACCCAGCTCTGGCATTACTTTCCAGTAGATTGCCTGAAGGGAGACTGAACTTACTAGATGCCTATGCTACTTTTGGGATATGTAGAGGAAGAGAGGCAGACTATCCCTTTAATTTTAAGCTTTGACATCTGGTTGTTGAAGTGACATAGAAGCCAGAACAAATTAATTCACAAGACTTGATATATTTACTTTCTTTTCCTCTTAATGGTTTCAAACATAAGAATTACCATAATGGGTCAGACCAGCGGTCCATCTAGCCCAGAATCCCATCAACGACAATGCCCATCTTCAGCTGCTTCAGAGGAGTGCACAAAAATCTCTTAAATGAGGCAATCCATTGCCTGTTATCCTAAGCTTGACTTAATAGAGGAGAGGCCCATGAATACAGCATTATGGGACTGGCCTTTACAACATCCCCTACAAATGAGGTCCATGGGTTAACTGTTTGTGTGAAAAGCACGTGCTTCTGTTTTAAATGGTCTGGGCAATCCTACCTGAGAGACCGCCTCACTCCCCGGGCCGTGGAGCGACCTCTGCAGTCTACCGGGGGTGCATTCTTGGAGGTCCCCCAGGTGAACCAGGAGGCCACGATGGAGAGGGCATTCTTTGTGCCCGCATCAAAGTCCCTCCCAGAGGAAGCTCGCCTGGCTCCCAGCCTGTTTGCCTTCCGTCGGGTCTGTAAGACCTGGCTGTTTGTCCGGGCCTTGGGGGGGGTATGGGGGGGGGGGGTTTACCAGTGGTTTTACCTCTTTGTTGTTGTTTTGATTGTTTTAGTGATCCCTTCTATGTATTGTTTTTATATATTGTTTTAAATATTTCGTGAGCTGCCCTGAGCTGCCTTAGGGCTGGAGGGAGCGGGATACAAATCATTGAATAAATACATAAACCTGCTGATGCTGTTGATATCATCAGGTGCTCCCCTCCTCACGCACCCAAGTTCTAGTATTGTCCTGCGTATGCTGCAGCTCGTAGAAGACTCTTTGATGCTTTAGATGGGAGATTTATTGTCTATTCGCAGGATGTTCTTTTATTGAAACTCCTAGGGTGCCAAGACCCAGAGATTTCTAAAGCAGTAGCAAAATTTTGTATATCTGTTTTGCTTGCCAAAAGGCAAATTTGCTAGCCTTGACTTGGCAGTTGCTGTGGCTATTTAGTAATTGTTTAGGTTGGTTTTAGCTTTTCCTTCTAACCTTAGTGATATCCCTTTCAAACCCTGATGATTGGGTGTCTTAGCTAACCGACCTTTAGTGGATCCCCTGGACAGATTCGGAATTATGTATGTTCTCTTGTTAATTAGTTTACTATGCTTCGATGATTATGTTGTTCTTTATTTATTTGAGACCGGGTAGTTACCTGGGTATTGGTACTGAGGTTTATATGCTGGGAATCTTTTTATGTATATGTTGTACAATTTTGTATTTACCCTGTACTTACTTTGTATTTATTATTTACTTTGTTATGGCTTCAGCCAAAACAATAAAAATACTACTACTACAAGTTCTAGTAGGACTTGTTTACAGCTTCTTATTTACTTGGTCTACAACACTAATGATTTTGTACATCTCTATCATGTCTCCCCTCAGTTGCCTCTTTTCTAAGCTGAAGCACAATAACCTACTGCACTTCTCATATGAAAGTTATTCCACACCCTTGATCATCTTTGTTGCCCTTCTCTGTACCTTTTCTAGTTCAGTTATATCCATTCTGACCAGAACTGGACACAGCATTCAGGGTGTGGGTGCCCCATGAATTTATATTGTGCCATTATGATATTTTCCATTTTAACTTCTAGCCATTTCCCAATAATTCCTAATATTGTTTGCCAATAAGCATATGTACTTGGTGAACTATCTACAGTGATGCCAAGATCCTTTCCCTGAGTGGTAACACTTAATTTAGGACCCAATACTGTGTGTCATTAGGATTCTTTTTGAGTACATGCTATTTTGCATTTATCAACACTGAATTTCATCTGTCATTTTATTGTCCAGTCACCCAGTTGTGAGACATCCTTTCACGGTCTGTTTTGGACTTAAGTATCTTGAATAATTTTGTCTCCTCTGCAAATTTTATTCACACCAACATATTAATTCATGATTTGGAAAACAGCACTGGACCCAATCCAGACCCTGGAGAATCCCATTGTTTACTTCTCTTCATTCTTCTTTTTCCATTACTATTTAGTTTTCTTGTGAAAGGCTTTCTAAAAATCCAAATACATCAACTAGATCACCCTTATCCACATGCCTGCTGACACCCTCAAAGAATTCTAGTAGATGGGAAGCATGATTTCCATTTACAAAAAATCAAGAACATGTTGGCTCTTCCCCATCATACTATGTTTGTCAACATACCTAATTATTCTATTCTTTACTCTATGTCCTTTGGTAATTTGCCTGGTACTAATGTCTGTAGTTTGCAGGGTCACCTCCTGTACCTTTTTCAAAAAAATAAGTATTACATTAGCTACCTTTCACTCCTCAGGTACAGACATCAACTTTAGTGATAGGTTATACTGGTCACTAACCATAGCCCTTCAATTTCATATCTGAATTCCTTCAAAACTCTTGGGTGAATACCATCTGGTCCTGACGACTTACAACTGTTTAGATGGGTGACTTGGAACCTTTACCCTCCTGGGGACCCCTTTGAAAATTAATAGAAGTTCCAAGGCCTGAATAGAATTTGGAAGTTGGGGTGCTTAATGGGGGAAGTAAAATGAATGTCTAGACCATGAATCTGTCTCATATATTCATCTCTATTCCCTTCCCCTGAGGTCAGTCTAAGTGTTGGGAGCAGGAACTACATCCAGGGGGCAGATCCAGGAACTGGAAAGGGGCTAAATATAAACAAGTCACAGGCTGCATTTGGTCCCCAGGCATGAGGTAGCCCATCCCTGGTTTAGATCATCAATTTGCTCTTCTCGTGCTGCATCAATCTATGACAGTTCTTCAGATTTCTCACCTAAAAAGAACAGCTCTGGTACAGGGTCAGGTATCTCCTGGACATCCCCACAATATGGCTGAACATTGCTGTATCTGCCCTACCCAAAAGAATTCTGCTTTGGGGGTGGGAGGGGAATGCTATAAAGCTAAAAATATACAAAATTTCTCTCAAGGGGAAATACTTCATTACAGCATTAATTTCCTTAAAATTTCTTTTATAAACGCTCTCTGATTGAAGGGGCTGTTGACATCTTCTGGTCAGTCACCATGTACAAAAGTCTTAACACAAGTTTTTCAAGTCATAACTTCCAAGCTTTTACAAACTAGGATATCCAGGAATCTGTCTAGTTCCCTAGCACTATGCCTATCCTCAAGTTAACCCATCAATCCCATCTTATGGCCAGTTCAAGAGCACCAGTCACTTTCATATTAACACCCCAAGTCTAATAATCATGAACTTAAAGCACTGTTACACTGTTCAAAACCAGACAGGGATAGTGGGCAACTGCATTTAGTTCCTTTTTCTTTCATTTTTATTTCACTCTGGATAAATTGTAGCCCAAAAAAATCATTACCACACAAGCAGATAGCACATATCTGAAGATCTGAGGCCCTGATCCTGTGAACACTTACATGCCATAACCCGACTAAAATTAGTGGAAGTACACAGATATAAGTGTTCACCATATTGGGCTTTCCTTGTACTACTAATTAACAACCCTATTAATTACACAGGCTCATTTTTGGCCACTTACCTCCAGCTTCTGTTTCTTAGACACAATTTCATGCACCAGAGGATCCTCTTCGGGCACAAGACATTTTAATTCTCTCTTCTTCTTTTCCTCCTTCAGTTTTGTTTTTTTCTTATTCTTTGCCATTCTAAAACAGAGCAATTGAAATGCTTACTTGTTGATATATTTTTAAAGCATAAAACCGTTTTACCCTGCTGTTGAAAATAATCAACAATCTTTCCTTTGCCAGAAGCTAGAGTGCCTCAGAAGCAAGGTGGTATCAGGACACAAGATTTGCAGGCACCTGGGAGCCACTGGCGCCCAGAAAGCTAAGGCTGGCAACTGGTTCAGCGGTGTAGTGGAGCAAGAACAGTTTAATATCAGGATAAAGTCTAGCAACTGAATTTTGGGGGGACTCCCAGAGTTGGATCTGAAATTTTACACCCTGGTGATATGTAATTACAAAGGCAAGTCTTGGTCTATCTTTGGAAGATTTTCAATTTATCCTTTGTGAAACAGTAAGACTAAACTACTCTAAATCTGAATGCTACTCGCCTCTGGAAAATCCAGGATCTAAGACAGCCTTTGTTTCTCTGACCCCACTTTAGTGATAACCCTTTGATCTTTCCTTATCAAAGCAAGCAGACTAGGAATAATGGGACAAAGTAGGCAGTTAACCACTTCTGAAGAGAAGGAAAGACAGAAGCCATAGCTTCTCTTCTCCATCAGATCATTTTTTTTTCTGTTGCTTGCTGAGGTTGCAGGGGAAGTTAGCAATAACACCTAATGGAAATGGGCAGCAATCAGAACTGGATTCTATGACAGCATGATTAACAATATCTGCTCTATACTGGTACAGGTCATAGAACTAGCTGTTTTACAAAACAGCAGACATCTGCATTTTTGAATTTCAGAGTTTTTCATTTTGGGTGGTATGTAAACCTAAAAAGAAGTTTACATCACATAGTGTGTGTTTTGTATTTCTTTTTTAAAAAAATAAAAAAATAAGTCTTTCCTGGCCCTACCACCAGCCAGGCAGTAGTTCAATCCTTGCCAATGGCTGCTTCAATTTATGTTTAACTTCAACAGACTTCAAGGGGTATCTGTAGCACCGGACAATACAAGCACAATACAGAAATATTCAGACACAGCTTTTCTCCCTCCAACTACAGCAGGGGCTACAAAAGATGGAGAAAACGGTGCCACCAGCTTTTTATCACCAAGGGAGCATGTATGACTGGATTTCAAGGAAAAGGCTCTGCCAATTATGGTGTTGCTAGAAATATTGCATTTTGAATAGCATATTCTATACATCGAACACTGTACCCAGAAAATCAGGAGTAAGTTTTCTCAATTAAATGGGCAAACATGGGGAACAGCTCAAAACACCTTTCTTCAGCAAAAACAAAGATGTTTGGTGTAGTTGGTCTTAGTTTAACACAGTAGCCCCATAACTTTACAAAAAAACGTCAACAAAAATGTTAGTAGAGTAACATGAAATCTGCTCGTTGGATTGTCAGACATATTTATTTTAAAAGAACATCCTGTATTCCAGGAAAACCACAACTCTACAGCACCCTGTAATTTTCAAATCTGGCAACCCTAAATGAGCATCACCCTCCCTGCTCGCATGCCTCTGGGCAGACAGGAGAGGACATGCTAAATCACAACCTTTGCTGACTGTAACAGACAAGGCAGAAAAGTTCAAACTTCAAAGTGGAACTTCCACCTTGTTCTGGGTGGGGGACACAACCACCCACGTCATCGGCATTTGCCTAGCTTGTCCTGCCTAAAAAAGCAGACAGTCTCAGACTGTGGGCACCTTCGCACGCGTCTCCTCTCCCACGCGTTTAATTTTCCCGTGGGGAAATAACCGTTGCACCCCCCCCCTTACCATTCTTCCCCACGCTATGAGAAACGCAGAGGAGTTTAGCATTATAGCAAAACTGGAGACTATGCCCAACAGGCGAGTTATTTCAGGAAGCAGCAGCGGGGGGGGGGGGGGGGGGGGGGGGAAGGGCAGCTTATGCCAACTCTTTCCATCTCCTGTGAATGTGCCTATTGCGTGGGGTCACCCCAGCCACAGAGGGGGCTGCAATTGGGGATTTCAGATGCCTTGCGCGCATCGCTTTCCATGCTTTGGGAGGGGGGGTCACCGGATTACAGGGAAGTCTCACCGAGGGGGTCACACCAGCGAAGTATGGGGAACCACTGCTATAAAGTATCACTGCGTTGGGTGCTGCAGAATTACCTCAGCGGTATGGGGGCAAGTGGGGCTCCCTTCCCCCAAGTCTCAGGGGACTCTACCCAGCCCTCCACCAAGACTCAGCCAGCCCCTCCTCAGGGCCCAAACACCCCGTCCACATAAGTCACCCCCGCTCTCTGACACCCCCACTGCCCTATTGGGGGGGGGAAGAAGACGAGTAAAAAACAGCGCTACCAGCCTCCCACCGAGCCACCCACCTCTCCAACCTGCCTCCTTGGCAGCCTCCCTCCGCTCATTTAACTGAGCCCCTCGCTTGGCGCCGCAGACTAACCCCGCGCTCCTATTGGCTCCTGGAGCACAGCGGAGGAAGCTGGTAGGATTTCACCCAGTCAGTCACCAGAGTAGCCAATAGGAAGCTGGGATGGACGCATTAAACCCGCCCTTCTCAGCCCCTCCCCTCCTCGAGCGTGCGGGGCCACGTTGTCGAGGGAGGACTTGCCTCACATGCTGAGGGGGCGCGTTGTGATGGCGCCATCGCTGCGTAGTGGGTGGAGGAAGAGCTGGGCTGAGGCGGTGCCGCCGTCTGTTAGGAGCGGCTCCACTCCCTTCCTCCCGGCACACAACAGCGCCCCTTGTGGTGTGAATGCGGAGGCGCCAGTCTCCTCAGGCTAGACAGACATCTCCCCTGCCAGGAGGCTGGGTGTACCCCCCCACCGCCCGAGGAGCGAGGGGAGACTATGGGTGAAAACAGACATGACGCTAACCACCCTTGGTGGTCACTTATGCATGTTTCAGGGCTGCATAGGGCACCAATACAGCCCTGCAACGTGCATAAATAACCACCAAGGGTGGTTAAAGGGTGGTTAGTGTCATGTCTGTTTTCACCCTATGTTGGAGGATGAAATAACTCCAGGGCAGCATCTGCAACAACAACAATAGCAGCTTCTGCTTCTCTCTCTCAGCAGCCACTCCTTCATTCCCTGGGAGGCACATTTTACCTCAGCCCAGTTTATTTATTTATTTATTTATTTAATAAATTTATATCCCGCCCCTCCTGCCATGCAGCCCCGGGGTGGCTTACAACAATAAAATACAATAAAAACAATTTACAACACTCAATACAATAAAAGTATTTAAAACAGAGCTAGCAATGTATATAAATTAGGTGGGGGAGAGAAAACCCCTCACCCCACCCTCCCCAAAGGCCTGGGCAAACAGGCAGGTTTTACAACTTCGCCGGAATGTCAACAGGCATGGGGGCCAGGCGAGCTTCCTCCGGAAGGGAGTTCCAAAGGTGCGGCCCGGCCACCGAGAATCCCCGCTTAACACGAGGGAGCCTCCAAGAAGGCACCCCTGGCAGACCGCAGAAGCCGCCCTGGGGTGCGGAGGGCGAAGCGGTCCCTGAGGTATGAGGGGCCCAGACCATATAGGGCTTTATAGATCAACACCTTGAACCTGGCTCGGCACGCTATCGGCATCCAGTGCAGAGCTCGGAGCACAGGTGTAATATGCTCCCGACGGCCCGTCCCAGTAAGGAGACGAGCCGCCGCATTCTGCACTAGCTGCAGCCTCCGGTCCAGGAATAAGGGCAGCCCCACGTAGAGCACGGTACAATAGTCCAGCCTCGGGGTGATGAAGGCATGGATGAGGGTGGCCAGGTCCGGGCCGGAGACGAACGAACGCAGCCTACGAACTGGATATAGCTGGCGAAAGGCAGCCTTAGCGACCGCCTCTACCTGCCGCTCCAGACGAAGGTCTGCGTCCAATATTACCCTCAGAATGAACCTGCTGAGCTATAGGAGGGCGAACCCCCCCAATCAGGGGGGTCAACACCTCCCTCACTCTCCCCACCAACATCACCTCCGTCTTATCGGGGTTGAGCTTCAGTCTGCTCAGCCGCATCCACTCCGCCACGGCCTCCAAACATTGGGATAGCAACGAGACAGCAGGGTCTGGGTCAGTTGAAAAGGAGCGGTACAGCTGAGTATCATCAGCATACTGGTGACACCGCACCCCGAACCCTCTCACAACCTCCACCCCCAAGGGCTGCATATATAGTTTGCCCCATTTAACGTAATAATGGCCAAACTCCCTTCCATTGCAACTTGTAGGGTTGTCACGTGTGCAATTTTGTTAAGGAACACGTATGAAAAATGCATGTTGCAGGGCTTGCATTGGTGCCAATGCAGGCCCTGCACCATGTATTTTTCATAAGTGTTCCTTTTAAAAATGCATAGGTGCCCACCCTAATTGCGAGGGAGCCAGGATTTCACCCAGAGTCGGGGGGGTGGGGTAGGTCTGCCCGAGCGCAGCTAAGGGCAGGTAGCTTTGTTTTAAGCACTGCTCTCTTGTGAATAACATCTGTCTGCTGCCACCTGGTAGACAAAAAGAGTTCTGCAGCACTTATGATTTATAAAGTGACAGAAATGTACATGGCACTGTATAATCATGAATTAGACTTCCGAGACAGGGCTCTGCCCCCAAGGGACTTCCAATCTAGGAAAGACAAGGGAGAGAGGAGCATGCTGCAGAGGGAGAGAAAAGGATGCATTCATGAAGTTGAAAAGTCACAACTGCACATCTTTAACTTAGTTACAGTGGAGAAGGAGCAACTGACCAATCAATGGTGAAAAGGTAGGTTTTTAGGAGGAATTTGAAGGTTGGGAGGGAGAGTGCAGAGTGAATGTGTTCCAGGAGGGAGTTCCAGGCATAGGGGGGCAGCTTGGGAGAAGGGTCCAGGGAGGCTGTGAGATGGGTGGCAAAGGAAGAGCAAAGCTCCAAGGTGGGAATGTAACCGGAAACGTGCAGAAAGATATGAATCTGTAGTATTCATAATTGAGTATGCAAGTATCTATAGAGCAGGAATGGTTGCCATGTTGATACCAAATGTAGAAGATTTACAGTGTAGAACTAAACAGTGAGACTATGCAAGCTTTCGGGCATACTTTCGCCAACAGGGTGGAGTGTAATACTTTCCTGAACGGTCAATTCCAAACTTTTTGCCTACAAATCTCATTTTGAAATCATGATTATTTTCTCTCAGACAGGGAGGGGCTTTTAGTGACAGCTGGCAGCCACACTTAACCAACTAGCTGTTCATTGCCCATGATGCCCAAGGTGTTACAGACAATTCTGGCTGTGATCAAAATGGCAGCCTTCTGCACATGATTGATTTAATAATTTGGGGGATTAAAATAATTGAAGTTTACTTTTGATGCTTTTGGAACCAGGCCAAATTATTAATTTTTATTATTAATTATAGTGCCAGCAATGAGCCTGATACTGAACACAGACCGACTAGAGACAGATCCCTACTCTGAGGAGCTTGCAATCTAAGGCCACATACATTCAGAAAAACAGAGGTAAAGCAAACAAACTATGCTGATTTAATTAAATCAAAGTGACTACTCCACTTCAGTACTGTTAGCGGAACAGTGAAAACCAAAGTAGTGTTGCATCAGTTTCCCTCCTAACTGAGATATAATGATCAGTGAACTGTGGTCACTACCCTGGCACTGATAAGTTTTCACATGAACAGCTACTTTGAAATTCAAACTAAAGTGAGGTATGTGCACCTGAATTTCTCAGAGTACATACTTCTTTTTCCTGAATAACTCTGTAATGATTATAAAGTGTCAGGGACAAACTCTACTTGTGTGAACGCTTCAGGGGTAAAATGAAGTAGGGCCCAACAACATCAAATTAACTGTTTGTCAAAACATGGCCTAAGATGGACAAGGGAGGGGAGACAAGCAGGAGGGGAACATAGGGAGAGAGACGAGTACATTCATGAAGTGGAGAAGAGGCAAGTGGATATGCTTAGATTACTTACAAAGGGGGGAAATGTAACTGTATAATCCTGTGACCCCAGACAGCAATAAGGACATGCAAAATATAGTATCAGTTGGGATTGGGACTCCACCCACAAATGGCACAACTATACCTGATGTCCCAACTCACAGTGTGGAAACCTCTGTTCTAAAGAGCTCTTTGCCATAACAGATGTAGAAGGCTCAGACATTATCACCCTCAGTAGCCAGTACAGACGTATTTTCATCCAGTATACAACAGCGTTAAAAAAGATGCCTTCAGAGCTAAAACATTTGCTTTTGAGCAACTTAGTTCAACTATGTTGGGCTGTGGATTATTTATTTATTTAAATTTATACCCTGCCCTTCCTCAAAGGCTCAGGACAGTTTGCAAAACCAGAAACACAAAAGAGTAAAAATATAAAATACAATATAATAAAAAACCCTAAAAATCCTTACCCTCACCCCAACCCCCGCAAACCTCTGTCACCACCTCCCAGAAGCTCTACCAAACAAGTTTTTTTTTTTACATCATCTCTGGAATAAGCTCAGGCTCTGGCGGACCTCCAGGGGAAGGGAGCTCCCAAGTACAGCAGCAGCAACAGAGAACGCCTCTCTGTGGGCCCTTGTAAGCACAAAATTGGCCAGTGGTACTCACAAGAGGGCACTCCCATCCGTCCGCAGGGTCTGCAATGGAGCATGGAAGGAAAGGCGGTCTTTCAGATATGGGGCCCAAGCCGTTTAGGGCTTTAAAGGTGAAAACCAGCACCTTGAATTGTGCATGGAAAGCTATAGGAAGCCAATGTAGATTATAGAGCACAGGTGTAATGTGCTCACGGTGACCCATCTCAGAAAGGAGCTGGCTGGGTCATCACATTCTTCACCAGCTGCAGCTTCCAAACAGTCACCAAGGGCCGCCCTACATAGAGTGCATTGCAGTATTCAATTCAATTCAGTTTATTGTGAAGCCCGACAGGCTATTACAATATTACCATATTACAATGTCAAGAAATATACACACACTCGTCATACTGAATATACACATACTCATCAATCTGAATCAAAAGTTAAACACAGACCATCAATCAGTATTTTCTAGTCGGGATTTCCTTATCAACATAAAATTTTGCAACTGCCCTTGACATCTCTGAATTCACAGGATTGAAACGCTTCCTTAACAAAACCCCAAAGTCCTGCGAGTCTACAATAAACATACCCAGAAACTCTCGTCTGGGCCCACTAAGGACTGTACAACGAAAAAACCATGTCTGCAAGAATCAGGTTCCTGCAGATCACGCAACTGACAGAACCTCTCATATCTAGGAGTACCCTTATAGCGCCCCTCTAACAGGGCAGACAGATAGACATTACACCTAAAACAAGTTAATGCCCTTCGTTGGCTGGAATCCAGCCATGAGTATAAATAACTATTGCCCATACAGACAGAGCTAGCCAAAGGGTATTCAGGAGCAACTCTCTGATCAGATAATAGAGCCATCTCACTTTGAAGCTCCTGATCTAACAGCATTCTTGTTATAAGAGACAGAGCTCCAGCAAATCCCACATGCCCTAAAGATTCTTTTGAAAATCCCAGTTTGTTAATTTCAGACTCCACCAAACGCACCCAAGGGCTATGGAGCCCCTCTGTCACAACCAGAGCCAAAAGAGAGTTATCCTGAGGGGGTAATAGAACAACTCTCAGCCAGTATTTCAAGAGTGATTGCAAGGCCTGGGTTTTGATAGTAAAACTTGAAGTTTCCAATCTCAGAATCACCTGGGAGGGTTCCTCTTGGGACCCCCAAGATAGACTGTAAGACCTGATTCTGTATTGGTTCCAAACTTGTTAAAAATGAAAGGCCCCAGGCTGGGAAGGCATACAAACATTGGGTAATAACTTTCGCTCTGAAGAGCCGCAGGGCTGGCAATACTAATCTCCCCCCATTGTTATAGAAAAAAATGAGGATGGCAGCCAAAGAGCTCTTTGTTTGGGTCACCACCGCCTTCATAAGAGGCTTCCAGCTCAGGGAAGAGGCAACAATCACTCCCAGATATTTAAACACATTTACTTGGTCTATGGAATTACCTCCAATTGCCCAATGGTGGATTTTATTAGTTCCCCGCATCCCCATCACCATAACTTTGGTTTTGGAGAAATTAATTTTTAAGTCTTCCCTATCACAGTATTCCCCAAATCTTTGCATCACTCTTCTAAGACCCACCAAGGTCTGGAGAAATTAAAACCGGATCATCGGCGTACAGGAGGGCTGGAACCCTCCTGGCGCCTATTCGAGGAGCATGGGTTTCAGAGGCTTTCAGGAAGGTGATCATATCATTTTTTTAAAAATTAAATAATACGGGGGCCAATAAACACCCTTGCCTAGCACACCGACAGACATGCACTTCTTTTGAGAGCATTTGGGCTGGAGCAGGGCATATTCGTATTCGGTTGTTACTGTGCATTTTAATTAGTAGAAAAAGTAATCGTGGGTCCATCCAGGTAGCTCTTCATTTGGACCATAACCTTTCTCTATTTACTGAATCGAAGGTCATACTGAGATCTATAAAGCATAAGTAGAATTTGCCCTAACGGGCAACATATTTGCCAGAGAGAAGGGAAAGGACAAAAATCTGATCTAAAGTAGATTTCCCGCTCTGGAACCCAACTTGCTCGGGCTCCATTAAATTGCTTTCACCCAACCAAGCCAACACTTTCTCCAACAGAAACCTGGTGTACAACGTCCCAGTAATGCTGAGGAGGCAATTTGGATGGTAGTTCCCGTGGTGGAGGGGATCCCCTTTCTTAAAATGCAGGACTACGATGCCACTCAGCCATGATTTAGGGATTTCTCTCGAATCATTGATCGAAGAAAAAAGGGGGGGTCAGAAGACTGGCCCACCATTCAGGATCATATTTTAACAGCTCAGGGGGAAATAAAGTCCCCTCCAGGTGCTTTCCCCAGTTTGAGCTTGGAAATGAATGACATTACTTCCTCCTTGGATACTGGGGGTCAAGCCGTAAAACCATCTCTCAGAGGCAAGAAGATCGTACCCTCCAAAGGTGAAGAGAATATATTCGCATAGAAATCAGCCCATATGTTGGGCGGAATCACTGACTCATTCCCGCCGGATCTAACAGGGCGAATAAGATCCCAAAAAAGTTTTGGGTCATTCTGCGTTGCTGCTTTTAACAACTGAGCCCACCTCTGCTTCTGGAAATCCAGTCTCTTTAGCGCTAACGTGGCAATAATTTCTTCTGATAGCTTGTAGATCTCTTCTAAGAATCAAAGAGGGATCCTTCCTCAACTTGTTTGCGAGCCGGCGCAACTTAGATCTCATGGAATGACAATCTCTGTCGAACCAAGGCGAGTACTTCGCCTTCCGAAGACCCACAGGGCTCTTAGCCACTAGGAGGGGAGATAGAAGAGCCATCAATCTATCAAAAGCCACTAAACGGTCACTCTCCAGAGCTATTATCCTACCCAATATTCCCTTGACCTCTGTTTGTTATATAAGGCCAGCAAATGCTGATTTTAAATCTTCAGACAGTACATTGCAGTAGTCTAGCCTCAAGGTAATGAAAGCATGCATGATGGTGGCCAAATCCGAGTTGGAAAGAAAAGGCTGCAGCCTTCTCACCAGAATGAAATGCACTCCTGCCACAACCTGATCCGCCAGCCATCATCACTTCAGTCTTGTCTGGATTCAGCTTCAATTGGCTCACCCTCATCCAGTCCCCAACAGCAGTGAGACTGCAGGACCTGGGTCAGATGAAAAAGAGAAGTAGAGTTGGGTGTCGTCAGCATACTTTCATCAAATCTCAGGATGATCTCGCCCAGCAGCTTCAGATACACATTGAACAAGAGGGGAGACAAGAGGGAACCCTGTGGGACACCACAACGGAGGTCTCAAGGGGACGCGAGCAATCTCCCATCGTCACCTGCTGGGTCCTCCCTAACAGGAACGAACAAAACCAGTCAAGAGCAGTTCCGCGCACCCCTGCCAGGTCCTGCAGACGTGTCAGCACGTATCAGCTGTATCAAAAGCTGCTGAAAGATGTAATATGATCAACAGGGCACAATTCCCTCTGTCAATCTCCAGGCATAGATCATCAACCAAGGCCACAAGCACAGTCTCTGTGCAGTATCCTGGATGAAAACCTGACTGAAATGGGTCCAGGAATCCAAATGCATCCAGATGAGCTTGAAGCCACCAGGCAACCTTTCCTAAAAAGGGAAGGTTAGAGACAGGGCGATAGCTAGCCGGGGAGTCAGCAGCCAAGGATGGTTTCTTAAGCAGGGGCTGGACCACTGCAACTTTAAGGGCATGCAACAACCTACATTTCCAAAGGGAGGCATCAAATCAAATCAAATATTTTTATACGGTGTGACCATAGGTCTTTACCACAAACATAAACAGTACAAGGGAGGCATTGACAAGCCCAACCAGCAAAGGTTCCAATGTCTCCCGACTGGCTTTCACCAGCTAGGACAGGCAAGGATCTAATTCACAACTGGTTGCCCGCACTGCTCCAAGCACATCTCCCACCACACTCAAGGTATGTTATGAATTATATTGGATACTAACTGTTCTAAAACTTTTTCTGGACTGGCTAGTTTTGATTGGATGCATACACCCCAATTCCATGCAGCCTGACATTCTAAAAAAAAAACCCTAGATTTTCAAGTTTGCAAAAAATGTGCATAATATATAAATTAGTATATTGAGCTATAAAAACAGACTACTGGGGAAAAACAATTGAGTTGTCAGGTCTACCTAGTTCTGAAAATACTTACACATTATTATTTTTATAGCACTTTCAGTGTTCAAAGTACACTACAATCCTTACCTAGTTCAACCTCATGAGGTAGGTCATTGTTATTCCCATTTTACAGATGAGGGAACTGAGGCTGATGACTTTCTTAAGACCACCCAGGAAAGTCATGGTTTGATGAGATTTGAACTTGGGCTTCCTAGAGCCAGCGCCAAGCCCAAACACTCTATCCACTAGGCTACACTGACTTGCAGCATAAGCACTAGTGTACCTTGAATGTGATGGGAGTATGGACAGCATGCAAGTATGCATTTTCTAGACCAGAGCCATAGGTGTTGACCTAATTAGGAGTACAAGGTGGGGAGCAGAGGGGCTGGACCACACCATTGGCCATAGACAAACCCTGTAACCTGGTTCTTGTGCTCCTTTCTCCATCTCCCTGCTGCAGGGCCCATCATTAGTGGGGCAGAAAGCAGTGCTGTGCTGCCTCTCCCCTCCACTCCCCACTTTTAGTTTCTCAGTATATTGAGCACAAGCCAGCATGAGGGGAAGAGAGAAGGAGAAAGATAAAGGAACAGGAACAGACACAGCAAAGTGAGAGGGGAAGGGATGCTGGGTCTGGGGATTCTCTCCCTCTCCTTGCTGCTGTTGCTCCTTCCTGTGGATTCAGAACCTGAAACCAGCAGGTATCAAGGGCAGCCAGGATAGGAACAGCCTGGAAGAGGAGAGAAGTCAGCAGTTTGGGAATTAAGTGTCCTGCCATCCCTTAGCATAGGTGGGGAACCTCAGGCACAGGGGCCAAATGTGGCTCATAGCTAGATTTTTTTATGTGTCCCTTTTCAGTACCTGGATCTGACCCCTAAATAAATTTCTTACTCCCAAGAACTGAAAGACTGGGCTCAGGGTAAGGGAATAGAGATGAGGGCATGCACACAAAGACAGGGGGTGGATCCATGATCTGGATCCTTCTCTTCTTGAGCAAATCTTTTGAGCATCTCCACACCCAGCTTCTAAGTGGCTCTTGGAACTTGTATTATTTTTCAAAGTGGCTCCTAGGAGGGAAAAGTGTCCTCACCTCTGCCTTAGCAGAACTGTAATACACTGCACTCCTGAGCCTAGTAAACAAATACACTTCCATAAATGTTCCAGTACCAAGACTCATCTCTTAAAATGTTTGCTTTCCACAACTATTCTCCAGTCTTTACTTATTATTCAATTCCCACCCTCAACCCCCCAAAATATATTATTTATTTTTCAACGTTTTTATACCACCCTATTCGCCATACGGCGACTCAGGGCGGTGTACAACAAACATAAATTACAATAAAATATAAAATCCAAAATAAAATAAACATTGAAACCTCAATTAAAATAATCCATAAACCCTCCCCCCCCCCCCCCTCACTGAATGCCTGACGAAATAGCCAGGTCTTGCATCGTCTGTGAAATAAGCAGAGGTCCCGAGAGAATCAAATCTCTGCAGGAAGGGAGTTCCAGAGTTGTGGTGCAGCCACCAAGAACACCCTTTCAAATGTGGCCCCCCGAGAAACTCGGGGGAGGCCACCCCGGATGACCACAGAGGTCAATCGAGGACATGGGGGGAGGGGGAGGCGGTCCCACAGATAGACAGGGCTCAGGCCGTATAGGACTTTAAAGGTTATAACCAACACCTTGAAGCGAATCTGGAAGACTATAGGCAACCATTGCATAGAACGGAGCACTGGTGTTATGAGCTCCTGGCAGCCCACCCACTAGTACTATTCAATACTATTTTCCAGGACTCCTCCCAATAAACTCATTTGCTGGAATATTTACAGAAAGTAAAATTAAATGGGGCAAGGATTCATTTTAACAAGTCCCAACACTTTTTTGCATTGTTTTCTGTAATAAAATATGTATATTACAAATAAAAACAAACAAACATCTAGCCTGGGCCATATATACATTTAAGTGCTGTGTTTTAAAGGAATCTTACACTATCAGAGCTGAATGATGGAGCTACTACTGATTGTAATAGGCACTCTGATATTGGCACCCCTACAAAGCTGGAATTGTAAATTGATCAATAGGCTGAGAAATTATTTCAACTTTTAAAGGCTGAAACTTTACATGAAAAAATGTTTAATTATATATCCTGTTGTGCCATCTTGTGGTAAAATTTCATATTACAGGAACACTGAAACTACTTGAAGGACTCAATGCTTTTAATTAGGATCGGTTTTTCCACCTATAACATGAGTTTTCTTAGGTGAGCTTCTGAGTCGTTCAGAGTCCGGGGGCGGGGCGAGGGAGTTTTTTTCATAGGGTGTTTTTAAACGAGATGGTTTCACAAATGGCTCCCCACCGTCCACATTGAAAGCCACTTGGTTGAAGTTGGTACGTGAGGAGGCATGCGCCCGTGATCCATGCACCAGCCACCCAGTCCCCGCACGGAGCACTCCTGAAAAATCCAGAGTACCCTGTGCGGGGACTGCGTGGCCAGTGCATGAACGGGGCAGCCATGTGGGGAGTGATATGCTCTCCATGCACTTCTTGTGTTTGGACCTCCCCCCCTTTCCCCACTGCTCATGTAAAAACACCCATACCTAGAACCTTTCATTCTGAGGAACCCCAAAATAATTTATAAAAACAAACTTGGTATAAAGGGCCACTCACTGGCCAGGTTACCAAATAAACCAGTAGTGTGGAGCCTCTGGCCCAAGGATCCAGTCCCTATCCTCAAGCACTGAAAGAGTGAGCTCAGTGGGAAGGCAGCATAGCTGAAGGAATGCATCCAAGAATGGGGTGATCTGGACCCTCCCCTTCTCCTTTTAAGCAGCTCCCGCCCCCACCTTCCTTCCTTCTTTAGGCACCCCCTTCCCCATCAAGTCCATGGAGTTTGTACTAATTTTGAAAGTGGCCCACAGAAGGCAAGAGCTTTCTCACCCTTGAAATACACTAATACTAAAACAAACTCATTAACTCCATACCTAAAATAGCACCAGGGTGGATTTAAAAAGTGATCTGTAATCTACATGCTATACCAGTTTATGGCCTGTGGTAGTGTATGGTGAAATCATTAGCAGCATTTGGTCAAAGGTTTTCCAAGATTCAGTTCCTCACACCAAATGACCTGCCAAGAGCCATCCTTGTCAGATGCTGTTGATTCTGTGCTAACCACTACCTCAATTCAGGAGATCCTCAGCATTCTCCATGTGCCCTATCTGGTGTAGAAAGTACCTGTGGCTGTTTGGCAGTAATCATCATGAGGAACTGAATAATAAAAGCTGAGGCTGGGGTAAATCACTGGTTTTCCTTGAGCAAGTCTTCCAAGAGTTAAGTTTCTCCAGCATGGAAATTGTTACCTTAACTCTGCTGTCCATGCCTACTATTTGTGTGATTTAGACCACATTCACACCTTCAGCTCCAGGCCAGTCCGCACAAATTTTGGCTCCAGGAGAGAATCCAGAAGCCAAAATACGCATGTTTGGCCAATGCAAAAGCCTGCCTGCACGACTTTGCCAGCAATTAACCAGAAAAGTACAGAGCTGGATTTCCCTGCTTTGCACTCTTCCAGGTGTTTGCCAGAAAAGCTGCTCAGGGGGGCTTTTGCACTGACCAAATCTCACACATATTTTGGCTTCCGGATTCAAATCTGCACAGAGCAGCCTGCAGCTGAAGGTGTTAATTTCATCATATAATGAGCTACTATAGGAATTCTGCAAGAGACTTTGATCCACATTCTTTTCATTTGCCACATCTCAGTTTCTAGAATGTAAGCTCTTCCATTCTAGTACACTGGGAACATGAAACTTAACACTTGACAGTTTTGTGTTTTTGAGGATAAACGGATCAGCTTCCCAAGGCAAAACACTACACATGTTGAACAAGTGAGTAGGAAGAGAAAGACACATGTCTTGCCAGTAGTTTCAATGGTCTACCATTCTCTCCGTTTAATCAGAATTCAGCTGGAACCTACTGCTGTGTGTGGTAGAAAGAACAGTCAGGCTCTTGTGCTAGGCAAACAGTGACACCTCTTGACCATGTGCCCATAAAGGCAAGCTTTATGGCCAGATGGTATACACCCCAGAGTTCTGAAGGAACTCAAATATGAATTGACAGAACTACTACTGGTAATTTGTAACCTATCGCTAAAATTTGTCAGTGTACCCAAGGACTGGAGGGTAGAAAATATGCCAATATCTTAAAAGGGCTCCAGAGGTGACCCTGGAAACTGCAGACAGGTGAGCCCGACATCTGTGCCAGGAAAAATGGTGGAAACTATTAAAAACAGAATTACAGGATATAGATAAACATGACTTAAAGGAGGAAGAGTCAACATGAGTCCCTTAGCAAAGGGAAATTGTGCCTCACTACTCTATTTAAATTTTTTGAGGGTGTGGATAAGGGGGAGCTGGTCGATACAGTGTATCTGGATTTTCAGAAAGCATTTGATAAGGTCCCACAGGAGGGCTCTTGAAGATATTCCTCAAGAGGATAATGATCTGGAAAGGGGAATAAGGTGATCACATTTACTGACAACACCAAGTTATTCAATGTAGTTAAAACATGAGCGACTGAAGAATTGCAGGAGGATCTTGCAAGACGAGGAATCTAAATGGTAGATGAATTTTAATGTGGACAAGTGCAAAGTGATGCGTATAGGAAAAACAAACCAAGCTTTATGTACACGATGCTGGGTTCTAAATTAGGAGTTACCACTCAGGAAAAGGATGTTGGCGTCATTGTGGATAATAATAAATTGAAATCCTCAGCTCTGCGTGGCAGTGGTCAAAAAAGTAAACCAAATGTTATGAATTATTTGTAAAGGGATAGAGAATAAAACTGAAAATATCATAATACCACTATATAAATCTATGGTGCAACTGCATCTTGAGTATCATGTGAAGTTCTGGTCACCCCATCTCAAAAAAGATAGTGGAAATAGAAAAGGTATAGAGCAGGGCAACAAAAATGATAAGGTATGGAATGACTCCCCTATAAAGAAAGGGTAGAACGGGGCTCTTCAACTTAGAGATGAGACAACAGAGGGGATATGACAGAAGTTTATAAAATCATGAGTGGTGTGGAACAAGTTATTGGGGCATGATTATTTACCTCTCAATTAGTACTATAACTAGGGGACACACCACATGAAACTAACAGGTAGCAGATTTAAACAAATAAAAGAAAGCATTTTTTCACTCAACACACAATTAAGTTGTGGAATTTGTTGCCAGAGGATGTGGTCAAGGCCAGTAGTATATCATGGTTGGACAAGTTTCTGAAGGATAGGACCCTTAGCAGCTATTTACCAGGTAGGTTTGGGGAATGTAACCTCTTACTGTCGGGAGCTGGAGTGAACAGGGAATGGATCATCCTATTGTGACCCACTGGGTACTTCTTCCAAGCAACCAAGATTGACCATTGTCAGAGACAGGGCTTGGGCTTGATGGACCATTGGTCTGACCCAGTATGGCACTAATGATCACCAGCTACAATTGATTCAATAAAAGTTATCATCCGAGCTTCTTTGTCTCCATCTCTTACATTTGGGACCAACAGGACCCAAAGGCCCAACAGGGCCTAGATCTCTCTCTAGGCTCTTATTATCGAGCCACAGTAGTGGCTCCATAGTTAAGGCAGAGCTAACTTTCTTTATTGAGGTCCATTGAGTTCAATGGGATTCCCAGGGACAATTTCCTCTGGGTTGCAACCCACTGTTGATGGGGTTTTCTCATTGATTTGCCATGAATAGTGAATGGAGTTTGCATAGAAGAGTCGGGAAATGCTCAAAGTACTGTTCATAGATTGTGCAATGGATAAGATATAAGATATAAGATGTTTAATTATGATTTTAAAGTACTGTCTGTATGCTTTAACCTTATACTTATCTCATACACTCTTCCTTACCTATTTGATTTGAGGACAAAAAACCAATACCATGTATAGTTGTTGTTGTTTATTGTTATATTGTGCAGCCCAACGGCCATTACAGTTTAAAACCAAAAGAAGGTACAAGGCAAATACAAGTAAGACAAATTACCAATACAATTTTTCTATAGCTATAACTACAGGCCTTGCCATAACGAAACAAAAACTATCAGTTATAAGAGGTAAAGTGGCCATACATAGTAGAGCATGGGGGCTGATCCGGGAATCCAAACAACCTTTGCATCTGTAGAGTGGTGCAGCATAATGCCAGACCCATAAGCCAGAGGTCAATGGATCAAAACCAAAAATCTTGCTTCTTTGACTGCTGCAAAAATTAAAAAGTAAGGGTATGTGGGTCTAGAGGTAGGATCCTTGTTTAGGGAGCAAGCGGTCCTGGGTTCAAATCCCCTGTGGTAATGATGTCAGGAAAAAAGGCTGTATGACAGGGCTTGCGAGAACACCATTGATAGAACACATATAATATCCAACTTCCTGGTATGCTCCGGGCCATGTGTTGAGTGAGAACCAAAAGGGCCATGTCCTCAAAGGGCCACTCCCTCAAAGATTATGTAGTTGTTTCAAAAATGCAGTGGAAACCACTCAGCACTTTTTATTGGAATGCCCTTGGTATTCTTCCTTAAGGGCAGTATGGCTTGCTCCATACTTATCTCCGAGAAAAACTTTTGATTCTGACGGCTGCTATGTTGATTTTCTTAAACTTTTGAAGAAGGAGGCTATTATAGCCTTGGCAACCTATGCGTTGCTGGCCTCTAAGAAAAGAGCTTCTATAAAAGATCAATTTAATAGCAATATAAAATAGGAGTATATACTACTAGCTATTGCCTATGGCATAAGGACGATTTATTAACACTAAGGTATTAGTGATAAGGTGAATACCTATGTTGTAAGTAACTCTACTTGGCAATTTTCCTTGTATATATTATATTATCTATACAGTATATACGTTTGCATAGGCTGTATAAGGTGGAAGTTATACCATAACAAACGACCTGAAAAATAGGGCAAGGATTACTAGTAAGGGTGGAGTTTAGTTTCCTTCAGGGGACAAGCTTTGCCGAGGCAACCCCCGCAGAAGAGCAAGGCAGTTTTTTTCCCATATGCTCTTACTTGGACTCTGTAATAGAGTCGGGGTCAAACGGGGTGGGGCTAAGGGGGCTAAGTATGCGTATATATAGCGTTCTGCCTGAAGTATCCATTCTTGAATTTTATTGTTTGTTGACTATGGGATTTCAACGATATAACCCAGGTTAGGGTGAAAGTTTGTTGAAAATTCTATATATGTGATATATTATATATATCAATATACATAATGAGCAATGTTCCATTGTATACTTTGTATATTTATTTTATCTTTGTATGTTTTTGTATGGGCTATGGCGAGAGCCAGTGCCGTAAATAAACTACTACTACAACTACTAAGTAGAGAGATAGCATTACCCCCTTAACCGTTGATAGGATCTGCACTAAACTCAACACCTGCCACCAGGCACTGAAAGACTGAGCTCAAGGTAAGAGAGCAGGGATGAGGAAATGCACCCAAAGACAAAGGACAGATCCATGTTCTGAACCCACTTGCTGAGTGCACCTCTTCAGCCCCTCCTTCTTTGCCCCAACTTCTTTGCGGCCCTCAGAGCTTGTACTAATTTTAAAAATGGCCCCGGGAGGGAAAAAGCATACAGCACTGAGCATGCACTTGATTCCTTCTAACTAGGGAGCCAGAGTGGTGTAGTGGATAAGGTGCTGGATTTGGACCTGCTGTGGCAGGGGGAGTGCATGTGGGCTGCCTCCCTCCCCTCCGCCAAGACAACACCCGCCACAGCTCCCTGCCCTCCACCCACAGTGCAATCCAGACAGGGAAAGTTTAATCTCTCCCCAGCTCTCAGTGTGGATGCCTGATTCAGGAGTCTTGGAGACCTTGAACCAGGTCATGGTCAAACCAATCCAAGACCCAGCCTCACCTCTAGACCGGGACTGGGACCTCACGTGTGGAGTCCTGCAGGGTGCCATTCTGTCCCCCCTCTTGTTTAACATCTATATGCAGCCGTTAGGGGAGATCGTGAGGGGGTTTCAGGGCATGCAGTGTCATCAGTATGCTGATGACACTCAGCTCTACCTCTCCTTTTCCACCGACCCAGGCCATGCAGTCTCCTTATTTTCCCAGTGCCTGTCAGCTGTGGGGGCTTGGATGAGGTTGAGCCATCTGCAACTGAATCCTGACAAGACGGAGGTGATGTTGGTGGGCGAGGGCTTGGGGAGCCTGGGGGTGGTTGAATCTCCTCTTGTTGGGGGGGTTCGCCCCCCCATGGTGTCTCAAGTGCGGAGTCTGGGTGTGCTCCTTGATTCGCGGCTCAGCTTGGAATCTCAGGTTGTGGCCGTGGCGGGGAGTGCGTTTCGGCAGTTACATCTTGTCCGGCGGCTTCGGCCGTATCTCTCAGACTCCGACCTCGCCACTGTCATCCATGCCTTCATCACCTCGAGGCTGGATTACTGCAACGCGCTCTACGTGGGGCTGCCCGAGAAGCTGGTCCGGAGGTTGCAGCTGGTGCAGAATGCCGCGGCCCGTCTCCTGACGGGGGCGGGTCGCAGGGAGCACATGACACCAGTGCTCCGGGCTCTGCACTGGCTGCCTATAAAGCACCGGGCCAGGTTCAAGGTGCTGGTTTTAACCTTTAAAGCCCTTCACGGCCTAGGCCCAGCCTATCTGTGGGATCGCCTCACTCCCCATGTACCCGTGCGACCCTTGAGATCGTCCATGGGAGCCTTTTTGGAGGTTCCCCAGGCGAGGCGGGTGGCCACCGACGTTAGATCTTTTTCGGTGGTCGCCCCTGTGCTGTGGAATTCGTTTCCGGAGGAGGCTCGGCTGGCTCCCACTCTCCTGCTGTTTCGGCGTATATGTAAGACCTGGCTGTTCCATCAGGCTTTTGGCGGGGGGTAGGGGTGGGGTGGTGGTGGGGATAGGGATAGGGATGGGGGTTTCCCCATGTAGTGTATTTTAAATTGTTTTTTAAAAATTTATTAGTGTTTTAAACAAAATGCTGTTCACCGCCCCGGGCTGCCCTGTGGGCAGGAGGGGCGGGATATAAATTTTAATTTTTTTTTTTTTTTTTTTTTTAAATAGACGTATCAAACCCCCCACCCCGCCCTCAGAACATCCATGGTGCTTGCTTGGGTTAGGGGCAGCAACCTGAGAAGGGCCATGGGGCACAAAATTCCTCAGTCCGGCCCTAGCAGAGACGGAGCAGGGGAAGCGCTGCAGGAGCAGGCAGATTCAGCAGCTCTAGCCCCAGGCTCACAGTTTGCAGCAGAAATGGGGTTGGGGTGAGAGGAGCCAAAGATGTGCAGGGAAGAAGCCAGGTAAGTGCTGCTGAGGTGGGCAACTCCAGTGCCTCTCACCCAGGCTTGCAGTGGAGGTTCAGGGCCAGACACAAGCAGCATTGATTGCAGAAGCAGCCTTTCAGGCAGCCTGGCAAGCCCCCACCCCCCAACCTGGCTGCGCAACTGGTTCTGTAATGCATGCAAATAGTGAGTCCCTAACTGCAGTATGGACCATGCAGCCTCCTGGGGGAGGGAGCTAACGTGCTCATTAATATGTATGTATGAAAAATGTAACTTCTTGTCCACTACTACACGTTCTCTACTCTCTTTTTTTTGGAACAGCATATATTGTCTTCATGTCCATCTCTGCAGAAAATATGTATTTTCTGAAACTTCCTGTAATCGAAACACTGATGTAGTACAATCTCTTGCGATCTTTATACTCCCTGAAATTGCTCTCAGGAGTTTGGATCATGTTGTAAAAAAAACTCAAAGAAATTAGACAAACAAAAAACCTACCGTTTAAAAAAAACAACACCTAGTTAAGGTGGATTCACGTCAAGCAAACTTTAACAAACTAGCAAATTGTATGTTAAGGCTCCTGCCTTAACGTGCACACCTTGCAAGCAGTGAAGTTGTTGTATGGTGTCACATACTGTGCTCACTTACAATTTAGGGTGAAAACAGATATGATGCTAACCACCTTTTAACCACCCTTGGTGGTTATTTATGCATGTTGCAGGGCTGTATTGGTGCCCTATGCAGCCCTGCAACATGCATAAATGACCACCAAGGGTGGTTAAAGTGTGGTTAGCATCCCGTCCGTTTTCACCGTTAGGGTATTTTCAGATGTTACAAGATCACAGTCAACCACAGTGAATCTGCACAGGGTGAAAGTGATCCCGTAATGTCTGATGGGGGGGTAACGGAAGTTCCCCCCCAGATGTTTCCCCCCCCCATGATTCACGGTGTGGAATCAGATTCACCACGCGATCGGAGGTCCTGCCCGGACCATCCCCAATCGCGTGGTGAATGAGATTCCCCCCCCCCCATGATGAAGGGGACAGTAACATCTGTCCCGACCACGGTCCGGAATCCATGGCGGGATTCCGGGCCGTGGTCAATGCCGGAGGGGGCAGCCAGGTGCTGCGGCCACATTGGCCGTGGCGCCCGCCCATCTCCTGGAGGGCTGGCGGGCGTCTGTGGCAGCGTGGGGGGGTTGGGCTGTGCGGCTGCATGTTGCGCCGTGCAGCCCCACCCCCTCCCCAGATTCCCCGCTGGGATCGGCCACCGCATCTGTTAGCCCGTGACGCGGTGACCCCGGAGGCGAATCAAAGGGGTGTTTCTGTGCCGGGGCCAATCGGCCCCCTCACATCTGAAAACACCCTTGGTCTCCATGCACCCACACTTTGCCTTGGTCTTTCAGCCCCAATCTTCCTTTCCAGGTTGGGGGCAACACTAAAGCTAGGATGACACACTCTTCCCTGTCCAATATTACAGTGTTACTCTACTTCCAATGTGGAATTTCCCTTCTTATATTCCATATCTCCATTCTGTGGCACCAGATCAAGTACATCTCCCCACTGCATAGGTGACTAAGAGCATGTAAATATTCCAACATGAAACAACTAGATGGACCAGTTGTTATGCCCTTACATTTAATTTTATTTTATTTGGGATCACCACCTACTCTAACCCTGTCTTTCTCTGGTCAGTGTACTACCCAATAAAATCTGACATCATCCCATCCCAGGTAGGGAGGCTGATGCATTGAGGCTGTCCTTGTTTTCCTGGAATATAACTGGATGGAGAACACTTCTCTCTGCAGAAATTCTTAATCTGTTTGAGAGTTATGATATTTTTTGCTTGCAGAAAACCTGGTTGTTAAACCTTAACTCCCTTTCGTTCCCTGGTTTTTAAGTCTGGGATGCTCCCGCTACTAAATTGGGAAAATATGGGCATCCCCCTGGTGGCCTACTAATTTTATCTAAAATGTCCCTAGATCTGGTAAGTATGAAGATCGAGAATTCCCCCAAGAACACAGTGGCACCTAGGTTTGCCTGGGGAAATGTTGAAGGAATTATCCTCATTAATATTTACATTCCTCCATCGGATAATATAGTAGACCATATTTCTTTTTGGTCATAACTTGAGGATTTGATTGAGTCTTTGGAAGAGCTACACCCTTATGCCCTGATTGTTCTTGCTGGTGAGTTTAATGCCAGAATAGGTAATGGAACTTCAGAACAGGCTGGAGCTATTGGCATAGATGAGGATGATGATTTTTTTTCTTTCCCCCCCCAGTATATCTAGAGACTTGGTCATAAATGCCCATGGGCTTCAGCTCTTGCAGTTTCTGTATAAGGGTAGATGGGAATTTCTAAATGGTTGCTTCCCTACAGACTCATGTGGCAACTTTACATTTATTGCTAAGTCAGGATTCAGTGTAATAGATTTTGTGTGTGTCCCAGATAAGTTCTTCAAATATTTTGATGGCTTTGAAGTTCTCATGGTAGGCTATAGTGACCATTGCCCAATTGTTTCCTATTTTTCTCCATTATGTGAATATATTAATCTAGAGCTGCCAACCTTAATCTGGCTGATATAAACTTTAATGATTATGTTCATGTAAAATGGAATTTGAAAACAGCTAGTTTAACAAATATATTGCTGGATTCTGATTAAATAAGTCTGTTTAAGAATGCCTTGACAGTAGTTCATCTTAACAGCCCAGGGGAAATAGTTGAGGAATTCTCCTGCTTTGACTGAACTTCTCAAAAGTAAGTTAATTGAAGATCTGGACAAAGGCAGAAATCAAAATTGTATCCCCTTTTCTAAAAATCCCTGGTATGATCAGGAATGTCTTGCTGCAAAGAAAGCTGTACATAGGGCTGCTAGACAGGTTAGAATTTTCAAAGCCAGGTCAGCCATTTTTTGTTATGCTGAGCAAAAGAAAATCTATAGAGATCTTCTTAGACATAAAAAACTTATCAAAGATCTTTATGGTCTGCCCTGGCAGATGCGATTCTTGCTCATAATCTAAGTTCTGGCATCTGGTTAATAATGGACTGCGCGCTTTTTCAATACACACAAACATAGCAGCAGCTGTCTGCCAATCTCATATTTTGGAGATTTTTAACCAGATGCCCGACACACCAGTCTTGAATTTTACTACCTTAAAGCACCTCCCCCAGTGGCCTTCAGTGAACCCTACAGAAATTAGAGGGCTTTTAGAACAAATTCATTCGGGAAAGGCCCCTGGAGGTGATGGAATTCCTGGTGATGTTTTATTGAACAACATTGATAGGAAGCCACCAATCATCTGTACTTTGTTTGATGCCATAAATTCCTGTGGATTAGGCCCAGCTGGATGGAACATCAGTATAATCATTCCTATCTTTAAAAATGGAGATTGACGGAAGCTCTCTAACTATAGGCCTATTAGTCTGATCTGTGTGGTAGCGAAACTATATGCCCATTTCCTACTGACCAAATTAGAGGACTGGGCAAATGAGGCCAGCTACTTCCCAGAGGAACAGGCTGGTTTTCATGCCGGGTATTCCACCCTGGATCATTGTTTTACCTTGTCCCACTTGACTGACAAGTATGTTATGATCAGCAGGGGGGTGCTATTTCTGTCTTTCGTAGACCTTCGGTCAGCTTTTAATCTTATAGGCAGAAAGATTTTATGGGCTAAACTCTTTGTTACCAATATGGACAGGAAATTGATCTCTCTTGTACACTGTCTCTATTCCAACACCTTATTGAGAATCCATCTTACCCTGAGATGGCATTTATCAGATTACATACCTTTTACAAATGGGATGAAACAGGGTTGTGTCTTGGCCTCTGTTCCTTTTCAATTTTTTTATCAATGACATTGTTACAGAGCTTGCCAGTGACTCATTTTACCCTGTTACAATACAAAACAGATGCCTCTCAATCCTGCTTTATGCAGACAATGGGTGTTTTCAGACGTTAGGGGGCTGCTTGGCCCCGTACCGAAAACAACCCTTTCATTCCCTGCCGGGGTCACCCCGTCACGCCATATCAGACATGCCGGGGGGATCCCGGCGGGTGATCTGGGAGAGGGCGGGGCCACGTGGCACAACGTGCGGCCGCACGGCCCCGCCCCCTCCATGCACCCCACCGCCCGCCCTCCAGGGAGACGGGCGGGCGGCGGGGCGGATGTGCCGTGGCCCGGGATCCTGCCGGGGATCCCGGGCCGTGGCAACCGGCCAGACGTTACTTTTTTTGGGTCCCCGCTGGGGATCTTTTTGACCACGCTTTCTGGGACATTCCCCCGGCTAGCCCGTGAAGCGTGGTTCAAATTGACCCCATGTGGGTATTGACCGTGGCGAACATCTGGCGGCCTCCAAACAGACGTTCGAGCCACAGTGACCACAGGTGGGTATTCACCGTGGTTCACTGTGATCTCGTAATGTCTGAAAATACCCAATATGGCTTTCGTGTCTAACGCCAGATTGGATCTAAAGAGACTCCTTGGAGCTTTACGGTCTTTTTGTAAGATCAATCAACTTAAAATAAACTATCAGAAAACCAAAGTGTTTATAGTGGCCAAGAGTTTCCACAGATTTAATTGGGTGCTTGATAATGTTAGCCTTGAACAAGTTAAATCATACCGCTATTTAAGGCTGACTTTTTCTGCCACTGGTTCTTGGGCAAAGCACGCAGAGTTCATTAAACTTAAGATTAATCAATCTATTGGGGGGCTTCTTAAATGCTGGAGAAGGGATGGTGGGAGATTAATTGCTCCTGCCTTGAAACTGCTAGGCTTGAAGGCTAGTGCACAAGCTTGGTATGGCACCAAAATTTGGGGCCCTTTTCTCAGGAACAATTTGGAGTTTTTCCAAGATCGCTTTCTTAGGGCAATTCTCTCCCTACCAAAGAGTACCCCAGCCTGTCTCATGAGACTGGAAACTGATGCCTTGCCAGTGGCAGCAAAATTAGATTTGGCCCAGGTTTTGTACTGGCTGAGGGTGCGAGGCATATTGGAAGATACGTTACCCTATCTTTGCTTCACGGAATTCAATTTTCCAGCGCTCATGTCCTGGTGGTATAAGAAATTGATTTTTCTTTTACAAATGGTGGGGCAATCCATGGAAGCATTGTTACCTTTCCTTAATTTTAAGATCAAATTCCTGATTTCTAGGCAATTGGCAGACTTGGCAACTGCAGAAGATATGAGAAAGATTGCCAGTTTAAAATCCATTCCATTCTATCAGCTTTTTAAAAAGGCTCCTGGGAGGGAGCTTTACTTGATGGTTTTGGACAATTCGGCTCTGAGAAGAGCGTTAACTCTCCTCAGATTCGATCTTGTCCCCTCAAGCGTGCTGACCGGGAGACGGAATGGGACTCCATATCCCCTCAGACTGTGCAGCTGTTCGATGGTTCAAATTGAAGATCTGCTTCATCTATTATTTTCCTGTCCGTATACGGATGTGTATTGACAGAAATTCTTGCCTTCTATGCTTAAAAATAAAATTGGTCACCTCAACAGTTATTAATTCTTTTGACTACGGCCAAAGATTGACTCTATACATAATCTTGCCAGAATGGCATTAGCCTTAATTAAAAGGAATCAAAATTAAAAACTAAATCCCCTGCTGGGCTAGGGGTGGACTTTGCTGCTGGACATTCCCCACTCTCTGTTTTATGTATATTATTTACAGATAGAGTCAATGGCTATTGATTTAACAGTTTGTGATTTTCTTTATAGTTATTATGGATCTCTTGAGAGTTCCTAAGCTCCTTTTGTATGTCCTTGGTCTCAACCTATGGTCATGACTTGATAATTATTAATAAAAATAATAATACTTATTACTCTGACCCACTACTTATTTGCACACCCCCCCAAACCAGCCACCATTTCTCAGAGGATAGAAAAGGTGGACTTCAGCTGCCCCCCTCCCCCCCTCCATCCCAACCCATTAGCTTCCAACTGCTTAGTCTGGCCTCTACCACTACCCCTCACCTCCCCCCAACAAATCACAACACTCCTGACTGCTATAATAACCATCATTACTCATAGCAAATACATCTACGAGCATGTCAAAAGACAACTCCCACGCCCTCAAAAAAGAAAACCCTGGAGAGAATATGTACTAATACACAACGGGGCAATAGAGACTAGAACAACAAGGGGGTAGCTATGGTGCTTATTAGGATTATAGTAGTGTTCCCATAGTCTATCACATCACCCAAAATATTGACATTCTATCCATTTGTTATGGCATACCTCCTATTATTCCACCAAGTTCCTACTTGCTGTGCTCAATCCCTATGGCCTCCTCCCTGTCATTCCACCATCTCTCCCTGCTGCCTTCGTTATTCCACATTTTCTTCCTCCCCTGGTCCCAAAGATGCATCTCCATTGTATCATTTCACAGTTAATGAGATACAATTTAATTTCAAATGTTTCCCTCATTCCTTCCATTGGCCATTCCATGGATTTCATGTCAATGTCTACCCACATTCTAAATAAACACTTGCATAGCCTTTTCCTCAGCTTTAGTGTTGCCCCCAACCTGGAAAGGAAGAGGATTGGGGCTGAAAGACCAAGGCAAAGTGTGGGTGCATGGAGCCTAAGTTGTAAGCAAGCACAGCACGTGACACCATACAACAACTTCACTGCTTACAAGATGTGCAAATTAAGGTGAGAGCCTTAACATTACAATTTCCCTGTTTGCTAGAGTTTGCTTGATGTGAATCAGTCTTAACTAGTTTTTTTGAAGCTGTAGGTTTTTTGTTTGTCTAATTTTTACTCAACATCCCCTTTGAATAGTCATAGTGTTCATATCCTGATCTTGCTATTCTACCTGGCTACAGCATTATTCACCTCCTGTCAAACAGTTTCTGTAAATAGTTATTTCACATTCCTACCAGCTTCATCAATTTCTCTAGCAGCATGGCTTGGAATTACTAGAGGGGGGAGGAAAGAACCTAATCCTTTGATTTATTGCAGACAGAAAATGCTAAAGTAAGAGGATAATACTATAATGCTTTTTTTTTTTTTTTTTTTTTTTTTACCCAAAGCTATGAAGGGTTTTGAGAGAGCTTTGATTTCAGATGAAAAAGGGAAGAAGTTGTCACCATTCTATAGATTACTTGAAAGAGCACCTAGCCTGTGTGCTAGTCGCCTTTTACAGAATGAATCCAACGTTTATATAATTTCAGCAGCTTCTTTTTAACTCGAGTAGGTTAAATTTGTTCCATAAGCCAAACTAACACCCAACCTTCATCTGAGTGTACCTGCAAGAAGGGTTTGTGCTTTGTATCATGCAGTGTAGAAGGAAGTGAGTCTATTCTGTACCATACCGTGACAGACCCATGGTCCGTCGAGCCCAGCATCCCATCTCTGACCACAACTAGCTACAGCAGCTCAAGAGAAGTACAAGTCCAGGTCATGGAGGCATGACTCATCTTCTGCTAACCACTCCCAGCTACTGGTAGCCAGGGGTTTAAGCTGCTACTAGTAGGCATTTATGGCTCTAATAATTTATCTCATTGCCATTTGAAGCCAGTTATGATGCTGGCTTTCACTGCCTCTGGCAGTGAGTTCTACAACTGTGTTGTCTGCTGAATGAAAGAGTACTTCCTTTTGTTTGACTCTGTTGCTTTCTTTACTTGTTCTTGATTTACTTTTTCTACATAACTCATAATTTTATAGGTTTTCATTCTAGTATGAGCACCTCCAATCCGACTGAAAGTTCAGTTGCCGCTACCTCTTCAGATGTCCCTTTGAAGGGGAAAGGGTCACTGTGTTCCCACTTTCCTATACTTTGCAGCTAGCTTTAGCAGTTATTTCATAAGTGCCGAAGAAGTAGAATGGGACAGACTAGGATGAAGGTATTTAGGAAAAAAGGAAATCAAACCTCTGTTGATCTTACTAAAAAGGAGGCTTGTTCTAATGCTTAGTCTTGTGGGGCTCAGTGTTTCTAAAAGTGGGATGTTGTGTAGTTAAAAAAAAAAAAAAAAAAAAAAAAAAAAGAGTATTGCACCCTCTAGATAGGTGAAAATCTGATCTAGAGTAGAATCTCATCCGTTTTACCTGGAGCTTCCACTCAGAAGTACTTTTCCTTTAATCATGCAAGCCAGCTGTCCCTTCTGCCAAATAATGGAGAGGTACAGGGATGTAATGGTCTGTAAAGACTTTATTGGAAGTTCCAAGAGATTAAAAGGGTACAAAAATAAATTTAGTTCAATGTGTGGTGTAGAAAAATATGTACAAGCAATTCTCCATAGCTTGTAAATAAATGGAGGTTGGATCCAGGCATTAGGACTGCTTCAGGTCTTATCTGAAAGAGAAAGAGGTCAGAATTCAATCACACTGACTTTAGTGTCATTATTTTGACTCAAGTCCTCAGCCTTCACAATAATGTATTTAAGACAGTCAGGACCATTTCATAACTAAAACTGGAACTAGCAAGACATTAGCTACCCAGTGCTGAATTCCTGCATCAGGACTGAATCATGCACTCAAACAAAATAATGACAGTAAAAAAATCGTGATTTTGATTAGAGAACATGTTTTGCATCGATACATGGATTGCTTTAGCTACCATGGTGGCAGTTTGTAAAAGCTACACCATGAATTGGTATAAACAGTAAACGCCTCACTCTTACATTCCTGGTTTGCTCAGGGCAGTAGCTATTCTACATCCTGGAGACAAGCCTTGCTATAACCATCTTGTTTTGTTCATCCCACTTAATCTTCAGTGCCTACCTGTTATCCTGATGTTGCCACCTGGATGGCCCGGATCCTATTGACCTTGAGGTTGGATTCCAAAACTCTAATTATATCTGTATGTCTGCAAGGAAACAACCATGCTGAACACTCATGTATGTCACCAGCCATCTGCGCCATCATTTTATTAGTTTCCAGAACTGGGGCATCCATCTGTTCCAGTTTTACTGCAAGGGACAAGGAAAGGAGCTCTGCCTACAAGAGACATTTCACCAAGTTAGAAAGACTTGAGTTTTACAGTGTTTATCAGTTACTCATGGATTCCTTGTTAGCAGTGGACTTTTAAGGTATCAGTACAAAAGGCTTGTCAAATGATAGCATTAGTTTAGCATCTTAACTGACTTCTTCTGTTTCGTCTCAGACATAAACAAAGCCCTCCTTAGTAGCTAAAGAAGGGCTAAACAAAAACATGCACTCCGTACACACTAGGGCAGTGAGCCACCCCGTCCCCTCACAGATGGCTACTTTTCAGATTAATACAGCACTGTAGGCTGGATAACAGTGGAGAGCCAGAGGGAAGAGGAAGAGATGGATTATGGATCCAAGGAAGTCATCCCCTCCTACTCTATCCTGAGGACACTCCTTCAGTGCTTGAGGGTAGGGACTAGGTCTAGGAATGAGGAAGGGGCCAAATTAAGGACTGGTCATGGTCTGGACTTGGCTCCATGGACAAGGGTTCCCCACCCCAGCATACACCCTTCAGATTAAAGGCACTTTAATATATGTCTGGTAAGTCATGGCCCCTTCCCAACATCAGCTGTTCCTGAAATTCAGGACGAGTATATTGCATCAGCTTTAAGTTGCACATATTGTGGTATTTCTCAGACTCCAGGAGTTGCTTGCCTATCTTACCCTAGGGCTACTAACATAGGAGATTTAGTTTTCTTATTCTTACCCAACTTTGGAGATAGCATGGCCTCTGCCTTTGCAGTCATGATCTAGAGGATGCCGGTGTTTTATGCAGAAGTTTCCATGACACTGGTCACAAACCAGCTTCATCATCTCTTTCTTTTTGCAACCCGATTTGAAGCACTTGTTTATGAAGATCTAAGTAAAAGAAAAATCTTATTTCTGCAAAGTATAACAGGGACTGCCAATTTGCAAGTCAGGGTGTAAGTCTACTTAACCAGTTTCCAGGACCTGTAAGCAAGAAGAGTATTCTTCCAGTTTGGGGATGAATATGAACAAGATTGCTTCAAGTTTTTGACATTTGATACAGAGGTTTGTTCCAGAAATACTTGGTTCTGGTTGCAACAGAAGTGACAGCTGTACTTTTGATTGTAGCAATAACTAAGCCATCCTAATCAAGACACTTCCATACTTGCTAGAGCAAGTTGAACATTGATGGTGGACTTTGTAACTGGAGGGGACTTGACCAAAGGTTAACTGGCCAGAAGGGATATACACACATCTTATCAGTATTTTATGGTCTACATGTTTCTCTGTCCACCACAAATTGGATTACTACCTAGAATATGACCATGGAGGCTTTTCTTCAGGATCCTGACAGATCCAACTGAAAGCACAATGGCAGGAAGCAGGTAAAGTACAGCTCATGCTACTACTGCCTGTACAATGTGCTCTACAGTCAGACCACCACTGTCTGTGCATCAAATGCACATGATATGCCAAAGGCAGTTTCCCTTACCTTCTGTTTCTGTTGAGCAGGGTAATATTTACAATCTCTATCGATGTGTGCTCCGACGACAACATCTGGCATTTCTCCTCTTCTCACTGGGACAGGAGTGTTGCATAAGGGGCATATTGGAACCTGCACATCCTGAGAACACAAGGCAACAAGTTAGAAAAGAACTGAAAGCTGGGGGGAGGGAGGGGGAGAATCCAATAGGCCCCAACTTGCTCCCCCCCCCAATCCATCTCCTATGATGCGATTTAGAAGAGGTCTTAACTCGGAGCTTTTTCTCCCAAGCTTTCATTAGAATACCTCAGCATGACAAAGAAAAAGGCAGATATTGACTTGGGTTAAATTAACACTGTTGAGGGAAAGATGCGTCTGTACATATATTTGTACTGATGATCTAGCAAGTAGAATTTGAGAGTTGGTTGGTATAAATTCCAGCACAGCCACTTTCAATAGGGATGGAATCTGTATTTCCAGTCAGTACTGTAAGGAAGCCCATGCCAATTTGCCGCTTTTAGCAAGGTCAACATCATTGTAGATCAAGCTAGTCAACGTCCTGTCAGAACTTCAATCCAATAACACATGTTTAATCCCTCCGCCCCCCCACCCCCCCATCACAAATGTTCTCTTTTGTGCATTCTTAGGCAAAATGCTGAGAGCAACTGCAACAAGAGAGTTCCAAGCTTGTAGGCAGTGGTATTTCATTTTACTCTTCAGGACAGAACTTTATCCTAAATAGCCAAATACTTTATCTTGGTTTTCAGAGTACATCCTTTCCCAACAAACATTGCAGCTTTTATGGGCTGTATTTTTTTATTTTATTATTTTAGAATAAGTCATTTGATGAGCCTCCAGGTAGAAGCAACTAGCTAATGCTACAAGAGATGGCAAGTTTTGTTTCCAGGGAATGTTGTCACTCATTTCTCTAGTTTGAGATGAATTCAGTTTTTGTTTTTATCAAAATGAGAAACTGGAGAAACTCTTGGCCATCCTGCTGACTAGGACCCCCAGTTTTTAAACTGCAGGATGAAGTCTAATTTGCTACAATTTAGAAAAAAAAAGATAGACAAGTTGTGTGGCTAGCGGAGGTATAAGTTTTCTCTCCTCTCCTGTCCTGTAGCAGTACTGCTTTACTTTACTAATCTGTTTTCTAGTCCCAGTCTCTTGTTCAGTTTTGTTTCTCAAGGGCAAACATTTTAAATGGTCAGTGCTCTTTAGAGAAACCTTACCTTCTTGTAAGCAGATGTACATTTGTGCTGGGCATATGTGATGTGATCTTTACAGAAAACCTCTTCACATGCATCACATTTTAAAGGAAGGAAATCTGCAAGAAGCAGAGATCAGGTAATCGCAAGGTCTTACTAAGGAGCATCTAAGCATTTGCTTTTAGAAGTCATTTTTATGAATGAGAGGATCAAGCTGTAAAAAGACAACCACCACCTAGTCCTTACAGACTAGCGGATTTATGCCTTTCACTGAGGTGTGAATTTCATGAGCAGGTAGTTAAATGGTTTCCTCATTTATTCATAAGTGTCAACATCTATTATTTGCTTAGGTTTAAACCATGCTTGTTCCCAGCCTTCTTCCTTGTATGACCCTATTTTGAGACAAACACAGTATTGTGACCAACAGCAACAGAGACAATGCAGCCATCAGATCATGACCCCATCCACAGATGGCACAATCCCATTTGGGGTCATGACTCCAGTGTTTGGGAATTTCCACCTTAGCAAGAACATTACATGCTAGAGACTCCTGCTCACCAACTTGGGATTTAAGATCTAGAAACTGCCAACTCAGCTGTCCCAAGGAAAACTGAAGTGCATCACTGGAGTTCCCTTGTTTTCAGCAATTTTCCTCTATGCATCGCTGCTAGTCAGAAGGATATCTAGGACTACTAAAGTTCAGGGTAGCTTACAGCATTAACACAATAGAACATTAAAAATCCCTTACCCTTGCCCCCCAGCCCCAACCCCTATTCCCCACCTGCTAAATGCTTTGCCAAGAAGAAAGGTCTTGCACTGCCCCCAGAATGTGTGCAGGTTCTGATGGGCTTCCAGGAAAAGGGAGCTACACAACACTGGGGCAGCAACCAAGAACGTCTCTCTGTGGGCCCTTGTTGTATGAACAAGATTGGCAGGTGGTACCTGCAAGAGAGCACTCCCAGCCAACTGCAGGGGTTGCAGTGGAACATGGCAGGAAAGGCAGTCTTTGAGATGTGGGCCCAAGGCCATTTTAAGGTCAAAAACAGCACCTTAATTGCACCCAGCAAGCTACAGGAAGGCAGTGCAGGCTGTAAAGCACAGATGTAAAGGCAACTCACGTAGAGCACATTGCAGTAATCTAGCCTGGAGAGAATGACTGCATGAAGTGATGGTGGCCAGATCTAAATTGGAAACAAAGGGCCACAGCCTCCTCACCAGACGCGTTGGTGAAAAGCACTACTAGCCACTGCCACAACCAGATGTTCCAGGTGCAGCAAAGGGTCCAGAAACACTCCAGGGCCATGAACCTGGACAAACAAGAGGGGGCCAGACCCCCTTAATGACAGGGATCCCAATCCCCTCCAAGTCACAGGGTTGGCCAACCATCACTACTTCAGTCTGGTCTTACTGGATTTAGCGTCAATCAGCTCACCCTCATCTAGTCCCTGACAGCTGCCACACATTGGCTAAGTACTAAGACCACAGGACCTGGGTCAAATGAAGGAGCGAGGTAGACCTGGGTGTCGTCGGCATACTGATGGCGCCTCACTCCAGACTTCCAAATCATCTCACCCAACGGCTTCAGATACACATTGAACAGGAGAGACAGGATAGAACCCTGCGGGACACCACAGGTGGGGTTCCAAGGGGACAATGAGCTCCCACCACCTCCTGCTGAGACCTCCCTGACAGGAATGAATGGAACCACTTAACAGCAGTCCCACGCATGCCAGGTCCCACAGTCATGTCAACACCACTTCATGATCAACTATTAAAGGCTGCTGAAAGGTCTAACAGGGTTCCCTTTGTCAATCTTCAGGTGTAGATCGACTAAGGCCACAAGCACAGTCTCCATGCTAGTTTTATCATCATGACTGATAATCTCCTCCTTGTGATTAAGTTAAGCATGTGCACCTGCAGCCTCCTAAATGTATCCTTGTCTCTCCTGATGTTCACCTGAGGTTCCCCCTTCCTTGTCTCTCAGATTGTAAGCCCATTGGGGTAGGGACCTGTCTATGATTGTATAGTGCCAGGTACACTGCTGGTGCTATATTAATAAATAATAATAAGGGTTGCAACTAAAGATATTAGATTATCTGTAGAGTTTTAAAAATTAAAATATGCATATGATTTACATAAGGTTCCAAAAAGTGAGTAATCCACCAGAAATTTCTGTCAAATTCTTAGACATGTTTAATGAACATTAAAGAGCCGGAAAAGGTGGGGGGGAATGGCCTTCCTTCTTTGGGTGCTACAATGCAATTTCTACTGTCATTCTGCAACTAAGTGCGGGGGTGGGGGGTAAGACTGCCCAAGGCGGGGCAACCCATGCGGAAACGTGCACTTGCCCTGCCACACTTGGAGCAAGGCTACCAAGCTGTGAGCAACAGGTGGTAGAGCCCATCACAGCCGGGGCCAGCTCTCAACTGGGCCAGGGAAAGTGAGATGGGGCAGGGCCAAGCAGCCACTTCTGCAAATGGCACCTCAGCTCCGAGATTGTCCGAGCTATCTGGCTCTTCCCCATGCTCGTGTTCCCAGTTCCTCGGAGCCCCCAGTGTGGCAAGGCAGGGACTGACTAGGCCCACCCCCCTGCTAGTCTGGCTGCACCCTTGGAGTCTTGTTGTGTGACTAGTCTAGCGTGGCAATCTTGCAAAGGGCTTCGGACACTCTGCTAGGCATCCTATAGCTAGTCTATCCAGCTCTGTCTTTTCCTTGGAGAAATTTCTGGCTACAGCAGCATTTCTAAACCTCAGAATTTTACCTTAAGTTTTGTCCTATATAGCATTCTTGTTAAAGTCTAGCTCCACAAACCATAATAATCTTAGCTTTCAGTTAAAACAATAAAATTAAGTTTTTTATGAACCAGAAGACCAACAACAAACCAATTAATTGGGATAATTTTAATCAATTGATCACCAATCAATTAATTAAAGGTTGCAGCCCTAAGAATAATATACCCTGGATGAAAACCTGACTGAAATGTTTAATGAACTTTTGACATTTCGGCGGAACTGTAAGACCTGGTTGTTTGCCCAGGCCTTTGGGAGGGAGGGGGGGGTGAGTTTTTTTATCCCCCACTTATATATTTATTTATGATTGCACACTGCCCTGTTTTATTGATGTATTTTATATTGTATTTTAAATGTTTTAAACTATTTTTATTGTTGTTAACCGCCCCGAGCTGCTTCGCAGGATGGGGCGGTATAAAAATCTACGAAATAAATAAATAAAATAAATAAATGGGCCCAGGAACCAGATAGCATCAAGAGGAGCCTGAAGCTGCCAGGCAACCACCCATTTAATAACCTTCCTTAAAAGGGAAGGTTAGGGACAGGGCAATAGCTGGCCAGGGAATCAGCATCCATGGATGGTTTCTTGAGCAGGGGCTGGGCAACTGCAGTTTAACAGTATCCAACAGCCTGCCCTTCCAAAGGGAGGCACTGACAATCCCAGCCACAACTGCATCAGTGTCTCCTGGCTGGCTTTCACCAGCCAGGATCTAGTTCACAACTCGTTGCCCACATCGCTCCAAAAACAGCCTCTGCATCTGTGGGCAACACCAATTGAAACTGATCCAAATGAACAGGACAAGGCTGAGCTTCCACAACCTCAAACTCTGCAGGCAAAATAGCAGCACCCACGTTGTGGTGAATACAATTTTGTCTGCAAGGCAAAGTAATTAATAAAAATGTCACAGCCAGCAATAGAAGACTCTAGTTCACAGCAGAGAAACCAGATTAACTAGGCTGTTCACCACCGGAACAGCTTCACAGGGCCAGGCTTTCCAGATACTATCCTAGCAAAGAAAAAAGCTTTCTTCAGCATCATTACAGCCACAACATAGTCCTTCAGTACTACAGAACAGTATATTCTACAAACATGGCAGAGTAATTGCATTCAGAGTTTCTTACCCAGCTGCTTGCAAGTTTTTTCTGAACAATGTTTGCCCAAATCTGGAAACTCCATAGCAGATACGTTACCAGGACCAAGCTCTTGGATGCTTAACCATTCCAATTCACCTACAAGAACAAAGTTTTTCTTGTTTGTTGCTAGATCAGCAATCAAGAGTCCCAAAGGCTAGACACAAACAGATTAGACCCAAAACAAAGAAAAAAGAGAAACAGTAAAAACCACAAGTGACCCGCACAAAAAGACTAGGCAACTAGAAGTCGGCTAAATGGATAGGTAACGTCACTGCTGTTGGCAAAGGGGAGAAAAATAAGACAGTTGTAGCAGGAAGCTTGTTCTTGCTTCTTCCAAGATACATTCCAAGTACCCCAAAAAATATAAAACTCGCAAAAGGCACATAGAAAGGAAGAAAGAGGATAATCTTAGACCCCGAATTCTACAACAAAGGTTGGGTCTTTTCTGCCATTACCACACAAAGCAGGACCTAGTCCTACACACCTTTTTTTACCGGGTAGGACTATAGCCTTAATGCCTTGTTACGACAAGTCCTAAGTTTTGGGTGGGGGTTAAGGTGCCCACCCCAACCCCAAAGAACCTACTGGGCATTATAATCATTTGTCACAGCCCACAGGTACATGGTCTAGAGATGCTATCTAGCTATCAAGAGGCAATTTTTAAAGACGATGCAATAGACAGGTTAGCTCTATAGGCGCTCCAAGGACACAGGGGCTAAGCTAAGCAACATAGCCCAAAGCCCCTTACCCACTCTCTGGAAAAAAGGAGACCTTCCGTCCACTCCCAAAGGGAGTCATTCCACAGTGAAATAAGAGTGTAAACCAGTGAGGAGTCTCAAGCCACCCACCCAAGAGCTGCTGTGTTTCCGCCTATGTTCACAAGCCCCCAAACGCCAGAGAGCCTGATACATCTCAGGGAGAAAATCGGGAAACACTCAGGCAGAATAAAAAGTACCCAGGGACCAAAACCACATCCCTGTTGGTACTTACCCACACGTCTGGTCTAACATTGCTCCGCCTTACCCGCACGGGAGCTGTATTTATCCTCGCATCCCCTCTGCTGAGTCATGCTCAAGCCGGCCGCTCCCTTCTACGCCGAGTCATTCCTCCCGATCTCTGCCACGCCACGGTTTGCTGATGACATCAAAGCATCACTCGACCAATCGTATCGCCTATCTCCCCTCGCTCTCGCGCTGTCTGCTACATTGTGGCGCGCCCTGATGCGCTTTGCACACATGGCCAATCCGTGCCCTGGGTTTCTGCTGAGTCAGGGGAAAGAGCTGCCTTCCTGAGCTCGGGTTGCGGGAGCGGGCATGACTATGTGCTTAGGAGTTTCTGTAATGGTCTGGATTGTTCTGGAGAGGAAGGGTAGACAGGAAGGGGAGAGGGTAGTGGTAGACTCCCCCATATAGGGTGGCCAGAGATGCAAATTTTAGAGGACACGTATGAGAAATACAGGTTGCAGGGGTGCTGCAACCTGCATTTCTCATACATGTCCTCTAAAATTTGCATATCTGGCAATCCTACCACCCACCCCCATAGCCCCTAGTGGGGGGGGGCAGGCGGGTATCAAGATCCCCTACTGGATGGGGGACAGTCCCAAGTAGGTGGAGGAAGTGGTGACTAGGTCAAACTAAGAGATACCATGGGGCTGTTACAGTCCCTCTTTAGGAAAGGACAGTCCCTCTTTAGATGCTGAATCCCACTGTTGCTTTCAGGTGTCAAAATCCCTTTTTCAAGAGAAAGAGACCAAAATAGCAGTATTTAAACCTCGGGCACTGCCTTCCTGAGTGCTTCTTAGGAAAAGCAATTGAGAGGACAATGGGGGAGATGGGGGATGATGGAATGACAAGAAACTAAGTGGAACAATAAGCAAGAGAGCTTTTGTCCTTTATTAACTTGAAATGTTGGGAGGTGTATAGGTATATGAGGAGGTGGAACCTGTTCACTTAGGGGTGGAGCTTGTTGACTGAGGGAGTGGGCTTGCTGCCTTTGACTACTGGAACTGTTGGGAGGTATGCTGTGGGGTTTTGAAAGGGGGGGGTGTTCTTTAAAGTAAGGGACATCTGACAGCCTTCACCTGGGGTGTGGGTCAGGGTCCAAGGGGGTTTGGATAGGGTCAGGTTTCCCAGAGAGTATGTTTAGACTGAGTATAGTGTGTTCTCACAGTTCCTGCAATAGGCTAGGTAGACTCAGGATCCCCCTGGTCCATTCTGATGCAGTTTAAATTTCAAGACCATTATGGGCACAATTCTTCTCCACTGAACTCAACAGCAAAATTTCCATTGACTTTAGTGGTGGAGGATTATCCTGTTTCATTTGAGACTAATGCAAGGTTCAGTGCCTCTAAAAATTATGTTATCAGAATATCATGTCTCATTAACAAAACAAGAACTGTAGACCCCCAAAAAATCAAGGACTACATTTGAATTTTTTAGCCTTTCCCTCTTGCTTTTCTTTCCTTCATCCTGAGAATGATCTTCATAATACTGACATAAGGGTAGGGGGAAGGTCTCTGAGGGTATTTTTTTAAAATAGTAAGACTCTAGAAGTGTGAAATATTATGTATCTTGTTATTTTCTGTCCATTCTGGGTAACAGCAGGAGTCATGTATATAGACTTTTGCCATGGCATAAGGGAGTCTTGTCTTCGTTTGACAAGGGCTGGAAGGGGGTCTCCAGCAGTATGAATGCATTGCAGATAACTAAGGAAGACTTGCATTGTGTACACAGTCAAACAGTATGTTGGCATCATGTGAGTCCCTCCTAGCACTGCTCTGTCATACTCAAATGACTCACACTCTCACATAAACAACCGGCCCAGCCAGCAAGCCAAATCAGTGTTAATGCTACTTCCTAGAAGTGCAACTTCTGTATTGCATGATGTTGCATTGTCATCTAGCCCCTGTCTTTATGGATCCCAGCCTAGTCCATTAGAAAGGTGGATTAAATTGAATGCCATGAGCAACTAGCAGACCCAGAGAAATTATCCAGATATACTTCTCTGAAAATGTGTATTCACTAAACTACACAGGAGTGAAGATCTGAAGAACAGGAGATTTTCTGAAATTGCACCAGGAGACAATTATGGGTGTTTTCAGACCAGACGGTGGCATGGTTTAACCTGCTTTAGCATGATTTAACCCCGGGGGATTTAACCATGGTGGCATGGTTTAACCTGCTTTAGCATGGCTTAACCCCGGGGGACACCATCACATTGAAAGGTGCCCGCCAGATGTTTCCCTGGGCTGGATGGGGACTAGCCTGGCCTTCACAGCCTGTGCTAGCCTTCACTATGGCTGGGATCCAACTTCCAGACCCAGAGTAAAACGGGCTTTCACGCCTGAAAGCTTCCTTAACTTGGACCCGGTCTGGAGTCCCTGTGGTTCTGGGCACCATAGTGGCTGTCATTGGCCACCATGGCTGCCCAGCAGTTGGGAATGGACCAGTGGGCCACTGTGCATGGCGTGTGGACAGGGCCAGGCAGACACACATTTGTGTGTCTGCCCCCCCTCCCCCAGTTACTGTCACAGTTTGGCAGCTGGGCGGGATCCTGACTGGAGTGACTGTGCCCACCACCGCTTGGGTAAGTCCATGGCAGCAGTGGGCAAAGTCATTTCTGAAAGCACCCTATAAGTCTCTCCACAATGATGGCTGTGCTGGCACCCACTGCCATTTTTCTCTTTCCACTCCTCCATCGTTGCATCAATAACAACATGAAATAGTTGTGGTGAATCCATTCACACCTGAACTTCCAAGGAGGCAGATACTACTAATAATGATGATCATTTTATTTCTATAGTGCTCCCAGGCAAAATGGTGCTTGGAGTGCTTCACAGTGCTTAAAAAACAAATTCTAAAGGGAAAGTAAACAGGGAGGTCAGAATCCATTAAGGTGAATCATGTATGACTGTTTGTACTACTACCTCTGTTCTCAACTCACATGCTTTCTTACATTACATGGAATTTGACCACAATGAATAAACTAGGTGGAGATGCTTTTACAGATGGGGAAACTGAGGCATGACAGAGGATAAGTGCTTCCCCTGAGATGATACAGCCATCACTGCACATTAAGAGTAGAAACTTGGCTCTCAGCACCTTGTTCTATTTCCCTAAACAACACAGTCAGGCAGTTTTTTAATACAGGCAGCCTTGTGCGGCACCAAATCTCAGGGACAATTGAACAGTAAGGGACACTAGTCATCATTCACCTCCAGACAAAGTGCAGTCAGGCACTTTTATTGCTAGGACTGAGGTATTCCATTTCCCCCCTCCCTCCAGTGATGTCAGATTTAAATATTTTGGAGCAGTTTTTTCTGTTGCCCATTGGGGTTAGGGCTGCCTCCTTCGGTCGATTTTATCTAATGTTTCAATTTTGGCCTATGGGAGTGTCAGGTAAAAAAACACTACAGGTGGCAACCCTAATTGGGGTTAGCTGTGATACTTGTAGCTATTCCGGTCCCAGTGATCCAAATCCACCAGGGTTAAGACAAGCCAAACTCAAGCAGCTGTCATTATTAGCTTTCCCTGTGTAAGGCCTACATGGTCAGACCCAATTCCCTTTTAAAATTCCAATATTATCCTTTAGACAAAGACTGCCATTTCTTGTCCTCAGCTGCAATAGATCATATGTGCTTTAGCACTTGTATTTTCCCAAAGTACATGTAGTGTTAAGGTTGTGACCTGTGGTGGTTTTTTACTGGACACTCTCATAGACCAAAATGGAACTGTCAGGTAAAAAATGACAAAGGTGGAAACCCTATTGAGTGCTCAAGTGTAAACTCAACTGTATGCTCAAGTGTAAGATGTGACACATACGCTGTCCTTGGTTCACTGTGTCTCCAATGCATCTCCCTGCCTTGCAGAAAACTGCTGCAGCTGAAGTTTATTCCTGCAAAGTCAGGAAAAGCCAATCTGCACAAGGAGGGGAACATAAAGACCCAAGTAAGTAACTGTGCTTTTTAAAGAATAAAAACTCAATTTTTCAAGAGCTATTTTAACCCATGGAGCTCCTTGCTAGACAGAGGATGCTGTGAAGGCCAATAGCATAACTGGATTTTAAAAAGGATTGGATAAGTTCTTTGAGAATAGGTCCATAAATGGCTATTAGTCAAGGGGTGGGAGGGGGATGTAGCTGCTGGAAGTAGGGAATGGATCACTCCATTATGATATGTTGTGTTGGCTGCTGTCGGAGATGGGGTGATAGGAGATGGACCATTGGTCTGATCCAGTCTGGCTCTCTTTTTATGTAAAGCTTATATAAGCTGCTTATATACACTGTGTGGCACAGAGGTCTAGGAGAAAAGTCAGGCCTGAGAGAGTTAAATGGACAATTCTGAGGGTTGGTTGGGTTACTGGGGAGGGTGGACATTTTGAGGAGAGGGAGGGAATGTTTTACTGCATTAATTTTTATTGTTGTTTTATGTTTGTAAGCTGCCCTGAGCCCTTGTGGGAAGGGTGGCATGTACATGTGAGAAATAAAATATTCTATTCCAATGTCTAGAAATTGGGATGTAGCTGAGATGTTCTCTGGTGTGTTATGAAACTGTAGTGTGGATCCTACATTTGATCAACATCTACATGGCCCTGCACAGCCTAAGGTTGACCTTGTGTCTATGTTTTACTTGTGGAGGAAGATGGTGTTGAAGTAATTCAGATGAAATCTTTTATTGGACCAACTTCCGTTGAATGAGGGTATGGAAGCTTTTGAGCAACACAGGAATCTTTATTGGATAATAGGCATGCCAGAAGAGTAATAGAGGTTGGTTTTAAATTAACAAGGTTGGGTGTGTGTGTGTGGTGCCTGTGGCAGCTGAGTGGCACACCTATGGCGCAGCCACTCAGGTAGAATGCATGGGGAGGGTTTCTAAGAGGCAGCTCCTAGTGTGGCTACCACGACAGCCACCACACACTCCCCCTGCCCTGGAACATGGAGGAGGGGGACGCACACCAGGCTATCCTTTGAAATGGACATGTCCCACCCATGTGAATGCTGGGGAATTGGGCTCCCCAGGGCTTGTGGCCAGTTTCTGTGATTTACAAAGGCTGTGTCCCTCCACCCACGGTGCCTATGAGCCCCAGACCTCTCTGCTAGAATGATTGGTCACCCCAGTTTATATGGGCAGGGATGCATGGATTTATTGGCAGTGCTCTGTGACTGGCCATGAGTGGGTGCTGAATGGCTCACAGGAGCACACATCCCTGCACCACCTTCAGATGGGTGGTTGGATGAGTGGCTCCTGGGTGGCCATGTGTGGTAGCCTCTCGTTTAAAAATATCCTTAGTGATTAGGTAATGCTGGACTGATTGCCTCTGTTGGTTCTAACCTTTTCTCGCACACCAATCCTGGTACCCCAAAGTTAGGATGTTTCTCTGTTGTATGATAAAGGACAAGCAAAAAACAAGGAAATTTGGCAGATCAGTCTGTTGCCTTGGAAATGTAACTGAAAGGAAATTTCATAAAAAACCTCTTTGAACTGTTAGAACCAGAGCTGTAGCAATAATGCTGACTACTTTCCCAGAGGGTTCTTGTGAATTGTTTGTTTCAGTTTATACTCCTGATTCTAAGAATGAAACCCACCTGAGTTTTACTATAGTTACATTTGACACCCAAGTCTCTCCCTACAAGAAAAGTGTCTGCTTTTGCCTCCAGGTAGTGCAGCTCCACTCCTGCTTACGGCCTGGTTCCCTATTTCTACATGGAAATGATCTACCTGTAGAGCAGGGACAGGGAACCTTTTCCCTCACCTGGGGTACTTTGCAAATTATTACAAGCTCCATAGCCAGATAGGAACTCAGGGTACTTAACAGGGATGCCCATGATGGGGAGAAGAAGGATAGGGCCCAGGCTGCTATCTTGAGTTCATGTCCTTATCCCTCAGCATACTCTTTCAGTGTTTGAAGGAAAGAATTGGATCCCTGGGCTAGATCCAAGAACTGGAAAAGGACCAAGTACAAAACAGCTGTAGACTTCATTCAGTCCACAGGTTCTTTGCCTCTGCCCCATAACATATTGCCAGGGACCTTCCTTCCGCCATGCTGAGCGCACCCCTTAGCACCCCTGCCCCCTACTCCCATCCAACAAATGGCATTTGTACTCCTTTTCAGAGCGACCTGTGGAAGGGGAAAAGGTTCCCCAGCCCTGTATCTAGCACATCACAGAAAAGCATCTTGATCCAGCATATGCTTGTCCAACATATTTTTGAAAGCTATTGAAATGAATAAGAACAGTTTGCAAATCTCTGAATCACTTGTTCCAAATCTAGGGTGGCCAGCTATGCAAATTTTAGAGGATGAGAAATACAGGTTGCAGAGCTGTATTGGTGCCAATGCAGCCCTGAAACCTGCATTTCTCATAAGTGTCCTCTAAAATTTGCATATCTGGCCACTCTATCAAAATCTGAAGTGACTCCACTTTGCAGTGTTGGGGGCAGAGCTAGCCGCCAGCCTGAGAGAGAGAGAGAGTGAGAGAGAGACAAAGGGGCGAAAACCAGAGGGAGCTTTTGAATAGCGCACGCATGCATGTGCGTGTGAGATAATACCCCTTTGAATCTTATTTAAAAAATCAAAGGTTAAGAGTGCCCCTGCTAAGAGGGCCTATCCACCCTGCTATACCCTGTAACTTGAGCATCGCACTCACAGAGAATCTCGCTGTTGGGGATCTCAGTGGCCACGGGAGGCAAAGACAGAGGGACCCCGGTTCTGGTGTTCCACTGGGTAGGCGGGGCGGATCCTTGGGGGTTCCACTGATTCCCCGGAGAGCCACGTCCCTCCGGGCTCCTGTTGCCACGGCGACGGATGCGGACAGCGCGCACGAGGAGCCACAGGCCCTGGCTGACGTTGGGAAGTGTGGGCGTGTCGATGTGGCACTGCCGGCTCCACCCCCATGCCCGGAGCACCGACATCGGCACCTAGCTGGGAGCACTGTGTCGCAGCCAGTTCCGCCCTGGCGCTCTGAGCGCCTGCACGAGCGTTCACAGCAAATATAAGGCAGGGCCAGCCCTCTGGACACTGCCGGTGATCAGCGCATTGTGGCTGTGAGACTGCTCCTTCTGTGATTCTTGGAGCATTGTGATAGTCAATTGTCCTTATAGTTGTGGGGTGGGTGTGCGTGCTGACAGGTAAGATTGGGGGGGTTGGTTGTTGGTGCTTGACTGCGTTTCCCTCATCTCCCTCGGCCTGGTCCCTCAAACCTGTGTGTTTGCCCTTATCCCCGCCTTAATTCCCCTTCCCTTGGGGCCCATTCCCTTTCTCCCCTCACATCCTCTTCACTCCCCACCAGCCTTCAGTGCGAGTGTGTGAGTGTTTGTGTAGTATGTGATAGAAGGTTGTTGCACTGTAGCTGCTTCCCTGTGATGATCTTCGGCTGGCTGCCCAATAGCCAATATAAGACCCTGAGGGAATACTAGAGCGGTGGTCCACGTGTGGCGACTGGTGTGTGTGGGTTCCTTCCTGCCTTGCCCTTCCCTCTCCTGCAGGTGCCTTGTACTCACCCACCCAGGCAGCAGAAAACCGAGAAGGGGAATCACAAAGAAGAGCAAAAAAAATGGGGGGCGGGGGGAGGAGGAAAAACCTAGGAAAAAAAGAACAGACAAAAGGGAGGAGAAAAGAGACAGAGAATGGATGTGTAGTGTACCATGGGGGTGTTTTTAAATGAGACACATCCATGCACGGCCCCCCCAACTGCTCATCTGAAGTTGGTGCGTGGAAGGCACAACCCCATGACCTATGCACCGGCCATCCATGACCCTGCACCAGGGTGAGCACCTCTGTGGATGGGTTGCCGGGAGCCGCCTGTGTAAAGCCTTCCCCATGCACTTCCCATGCATGGGCACGCCTCTGCCACCCCACGCACTGACCACAGACCGCCCCCCCCTCCCGGGGGGGCACTCATTTAAAAGCACCCATGGTGTAAGGCAAAGGTTTCCAACCTTTTTTGGGGGGGTTCTCTGGCACATCTATGCCCCAGCAATGTTTTCACAGCCCTCCCATTCTTACCTATCAGAATAAACAGGGACCCGAGTTCACTGCACCAAAAAAATCTTAAATTCTGCAACCAGTGAAGCCAAATTCTGCAAATTCACCGTGAGCATTATTTGCATAATTAACTTGATTTGCATAACTATGCATGCTGGGAAGCAAATTTGCAACAGGTTTGACATAGAATCACAACTTTGCTAATCAAACACAACTCAAATCCTCTGGAATTTCAGCACTCCAGAATTCCCACCTCTTATTAAAACCCCAGACCTCCCTCACCCAAACATAGGGCCTTCAGACCCCACCCACCCACAATTCATCTCCCAGGGGCCTATTTACCCTCAGGTCATAGTCATACCTCCCGGAGAGACGGCAGCTGCAGCAGCAGCAGCAGTTTTAGTTTGGGGTCAGGTGACAAGTTTATGCCTGAGCCAGGATTTTAAGATCCTGCAGACAGCCCCCACTGCAGTATCACTGCAATTTCAGCCTGGCACTGCAAGGATTGACTGATTCTGCAAAAATCACTGCAAATTGCAGCAACACAGTCAACTCGGGTCCCTGAGTATAAACAACCTAGTCACATTTCTAATGAACGTAACATTGAAAACCCTTCTTGCATGTAACAAAGAGAAAACTAAGTGGGTACTAACTGAACTAGTAACAATTACCCACTACACATATAACAATATAACAGGGGTGGGGAACCTTTTTCCTTCCAAGGGCCACTTTGAAACTTAGTACATGCTCCAAAGGCTGCTTAGAAATTGTGGGCATGGGTGGGCTCAGGAAGGGGAAGAGCCAGAACATTATTATTATTTATTTTATTTATATAGCCCCAGAAATATACCTGGTGCTGCACAATCTGTAGTTAGAGATAGTTCCCTACCCCAAGGGACTTACAATCTAGAAATCTGTGCCATGGATCTGCCTCCCATCCTTGTGTGCATGCCCTCATCTCTGCTTCCTTAGCCTGAGCTCAGTCTTTCAGTGTTTGAGGGTAGCAATAGGATCTAGGGGGCAGTTCCAGGAATTGGAAAGAGACCAAAACTAGTCATGGGCTGTATTTGACCCCAGGCCTAAGGTTTCCCCCCACCTTGACCTATAATATTAAATAAATATTGTTGAATTTAATATCTATTATAACAGCTGTGGTGTAGTCTGGAAGGGCCACAGTTCACTTAACTATAGTTTAACCCAGGTTTTAAGGGCACACCTGACAACCTGATGAGGCACCCCAGTGTGCCCTGGTACACTGGCTGGGAACCATGGGTGCAAAGGACCAGTCCATCAATCAAGGACATACAGCAACCACCGAAGGAACAATTGCACAAGGACTGCAGGGTCAGGTCCCTTTGCAAATGGAATTGCATAACCTCCAGAGCAGGCTTGTTGTCTGTCGGAGCCATAATGTTCTCATAACTCCAGGACATTCGTTACACATGTCTTTCCTCTCTGAAATCCACTCTGGCTGCCACAAATTAAATTCTGCTTCTCAAGCAGTTTCCCTTGCTAAATTCTCACAAATCATCTCTAACCCTTCCCATCCCTCAGCTGCTAAGCTAGCCGGCCTGTAATCAAACGCCACATTGCATGATCCTTTCCTGACTGAAGCTAGGCATGGCACTTCCCTCCAGTTCTCTGTAGCCTAACCTGTCAGGAGAGAACGGCTAAAAATATCACTTAAGTCCTCAGATAATTTCTAATCCTCATGTATATTAAGATGCCTGCCTATACAGTATGGACTTCGAGACTTGGGATTTACAGTCTTCCTTAAGAGTTTCTAATCTATGCCTAGCCATTTCCATTGTCATTAGCCCAGAACTTGTCCCCTCCCACACCATAAAATATTAACCCAGTTTGTTGGATAGGAGATGGGGGCAGGGGTGCTTAAGGGGTGTGCTCAGGATGGGGGAAGGAAGGCAAATGTCCAGATCATGGATCTGTTTCATGAATGAACCCCCTATCTTTGAGTGCTTGCCCTCATCTCTCCTGAGCTCACTGAGTGTTGGTAAAGGGTATTTTCAGGGCAGAACATGTATATGTATAATTAATGCACTATATTAGCCTGGATTAAAAGTCTAGTTGCCAGACTGGGACTTGTAGAAGGGAACAGGACCAGGGACGTAGCTACAATAGGTGTAGCTGCACTGAAGCGTACAAGCCTAGGGGGTCCACACACATGTAGAATGTAGGTGCACACTTGGAGAGGGGTGCCCCAGTAGGGGGCCCATTCCATCCTTTACACCAGGGCCCATTCCCACCTAGCTATGTCCCTGAACAGCACCCAGGACTTTGAAAATCCACTTGCCAGCTGAAAAAGTGTATTAACACAGGTGAATAGATGAGTGGGTTTTTTCAGCCCTGGGCATTTTCCTTCAGAAGAAGGGATTGGACTTGATGACCTTTTAGATACTTTTCAATCCTGCAATTCTGTGAATAGGTTGCTCCCTTTGAAGCCTCTTCAACCCACTTCAAATGTCAATGTTGATATTCAGCCATCACTTCAGCTGTTTCAAACTGCTCCTCCCCTGCATTAACTCCTTCCCCACAGATCAGCGAAGCAATCATTATATCTCCTTATTAGGGCTGAAATGGAATTCTCATAGAAATCCCAGTTCCCGATACCATCTTGCTCAAACTGAGAACCTCTTGGTACTTGGCAATGTCTCGATCGACATTTTGGTTCTCTATTTATCAATAATGGGCTTACTGAGATCCCATTTAACTCTTTGCCGTTTACTGCTTTGCCATCATTTCAAACCCCAAGAGGGTGTACCGATGCAGTACCGCATTTCTTCTGTCTTCTCCGCACTCCATTTTCTCTTGTACATCCTTGTCCCTGATTGGTTGGTATACAGATTCCTTTACAAATCTGCAATCCAATTACAGATTGGTCAGAGCAAAGGGAACAGCATACAACAACAATTCTGATTGTAGCACTGGAATGGAGGCGTTTCTTTAAAAACTGTATTTGAGCAGGCAGGGGGGGATGTTAAGGAGTTGGCTATTGGCATAGTGATTGGCTCAGGAATGTGGCAAACAACAAACAGACAGAAACCCAGAAGTAAAACAGTGCCCTCAGCAATGTGGTATGCGTTAAATGAACAGTATGTAGTATATGGTAAATGGAAAGTTGGTAAATTGGGAAAGTATTTCGCAGAATTGTGAGAACTGAGAAATCATATCAGTAAATGGTTGGGAAATTGATCCCATTTTCCTGAGGTGGCAAAATCACGCATGAGTAGGTCTGAGGCCTACCTATGGGGCTGCTAGCCTTTTAAACTGCAGGGTAGTACCTGCATGGAGGCGGCATGAGCTGAGCCACAGGACAGCAGCTCTTTAAAAAGGAAAAGGGACTGGCCTGAGAGCTGGATGGACTAGGCTCCAGTGGGAGAAGAAAGGCTGGGCATGGGCTGGGCTAAGCCAGCCCATTGCAGCTTAATACAGTGAATGGAGACTTGGAAGTGACTGGCCCTTTAAGAGCTGGGAAACTAAGGACCTATCCACACCCACTCTGACATATAAGAGAAGACAGGAGAGCCAGTCTGTGCCTGGCTGCAGACCAGGAAGCAACTCTGCTGGGTGAGCTGTGAGGAGCCTTGACTAAGGTCCTGAACCCCAGGCTGGACTGCAGGGAGAAGCTTGCTGCTTGGGGAACCAGACTTGGCACTCGTCGCTCTCCAAGGTCCTGAATCCTGGTATGCTGGCTGACTGAGGGAGAGGACCAGGACCAAAAGCCTGATGCCCGTGAGTAGCCAGACAGAGGCCTAAGTGCTCCTGATTTGCCTACACAAGGAACTGCGAGAGGCACATCAGGTGCAGATTTTGTCACATGGGAAAACAAAGCCGCCTGGCTTTGGTGGCGATCATGTGGCGGATGCAAAGCCAGAAAACCCAGTTTTGCATCCCCTGTATGACCGCTGCCAAAGCTGCACAGCTTTGTTTTCCCACGTGACAAAAGCCGTGCCCAATGTGCCTCTTGCAGTTTCTCACAGAGGCAAATTGGGTATGTTTAGGCATGTCGGAAAATGCTCTAAGAGCTGAATTCCCCACCTGTGACTATGTGACAGTGTGAGCTAATTCACAAGAGTGAAAGTGACTGCCAGAGTCCAATCCTAAAGGGACTTACTGCGGACGAAAAGCACCCTGCAACAGTAGGATTTTAGCTGCTTGTTTCAACCCTACTCCTTATGGATTCCTGTAATGTGGCAATGTATCTACAGTTCCTACTGCCCCCTGCAGGACAGGGGAAGCTTTTTAAACCTGTGCTCCTCATCTCTGGGCATTTTCACACAAGACACTCTCCACCCACCCACTATACATGTTACAGGGCACCAATAGGGCAACCCTGCAGCCCTGCAACATGTATAGTGAGTGGGTAGTGGGTGGAGAGTGTCTTGTGTGAAAATGCCCTCTGCTTCTGTTCCCCCAGAAAGTCAACTGAGAGCCATCTCTAGCCACCACCAGAGAATCAAAACTCCCAAGGACATGTCCAAAAAAGGATAGATTTAGCAGTGTCCTCAGTATTTGATTTGTTTGTTGTTTCAGAGCTATGTGCAGTGGGCCTTGTCCTGTGCTCTTGATGCTAACATAACCCCTGCTCTGCTTTACTATCCTTTGGAATATGCAGCCCTTTTCCTTTTCCCTTCCATGGAGCCGTGGCTAGCTTTAAGCAGCATTTGCATAAATCTGCAATTCCGGCTGGTGTTTACCTCCAGAAGGTGGAGGCACTGACCTCTGCTCCCCTTGGTCCTCTTTACTGCTTGCAATTTTTGTCTTGGGCTTTTTAAACTACATTTTATTTTTATTGCAATGACCCAGCATTGCCACCAGGTCCCACTGTGAATGAGATGTGCTATCTCTGCTATGCATCCCAGATAAGTGCCTTAAATAGACCACACACACAGGAAGCTAATGGTACCTATTTTTATTAGGTTTATTACAGAAGGGGAAGTAAAGCAGTAAGATCTCCCCACAGGATAGTCCTTTAACAGCAGCAGTCAGCCAGAGGAGTGATCTGTGGAGGCAGAGCACTTTCCCAAGAATATTAGCCACCGCTGCTCTAAAATTAGAGCCCAGGGAGCGCAGGCAGGTTGACATAATTGAAAGGACTGTGTTATGGGATGATATAGTTAAACGAGTCTATGATCAGCTTTAGAGTGACGGCTCAGCTACTTCCAGCGATCCCCAATGGAGGTCCGAGTTTCCAGCGTGTGATTTGGCTATCCTTGTACCTTTGTTTGCACGGATGTCAATATTATTCTAGTCCACTTCTAAAGAGGCGCCTCCAAGATTGCCTGGGTGAGAAAAGGAGAGATTCCCCCCCACCCCCCTTTCCTTGCTCTGGTTGAGAGGCGAGTTCTGGCAAAGGAGCTGTGTAAGGCTCACATCAGTAGCACCTATATTGCTTTTCTTGGGAGCCCCAGAGCACACAGCACCGCAGAGCATGTGGGCAGCAGAGCAGTCGATAGGCACCTGCTCTAATTTACACCGTGGGGATGGAGAAGAGGTTACCTTGGCCCCTAATCAGCCCCAAATATGAGGGGCACAAAAATGGCTGCCATCTTTTCCTAGCCCATTGACCACCAACCCATGGCTCATGAGCAACATGTTGCTTGTGACACCATTTCATGTTTGTCGGAATAGCTCAGTAAACTAACGCAAAATATCACGAAGGAGCGGGGTGTTTGTGTGAGATGGGGCGCAGCCACACCAGATATTTACTCTGCCTCGGGCAGCTTTACCCCACTCCAGGCAGCCTTATCATATGATGCAGTGTACTGTGTAGCCGGCAGCTGCCGAATGTTCCCCCCGCTGCACAGCAGGGCAGGCGGCTGGCTGCTATGTGCTACGTCCTCGGGAAAAAGTCTGAGGACACAGCGCGTAGCCTTACCCAAAATGGGGCAAGTCTGCCCAAGGCACGGCAGCTCGTCTGCCTGGTCGCAGTCTGTTCCGCTGCACTGCAAGGTCTGCTGCGGGGCTTTGAGTGGTGGCCGCTCACTCCAGTGTCAGGCAGCCACGTCACAGTTTGGGGGACGGGATAGTGGTTGGGCCAGTGGAAGGAGGTGGGGCAGGGCCGGGGGCCCCAGAGTGTGACCAGTGCCTCAGCCCATGCTGTGCCAGGAGGTCCAACAGCAGCCTGCCCATCTGGCTTTCCCATGTGGCGGGCAATTGTGTGCCCTGTTCCCCATGCCAGCCCCACAGTGTGGGAGCTGCACTTACCCGTCACGGGGCCACGCAGGGATCAGGCCCTCCACAGCTCATGTGGCTGCACCCAGAGAGAGAGAGAGAGGGTGAAAACAGACATGACGCTAACCACCCTTTAACCACCCTTGGTTGGTGTTCGTTTATTCATGTTGCAGGGCTGTATTGGTGCCCTATGCAGCCCTGCAACGTGCATAAATGACCACCAAGGGTGGTTAGCGTCATGTCTGTTTTCACCCAAAGAGAGAGCATGTCTTGGAACCAGCAAGGAAAAGGTTTAAATGTACTCTGGTTCTCCCAAAGCTCCTGGCAGAACAAGGTGTGGGGACTGGGAGAAGCCCAGAGTTGTTGCTGCTGGGGGTGAGGGGAAATTGGGCATTTTTAACCACCTAGGCTAGGATTTCTTAAAGGGATAGGCACACACACACACAAAAGTGTGGTGTTTTGTTTTGTTTTGTTTTTTAGTTTCTGGTTTATTTTTATTTTTTGCTGAAACAAGAATGAAATTAATTCCCGCAAGAATCTTGCAGCCCTGGAGAGATCTCTCAAGGTTCTTGTGGAAAATTCGACCTTCTCTCAAGAAACTAGAGAATCTCAAAAATGCCCCCCAAATGATCTGTGCATGATCTGAATGGCTGCACATGTGCAGGACGGCCTTGGTGGCCATTTCGTGCATGTACGGTCTGTTTTTCTTGCTATCTTGAGGTTCGTGAGAATCTAACCTTGTCAAGCAGCCTATTCTCAATGAGATTTTCAAGAAGGGCAAAATCTCGTTTCAGCCCTACTTATAACCTTGAAATATAACCTATTTACATGGCTTAATTTTCAAAGTAAAGTGGCTCACCCTAAATCTTGAACTTTGAAAGTTGCTAACAGTCACAAAGGAGAACCACTGCCTAGCTTGTTTGTCTAGAAGCCAGCGATATAACAAATCTGAATCTCTCCGCAAATGGCACTTTGGGGCTGCCCTGCTCCATCCTCTGAAACTGTTTTGCTAGGGATCAACAGGCTTTCATCTTGGCACCTATCTCACTCAAGTTAGCTGCTGTGGCCCTGACCCTGCAGTCTGCCCCATGTGTGCAGTCAGATCCTATTGCAAAACTGGAGACTACCCTTCCAGACTAAGCTGGCAACGTTTCTGTTGCTGCAAACTTTACTTAGCATCATTGAATATACAAAACAAACTAATAAAAATTAGAGGTCATCTATAATAGCAGGAATGCCAAAAAAGGAACCTAATCTGTAAGACAAATATACAAACACTACTTAGTCTGGGGACACAGCCAATAAAAGAGAAATACGAGAGAAGCAATCCTATCTTCATAAATAACCTTAAAGAGAAATAATGAAAATGAGGTCTACAACTTTTAATGTCCTCCTGAAGATTCATTTTTTAGAACTCAGTCCTATTTTCTTTCCCCCCCGAATGCACAATCCTCTACAAATTTACAGACAGAGCAGTTTGGACACTTGTCTGTGCAAGGATTCATCGTTCAGTGTGGAGTAACAGCATGGGAAAAGGAAAACACGAAAAGACAAACAACTTCCAAGTATTTTCAAAGGTCCAACCTCGGAACTCTCTGCTGGCCGCCCGCACAAGGGCATACCTCTCAAATGATTCGGATTTTCCAGGACATCCCTGCATTAAAATCTCTGATTTGTCCCATTGATGGCTTGCAAATTGCTGTCTTTCACACCTCCCTTCCTAGAAACTCTGCAGCAGATTTCCATGACTGCCAGACAGATAACAAAAGAGGGGTTAACTCAGGAATGTCCTGGAAAATCCAGGACACTTGAGAGGTCTGGGGATGAGACGTGCAGCTGCCCTGTGGCCCATGAGTCTGGGGGACCCACATTCCCTGGTGCTGTAGGTGCACCTCCTGCTGTAGAGAGGGCCCATGCCAACCTAGCTATGCTCCTGAGCCCAAAAGCTCACTTGCTCTGTGTGAGCTTGATCTAGTGCAGGAGCAGGAAATAGAGTCTCAGGCCAAATAGGGAGGCCCACAGCTGTTTTTCACTTGGTTCTTTTAAAATTCCTGGCTCTGGCCCCTCGATCCAGTCTATACCTTTTACCGCTTGCCCATGTTACAGGAGGGGAAGAACTTACGTGAGGCACATTCCCAGCGGGGAAACTCGCGTGAAGCTCTGCTTGTGGATGCAGGGGATAAAAGTGTCATCTGATGAGTTTCACCTTGATTTCACTCACAGATGACAGGGCTCAAAATCCAGCCCTGTCATCTGTGAGGGAAATCGTTTAAATTCACTTAAAGTGAAATTCATTTAAATGCAACACGGCCAAGTGCTAGAGCGTTGGCACTGAACAACTGGAGAATTCGCCCTTTGTCTGGAGCTAAAGTTATCCAGCTGCTCCTGGGGTATAAGAGACCTGCACATCGCACAGCCCGTAAGGCAGGGGAACCCCCAGTTTGTAGGCCAGATCTGGCCCGCAGCTATTATTATTTTATTTGGTCCTTTTCCAATTCCTGGATCTGGCTTGTGGATAGAGTCCCCACCCCCAAGCACGGAGAGAATGATCTCGGGAGAAGGGAGAGAAGGTGATGGGGACATGCACTCAAGGATAGGCAGTAGATCCATGGTATAAATCCTTGGTCTGGACCGTTCTCCTTTTCTTATCTCCCATCCTGTGCACACTCCTTAGGTCGGGGGAGGGAGGGATTCCCCATCTGTGCCTTAAGGAAATGCTGCAGTTTTAAGCCATTGTTGGACTGATGTTGCATCATGATCACATGACATTTCGAGTGGCGGGAGGAAGCCTTGTCATAAAGCTTCTTACTGTGAAGGAGAATGAGCCTCCCATCTATCAAATGATTTCTTGAGGGAGACACTTGGGTAGCATGGTGCCATCATCTAGCCGCTGCTAGTACGTAACGGGAAGTAGGCCAGATTGAAATCGAGAGAGCAGCATGGTCAGGGACCCGAGTTCACTGCACCAAAAAATCTTAAATTCTGCAACCAGTGAAGCCAAATTCTGCAAATTCACCGTGAGCATTAATATTTGCATAATTAGCTTGATTTGCATAACTATGCATGCTGGGAAGCAAATTTGCAACAGGTTTGATATAGAATCACAACTTTGCTAATCAAACACAACTCAGATCCTCTGGAATTTCAGCACCCCAGAATTCCCACCTCATATTAAAACCCCAGACCTCCCTCACCCAAACATAGGGCCTTCAGACCCCACCCATCCACCATTCATCTCCCAGGGGCCTATTTACCCTCAGGTCATGGTTATACCTCCTGGACAGACGGCAGCTGCAGCAGCAGTTTTAGTTTGGGGTCAGGCGACAAGTTTATGCCTGAGCCAGGATTTAAAGATCCTGCAGACAGCCCCCACTGCAGTATCACTGCAATTTNCATGGTCAGGATTGGCTGATTCTGCAAGGATTGGCTTATTCTGCAAAAATCACTGCAAATTGCAGCAACGCAGTCAACTCAGGTCCCTGAGCATGATGTAAGGCTTCTCTTGAGTGGTTTATCCATTATGTTGTCGATGTAGCTGTTAAATTCAATCACTGCTTCCCAAAGTTTTTCTGACCAATGAAACACTCTCTCCACAAAACTCCTCTGGGCTGACCCCATATTATGCCAGTGGAGATGCACTCCGCTCATTGTGACCTCCATGACAAGGCTGGCTGCTTCTAATGCTGTGGCCAAATCGAGGGGGTAGGTAGGCTTATGGCACAGAGGCAAGAGAGGCTACTGTTTGTAGTTTAGCTGTATCATCATGTCACCTTAGTGGGAAATGGTATTTAGTCCCTATCATTTCTATATTTTTACATTTCTGATTTCTATTAGCTTCTTTATTGGCCCGTCAAGTGACAGTGCCATTCTGCAGTATTTCATTTAGTCCAGAGATGGGGAATATCTGGCCTGTGGCTGTTTTTTATTTTAGCCCCTTTCCAATTCCTTGATCTGCCCAATGGGTTCAGTCCCTACCCTCAAGCACGGATGGAAGTATAGCTAAAGACATGAACTCAAGGACAGAGAATGGATCCATGATATTGATCCATGATCTGAACCCTTCCTTACTTCTATCCATGGCACACCCCTGAAGCAAGTGTAGCTGTAGTCAGCCTGCATCCAAGCAGGGAGTTGGACTAGATGACCTTTGAGGCACCTTCCAACTCTATGATTCTAAGTACTCCCGCCCCAACTCAGCCAGTGGCATTTGTACTAATTTTGATGTGGCCCACAAGGGCAGAAAGATTCTCCACTTCAATCTACTCAGTGTCCAGTCTCTAGGCTGCTAGAAATCTTAATTATTTACAGGATCATTGACAATTCCAGACATGTACCACCAAGGATCCCAGGCTAGGGGTTGCAAACCTAATTGGGACCATGCCACATGCAAATGGGGCCATGGGTCTTCACTTGACAGATATACTTTGCATGTCTTTGCTGTCTGCTGTCATGGGCTTATTAAGTTTCAAAATGGAGTCACTCAGGAAAAAAGTTTGAGAACCCCTGATCCCCAAATAAGGGTATAGGATTTACAGCCATGTAACCACCAGGTGGCACCATTTCACTGTTGGTAACATCCTTGCTTTATAAGGTCTTGCTTAGAGCAAAGACAAAACACAAGGATTCCAGTTGCAATAGTTCACATCATGTACATGCCTGACATGCTGTTTAAAGTGCATTGTAGTAAAGCAACAGTCTCTTCTATTTATTTATTTATTTATTTATTTTCATTTTTTTGCTTGTTAGCTGTAAATAAACTCAACTAAAAAAACTTTTCTATTTATTATTTACTATTTTAAATATATATTCTCATTTTATCCTGTTGCTATAAGATGAGAAATCTGAATTTTGACTTTTAGGAGCCCAATGCAAGTCCATAAACCATTTATGAAATAATTCACATCAACAAGGCTCCAGTCCATTAACACCTTTTTAAAAAACAACAGGAGCAGGAGCAGCAACCTCTCTCGATGCACTGTCAGATGAAAGCCCCCTATATGTTCACCAAACTTTCTTCCTCAAGCTTCTCTTTGCCAGTGAGTGCAGCGAGTTTTTTTTATTCCATCCATTGGGTGTATCTGGTCCCTTCCTGTCTCTCTCTGGATTCAATCCAGGATTTCCTTGGGCCATTGGTAATCCATTCTTCTTGCTATCCAGCCTGCCCACTGCCACTTCATTGCCTTCATCCCTAAGATGGTATCCCGTACCTTGGTTTGAGATCTAATCCATCACTTGCTTTTCCTATCTCCCAACCTTTTAGTCTGCATGACAAAATGACCTTATTTTGAGATCGAAATGTAATTCTGCAACCTCAAACAGCACCAATCACTTGCAAAGCCTATCAAATATACTTTGGTCCAGCCCACAGTTTCGAAACTGCTGCCCTAGGTGGTATGCTCAGTGTACATCTTTCCAAGCTGCTTTGGGCAGTATGGCATTCCGTCACCATTGGTCATCGCTGTTTAGTGGCATGCTTCGTTCTCAGTACAGGAGTCCCACAGAGGCCAACAGATGGCAGCAGTGCTTGCAGGATTAAAAAGAAGGGCATAGAAAAATGCTTTCCTGTGTCATAGCACAAATTAGTGAAAGATCCAACTCCATGTGCAGATAATTCACGGAGGAAAGAGACCGTATTGCTCAGGAAAGCAATTCACAATTCAACAATTGTACAATTCAACATGTTTTACACAGTTCTTGCTCTTTGAATATAAAAGTTGCTCATGCTGTGCACGTTAGGTCTCAGTTCTATGCTAATTTCTTCTTCAAGAAGAAGTAACTAGAACTATCAAATCCGACGGATCCAGAATCAGTTTTTCGTTGGTTGGCAGCATGTCCGGTTATGTCCTAGAAAAGCTGTTAACACCTGCAACAGGGATGAACCACTTTGAAAATGAGTGCAAGCTCCAAGGACCACATAGAAATTGGGGGTAGGGTGCTCAAAGGGTGTGCTTAAGAAAAGGAGGGCCCAGATCATGGATGTGTGCCATGGATATGTTCCCTGTCCATCCCCTATCCTTGTGGGCATGCCCTCCTCGCCTTGCTTACTGTGAGTGTGAGCTCAGTTTTTCGGTGCTTGGGGGTAGGAACTAGATCCAGGGGTCTGATCCAAGCACTGGAAAGGGGCCACCTAAAAACTTGGCACAGACCAGATTTGACCCCCAGGCCTGACTTTCTCCATCCCTGACCTACAATGTTCTCGAGCCCCATACAGCGCCCCCACCTGGACAATACAGTTTGTCAGTTCATTTTATCCAGGCAGGGAAAGACAACAGAGCAAACCCAGGTGGGGAATAACAGCACCTACTAGAGTTGCCACCTATGCAAATGTTTAAGGAACACTTATGAAAAATGCATGTTGCAGGGCCTGCATTGGCACCTTAGACCTTAACCTCAGACTCCAGCCTTAGGTGCCAATGCAGGCCCTGCAACATGTATTTTTCATAAGTGTTCCTTAAACATTTGCAGAGGTGGCAACCCTAGCTCTTGCACTCTGCCTTGGACTCAGGAAGCCAGGGGATAAGTTATTACAGAAAACAGATAACCCTTCTGCAGAGATCAAGTCCTGTAGGTCATTTTGCAATGGTAGAACCTGGGGCTGTTTGTTTGCTTGTTTTTATGCCACCCTTCCCCGAAGTTTTAAATAAAAACTTCTTGACATTCTCCCATGAGAAGCTCATTCTGCTTCGATTCCTAGCACGCTATGAGTAGTTTGATCACTTTATTGGCATTTTGTAAATGTTATTGTACTAAGCTTATTTTGCAAAATGGGTTCAATAAGTTTATGGAGGATAAGTCCATTAATGGCTATTAGACAAGATAGTCGGGGTGTCCCTAAATCTCTACCTACTGGAAACTGGGAGTGAATGCCAGGAGAAGGCTGTAGGATGGCCAGATATGCACATTGTAGAGGACACTTATGAGAAATACAGGTTGCAGGCTTGCATTGACTCCAATGCAGCCCTGAGACCTGTATTTCTCATAAGCATCCTCTACAATGTTCATATCTGGCCCACCTAGAAGGATGGCTCCATTTACAGGGGTATTCTTGTACTGCTCCCCGAAAGCATCTAGGGCTGACCACTGCTGGAGGCAATCTACGGGGTTAGATGGACCGTTGGCCTGACCCAGTATGGCAGTTCTTATGCTCTTATTTGTAAACTCAGAAGAGCACCTCGGAAGCTAGACATTCTGCGATCAGCATTAAACATGGGATGCGCCCCCTGTGGCAGAGTGCTGTGTGTAAGTCCTTGTCGGGATAGCCCACAGCTATCCTGCACCGTGCCACTGGTTATCCGAGACCCAGTTAGGGGTAGTGAGCCCAGGGGTGGGTAACTGAGGATCAGGTGACCCAGAGCTGGGTATGAGAGAGCAGGGGTTTCCAGCTCAGAGTGGGATGACCAGGGAGAGGCAAGGGTTGGAGCTGCTTCAGAGGGCTGAAACGTGCCTTAGGGTTTCCCCAGGCAGGAGGGGAGAGGCTGGGAGCTTGCCCGGGGCCCCTGCATCATAAAGGCTCAGTCTGGAGCTGGCTGGCAAGTGAAGCCAGGCCTCAAGGTTAGGTACAAAGCCCAGCCAGGTAAGGGGCTGCCAGCCTGGGAAGGAGGATGCTAGGCTAGAAGAAAAGGCTTTATATTTAAGACTGTGATGATGGGACACGATGTAATGTGAGTACGTGAGCACTGAGAGGCAAGAGCCAGTGTGAGTTGTGGTTTGGGGGGTTGCTCCTGCTGCTACTTACCCCTGGTACAAGACAGATTTACTACATAGCCCAGCAAAAGGGTAGTCTAATAGCTGGGCCATAGAAACTGCTCGGGTCATATTTATCAGTCAGTACTCATGAGCAAAGAGAGTTTTTAATTTCCCAGGGGAAGGGGGCTGGGGTGGGGGTGGGGTGACAGATTGCTTCAAAATTAAGATACTCAGAAAACTGAAACGGAGGAGACATTTGGTGCATGCAGCTGCTCACCATGCTTAACTTCTAAAGCCAGTATTTTAGAAAGTTTTTAGTCCTCGTGGTTGCCAAGAGAAGGCTGGAAATGTGATCCAAGTGGAATCTCAATTAGCAGAATCCAGAAAGCAAAGAAAAGTCATCCTAAATGTTTGTTTGTTTTTGTTTTTAAAATGAAAATCTCATGACTTAACATCTCATGCTTGCTGAGGGCTTAACTCAGGATTTCTGAAAGCTTACACTAGGCAGTATTGCAGAGGGGCATGGGAGGAAAAAAGGAGAAGCCATCCCTTGTCACTTATATTGTGGCAGTACCTTGGGATCAATGGAATAACAGTCCAATGTAGGGGATGGCGGGGATCAGCCCTGGCGCCCAACCCACTAAAATGACAATGATCCCACTTATCCAACGTCAGGGAAATTTAAATGCTGGCAGGGGCCAGAGTGGAGCAGGGGATGGTCATTCCTTAATTATGGCCTGCGGTGAGATTCTGTCCCTGCCACCCCAAAATCAGGGGGTTTACTCCCGTTAGGTATTTTAAACTCTTGGCCTTTCAAAGTGAACTCAAAGCCCATCCTAGCTTAGGTGTGTGCAACTGGTCCATCCCGTCCTGCACAGTGCCCTGGAAAACAGAGAGCTCGAACTATGCTCAAATTTTGCTTGAAGCCAACTAAACCAAGAGTATCGTCTCCACTCCTCTAACAACAACACGAGCCCAATTTGTATTCGTTACAGAAGGCCCTAAATGCAGGCCTGTCCTATGAAAGAAGCACCAAGATGAAATGGAAACTCGAAGAGCTCACCTCCTCACTGTGGTGTAACTCTGCTGAGGGTTACACCACGGGTGAATTTGGCCCCATGAACAGAGTTAGGTAAAAGCCAAAAGAGGGCAGCATCTCATTCACAATCGATTTGGCTGGACTATTTCTTAGATTAGCCATTTTGCCTTCTAATCATAAAATGCAAGTTTGTAAATTACAGAGGTGGATTGTAAATATATTGCAAGCCCTGCCAAATTGATATTTCAGCAACAACTGTAAACTTTTTCTGATGGCAGACAATTGAAGGGAGCAAGCTGCAGATAAAATTCATAATGATTTAGACCTGCTGGAATAAGACAAATTATATTTAATGTTCAGAGTTGTAAAGTAATTTGCTCTGGGCTCCAATATAATAAATATAAATACCCAGTAAATGGAATCAGGCTGGCCAGGTGCCCTAATGTTGTATGGCTCTTGCTGTAGGAGACATGGGCTGCTTTTGATTTCTGGTCCCACTGGCTGCTGCTTCTGAGAACATCCTAGCTGGAATCCATCCCTGGCTGGGTGCACCCCCTTATGCCAGGAGGGAACTTACACCCCAGTCCTGGGGCAGCTGCGGCTAGACTCAATTCTCTGTATCAATTTAAGCTGATGGGAAGGCTGCTTTAATGGTGCTTTGCTGTTCCAGGTTCCACTGAGCAGGGCCCCAAAGCCCCTCCCTCAATTCTGCACCCAGGAAACCTGAAAAATCCAGATTCCACAAGCACCATAAATTATGCATATTACTGAAATCCTACAAATTATGCAAAATTTTGAATCCAAATGAATTTCCCCAAATGCCGTTCAATCAGTTCAGAACCTCTCATGTGTTAAAAAGCTCACAAATACCTTGCAGACTCACCAACAGGAGGACTCCAGTCCTCTCTGCCTCTGAGTGATCGGGGACTGCTCTGGTAGCACAGAGCTCCAGAGTACGTACTATCTGCTAACAATGCCACCCCCACCCCCCCACACTAGCTAACTCAGGGTATTTTCAGACGTGATGGGGCCGATTGGCCCCGGCACGGAATCACCCCTTTGATTCCCCACCGCGGCCACCGTGTAACGGGCCAACAGACGCGGAAGCCAATCCCGGCGGGGAATCTGGGGGTGTGTGTCTGCGTGGCACATCGTGCGGCCGCACAGCCCCGCCCCCCCACGCTGCCCCGGCCGCCCGCCCTCCAGGAGATGGGCGAGCGCCGCAGCCAATCCGGCCGCAGCGCCTGCCCGCCTGCATTGACCACGGCCTGGAATCCCGCCGCGGATTCCGGGCCGTGGTCTGGGGACAGACGTTACGGTCCCCTTCATCACGGGGGGGGGGGGAAATCACATTCACCACGCAAACAGCGCCAGTCCCAACAGGACCGCCGTTTGCATGGTGAATGTGATTCCCCCCCGTGATTCACGGGGGTGAACATCTGGGGGGGAACTTCTGTTCCCCACAACAGACGTTCCGTGATCACCATGTGGGGATTCACTGTGGTTGACCGTGATCACGTAACGTCTGAAAATACCCTCAGAGATGAGCTCTCATTGGCTTGCCCATAGTGTTCTCCACTCTTACAGTGCTGTAATTTTGCATTTGCAGAAACAGTTTTTGCAAATGCAAAATGTTACCAAAATGGCTTCAACCACAGTCATGCAGAATTCACAGACGCCTGCCTAGAAGCTGCTGGAAAATAACTGGAGCTCAAGCCTGCTCCCACTACACTCCCTCCTCCCACTTTCAGTGTGCCCCTAGCCTTCCTCCCCACCCCACCCCATAGACTCTGGAATCACCCATGGAATGAGATGGGATGGGATTGGGGGGGGGGCGGGACGGATGGGGAAGTGTCTGTTGGCAAAGGCACTTCACACCAGGAATGGGTGCCCACAGCTAGTTAATGATCGGTGGGAAATGGCCACAGGGAGATCAGAAATTGGGCTATTCCAATCGCAGACAGGCCATAAAGGGCAAGGGCAGGTGGGAGTCGCATTCATGTCTGCTCCAGAAAGGATGCATGTCCAGGTGGCACTGGGTTGGGGGGAATCCTCCTCACTTAAGGGACATTCGGACTTCATGATTTCAACTTGAAAAATCCACTGAAAACCTCCAGAAAATCCATTCTAAATTACCATGTGCTCCTACCACACGGTAAGTCCGCAGGGATCCAAGGAAGAGTTTTCACATATATTTTCCAGTGAAGCCTTCCATAGATCACCATGGATTTACCACATGGCAGAAGTGTTTATGCATCATGAAATAAGCGCATGGTTAGTTATTGCGTGGTGCATTACCATATTCCCCCATGTATTTGACCACTTTAAATTGTGATGTTTGAAAGTACTTTCTGACACAAAAGCAAAACCATCAGTAGAGTCTCATTGACTGAGATGGTGTATGCCCAGCTGAGGTTAGTGCCAAGGCTGGAGGAGAAAGGGGCAAAGCCACCCTGGCTACAGTGCCCCAAAGCACGCAGTGGAGCTAAAAAGGTCAAGAACCTCATTTTCTTCACACCAACCCGCATGTACCTGGGGCAGGGGCTTCCATTTCTCCTCAGGTAGATCAGTCAAGGGTAGGATCCTCAAAAGCTCCCAAGGCCTGCAAAGACTTACATCTGTTTTTAACATCATGCACTGGGAACAGGCCACTGTCTTCACTGAAGTTGCACCACTACTGATGGGTAATGTTAAGCCTGTATAGAGAATCCAGCATTGAAGTGATCACATCTCCCACTGAGTGTTACTGGAAGTAACACTTACTACTCGTTTTGACTTAAATGTTACATTTGTTTGTGCAAATGCGCATGCTTAGCACAGTTTGGGGTCTGAAAAATCATGGTTGCAGACAACACGCACACCTAGATATGCACACCTCCCTGCTACTGGATTTTGGTCATCCAGGGACCATAGAGACATAGACTTTTGTGAAGGGCCAGTCTAGTTCCTGCAAGTCTCCATATTGTTTCTGGAAAGCGGGGGTGGGGTGGTAGGGTGGAAGAATGAAAAACAAGCAGGTGAGGAAGGGACTGACTGGGAGGACACTTTCAAAGTTGGATTCTCTTTGGAATGAAGCTTTGCCTGCATAGGCCCAGTAGTTTCCATTTTGGGACTGCCAACCTCGAAACAGCTTCTCTGTCCCACAATTGAGTGCACTGCGTCAAAGGATGTCATTCAGGAAACAGCTAGTGGGAGGAGCTTATTGGATAGCTGCAAACACGCAACAACATAAATGTCTGTTCATGTAGCTTCATGCCCATGATGATTTCACTGATTTCAACATGGGATGGATTTGCACATGTTTACTGTTATGGTCTGGTAGCCATTGCCTCTCAATAGCTACTCTGAGGCCAGTCTGCACCAATGACTTTCAATAGGACTTGTTTTCATAAGTCACTAAGGCGCTTCTGAGAATCCTGCCCAACATGCCTCTGTGTCTCTGAAGAAGCCACTTATAAATTCAGCAGCAATTATGCAAGCTTAAGTATTAAAAAATGCACATGGATCAGCACGCATATATGAAACCGCTGCTGTAACGCTAGCTTTGAGCAGTCTGCAGACCCCAGAAATTCTCAGTGGGATGTTTGAAAAGGATGTCTCTGTGTTGACAACATTAAATGATCCATGGCTCAAGGACAGAATTGAAACCATACATCTCCTCCATGCCGACACTGATCACGGGGAGGATATTTTCTTAAACAAGCTGCCAGGGGCCAGGGCATCCTCTACACCTCGTTTTCCCCAGCAAGCCATGTGCACTTCATGAAGCAGAAGGCACACACACTTTCCGAATTTCCCATAGTGTCCAAGAGTTTAGGGAGAGAGGGAGAGACACATGGACACCATCAGCAGGAAAAATGTGATTGTGTCTGCACCATCTTGGAGTGAAATTGAGCATGTCACTCCAGTGCATCCAACTAGCTCAGCCCTCTTCTCATCATCCCCCTAAGAGGCAGCAATGTTCAGACACATTCTGCCAGCATCTGGATCAGGGAAATAATATTCTCAGGTGAAAAAGACTAGAAGGCGCAGGAAATGCTAATCAGAATTTAAGACCTGATGTGGCCAAAAAGTGTCCACCAACTGGGCCAACAGTAGGTATGGCACCCACATAGCCCCATTTTTCTGGGGTTTTATGTGTGTCACAGCATCTTGGTAACATGGAAGCCAGTGTAGCATAGTAGCTAAGGTGCTTCACTTGGACCTGGGCGACTGGAGTTCAAATCTCATTTTAATCATGAATTCACTGGGCAAGTCAGTCTCTTTCAACCTCAGTTCCCCATATGTAAAATGGAAATATGTCTATATCCCTGTTTCTCCCTATGTTTCCCCCCTCTCTTGTCCAGCCTAGATTGTAAGCCCCTTGAGACAGGGACTGGTCTCAAAAAATCATGACTATACAGCACCAGGCATTTCCCTGATACTATAATAATAAGGTTCCTGGGATGCCACTTGGAAACAGAAGTGTAACCCTTTGTCTCTGGCATTTGTTAAAAGATGGAGTCAAAGTAATTCGAATGATATCTTTTATTGGACCAACTTCTGTCAGTGAGCGTATGCAAGCTTTTGGCCATACAGGCATGTAAGGAGACAGAACTACAGACTGAGAAAACATAGGACATATAATTTTCTCATACTGCTAATGTTTTCTCATACCACTATATATATATCCCAGTTTTTTCCAGTCAAACATCCATTAATGTACATGCAGGCCACAATCCACTTGCACTAGAGTAGTCCCATTAATGTACATTCAGGCCACAGGCCACTTGCACTAGAGTAGTCCCATTAATGTACATTCAGGCCACAGTCCACTTGCACTAGAGTAGTCTCATTGAAGTCCATAGGGCCTTGCTGACACAAGTCAGACGGATGTCATTTTTGCATGTACATCCTGCTCCCTCCTACAGCCTTGGATAGCCCAAGACAGCCAAAGGGAGTGTGAGCTGGGCCTGGGGATGTGGTGTAAACTAATGGCACTACAAGTCGGATCGCACATGAGGTCTTAGAGGGGTGAACAGCCAAAGTGCCCAGTAGGATTCCACAGGCTCAGCTTCAAGCCTTGCTTACCTGTCAAGTCTTGGGTCCCCTGATCAATGATGTCCCTAGTAAAAATGCATCTAACCCTGCTCCATAGGGACTTAACTTAAACCAATGAATGTCTACTCCAGTTCTGAATCTTTTTGCCCCTTCGATATCTTGCAGAAGGGAGTTCTACAAGTGAGACGTGTTGTGTGAAATCTGTTTCCTTTCATGAGCTTTGCAATTGTTTATCTATTCCTCTCTCTTTCTCTGGGTGAGAAACTTGGATGAATGCTCTTTAAAATAATCTGATGGATGGATGGCTGCCAGCAGCAAAACGGGACACCTGTGAGCCAGATGTGCCACTGCCAATCAGTCTGGAGAACCTGTCAGAGGCTAAAGCTGCTTGGAAGGAAGATCCATTATAGAAGGAAAACCCGCAGCTGCAGCTCTCAAAAGGAACCCTTCCTCTGTGCTCTCCTTCTCTCTCTCTCTCTCCTCGCTTGTCTCCTCCCCTCTCCTTTTTTTCATTCAAACTTGGGTAAAGTTCCACTATGACAACTCCAACCAGAAAAGTCCTTTGTGTTTCCTCAAAGAAGATTGGTTAGAGCAGTAGTCCTCAAGCTTTTAAAAACCACACCTCCCTTTTCCTCTAGTCTGGGTTAATTGCGGTCTCTTCCCCAACGACACATTCCTAAATACACATTGTTCCAGTGTTTACTTTGCTGGGGGCGTGGGATGACTTCCTGAGGCCCAAGCCTAGCCCAAAAGCTACACCCCGTGATCCAGGGCTCATCCTAGCAGGGAATGAACCCTACTTTCCAGCTAGCATTCCAACTACTTAATCCCCCTGCCTCTTTACAGCTGTATACAAGACAGGAGTTTGTGTGGTTTAATAATCTATACGATGACCAGCACAGGGGGTGGGGCAGGAAACTCATTCATGAAAGCCAAATAAACCATTCAGGTTTTTCTGGCTTCCCGCCTCCCGCCCACCCCCCCACAACCCTGCAATGGCCAATACCAGCCTTTTTCCTGGCCTGTCACATTTTGGGGTGCACACTTCTATTGGGAACATTTTCCAGAGCTCTGCCCCTCCTTGAATTTTATTGCCAGGGCAACCTCCCCACAAATTAAAGCCCTGTCTAGTTCCCTCTCTCCCTCTCCTCCTTCCCATCCTCCTGTTACTTCTCCTCTTTGTTCAGGGACTCACTTCCCTTTGTAGTCCATCATTTTTGGAAATTTCCCCTCTACTCCATCAGAGTGGAGATGGGACTATTTGCTGGCTTTGCTCCTTCTCATACCCCCTGAATAGTTCTCCCCCCCCCCAAAAAATGCCCCCTAGTTTGATTCACTGGTTTAGAGCAGGCTTGTTCTGTTGGTCCAAAAGGGACAAACTTGACAGCCTAGTATAGGGAAAATAAGATGAAGGAGGGGACCGGTTGACAGTTTTCAAATGTCTAAAAAGATGCCATGAAAAAATATGAAGAACATTTGTTCTCCATTGCTGCTAAAGACAGGACAAGGAGCAATGGGTTTAAACTACAGGAAGATTGGCTTAGGAGAAATATTAAGAAAAACTTGTTAGAAAAATTCAGTGAGGAAAAAAACTGCCAAAGAAAATTGTGAAATCTTCTGCCCTGGAGGGTTTTTTTTGTTTTTTTTTTGTTTTGTTTTGTTTTTTTAAATGGACAGGCATGTGTCAGGGGAAGGGGGGAGGGGGTTGAGCATGCGTTGGACCTAGCAGCAGCAAGAATGTCCTGTCCCGCTCCTACCGACCCTTCAGTAATTCACCTATTTACCAAATAGATTGAGTGGAATTATATTTAGACATGGGATAAGGTGCTCAAGATGAGTGAGAACAAAAAAATAATAATCTGAAAGGGGAACCCTGAAACAGTATTGCCAGCCGAGTGGCACCCAGGAGCCCGGGCTTGAATTGTCACCGTAAGACCAGAACATGGTGACAGAGGCCAGCACAGGGGCGTAGCTAGGTTGGAATGGGCCCAGGGACAAGAAATGGACTGTGGCCCCCCCCGGCCCCCAAGCCCTTGACAAATTGTTAACTGTTGCCATTTACTGTTGCTCACTCTGGTAACCGATCCTCGTAAAACCAACAGATTATGGAGTTGAGCACACGTAATAAAAGTAACTTGGATGCATCCCACGGCACACTCCCTCCCCTCTCCATTCCAGACCCCTCTGCTCCCTGCCTCATTCACATCATGATCTGCCCCGAGCTCCCTGATTTACTACCCTCACCCCTTTCCGATATCCCCCCCATTCATCCATTCCCTTGTGTTACCCTGATCCCCTACCCTCTCCTGCCTTTCCAACCCCAGCTTCATTCACCCCTTCTGCTCTGCCTCCCCACCGACACCAATACCTTCTTCCCATCCACACACACCTTCTGCTGCCTCCCTCTCTTTGCCCCACTCACCCTCCACATGCTGGACTCCTGCTCCCCCATTCACACACGCATCAGACACCCCACCCACCCCATTCCCCAGCCCGCTTGCCGCAGCCCCTCCTCCAAGACGTTATTGGGGTATCTGTCCAGCAGCACTTTCCTACCTGGGCTGCTGTGAGGGGGGGCAGGTGGCTGGTGGGATCCGTGCGCCCCCCCCTTGTGCTCTGATCACTCCCTCCTCAGTCCTTGACGTGGTCCCTCCCTCTCTGAGGGATGTAGCTCATGCTAGATGGATGTTGCCCCCCCACAGGCACAGCAGACAGAGCCGCAGACTGACACACCCCCCCGCCGCTGTGACCCGGCATTCTCCCCCTTCTCCCCCCCAGTTCCAGCAGCGTTCTTCCCCCCCGTCCCAACCAGACCCAGACCTGGCGGCGCTTTTGCCCCCGTCCGTCCCAGTCCCAGTCCCAGCGGCGGGCCAGGCCAGCGGTGCTCTCTTCTCCCCCCCCCGTCCCAGTCCCCATGGGTGGCGGCAGCGTTCTCTCTCCCCCCGGTGGCCCCCCCTGCCTCCCAGTCCCGGCGGCGGCAGCATCCCCCATCAGCCAGTGCACCCCGGGGCGCCTGCACCACCAGGAACTAGTCTCGCAGCCGGCCAGGCCAGGCCCCCCACAGTCCCATTCCCAAAGTTCCCAAACACACCGCCCTGGCCCTTTCTTACCCCCGCCATGCCACACACTCTCCGACTCTGAGTCCCCACAGTCCAGCACCAGCAGCCTGTCCGAGTCCAGCCAGATAAGCCTGGGCCCGCCCGCCGCTGCCGCACTTTAGTGCCTCGCTCGCTCCATGCTCAAGACATGACCGCGGCCGCCTGCCTGCCTCGTGTGCCGCTCTCTCTGGATGCCGACGCATGCGCAATGGTTTCCAGCGCAGCGCACGGCTCACGCATCAGGGAGGCGGGGCTAAGGAAGTTGCGGTGAGGCAGGAGGCTGCATGTGTGGGACTGGGGGCCAGGGGGGCCCCCACAGTTTCTCAGCCGGGCCGCTGCCGCTGCCGGTGTCCATCCACCAGGGGAAAAAAATAATAATTATATATATATATATTTTAAAACGGCTTAGCTATCATAGGGGGTACGGACGGACTGTGTGGGCCCCCAACCATGGTGGGCCCCGGGACACATGTCCCGCCTGTCCCTATGATAGCTACGCCCCTGGGCCAGCATGGAAATTACAAGTGGCGGAGAGTGGGAACAGCCCCAGGTCTTGGCTTTTTTATCTGAGATCCGGACAAAGCTTCAGAGAGCAAGCCAGGAATGGACAAGCATGTGTCGTGGATGTTTTAGGTAAAGGGGATTCTGCCTCTAGGCAGGAGGTTGGACAAGGGGGCTCTGTGATGCTCCAACACCTGAGAGTTGTGCGTAGCCGTGCACCCTATGTGACCCACACAGCAAAATGGGGGTGGGGTACAAGTGATGCCTGCTGACAGCACATGGGGAAAAGGGTTTGCCACTCTAGGTGTGTTCACACAGACACCTACCCTACCTCACCCCTGGGCAGGCCATCACTTAAAAGCGGCCTACCAAATGTAGAGGCAGAGGCAGGGCTGGCTGTCCCTGCTCTGGAACATCCCAGAGCACTGCCAGCAGAGCAGGCAGCCCAATCCTGGGGCACCAGCTAGAGGTGGAGCTGACATCCATCTACTTGGCAGACAGCTGCTGCAACCCTGCTCTCGGCCGGTAGTTGCCCCGGCAACTGTGGTGCGTGGCAGTGCTATGGTGTAGGGGAGGGCCACCATGCGGGCAGACCACAGGCCCCAGCAGCCGCTGGATCTATTTAAAAAGGACTCAGGCAATGCTGCAAGTGGGCAGACGTGGGGGTGCACAACCCCAGACTTGCTCTGTGGTTGTGCACCCCCGCTTCTGTGTGAAAGTACACAGTGTGATGCACCATCCCAAACACTATACAAGCATTGTTGCTTTGGTGCCTCCCATGTGGCCTCCTTCCTGCCACTCATGTTTGTGTGCACCAGTTAACGGCTGCTTGTTTAGGGGGCAGACCCTAGCTCTGTGCGTGCAAGTATCAGTGCATTCTTGTTGCCTGCTGCCATTATGCACTGCTGTGTGTGCTTACGGTGCGCACTGCAGGGCCCTCTGCTCCACCATACATGTGCAGTGGCCATTTTCTCACGGACAAGCCTGTGCACAGCTGTTTGTGGATTGCAGCCTTTGTCTCCACTCACAGAAGAGGCAGAGCACCATGCCAGTGCAACCCACCCTTTTCATGGCGAGTCCACCTCTAACTGTGAAAGCCACATAGTTTGGCCTCACTCATTTCAGGGGCTTGTTGTTGAAGGGTCCCAAGGAGCAGATGCCTTTTTAGATGCTGGACAACCAGGAAGTGAATTGCAGCCACTAAATCCATTAAGAGTATCATACTGCCGCTTTCAAAAATGGAAGCCAACCCAAAGTGAATGCAGCTTGCATGCATGGTGACAGCATATGCATTGTTTGATAGAGAATCAGGCTCAAAAGGCACAAAAATGAATGACCCGATTTTCAAAAGTAATAAGCACCTCAACTCCCAAAGACGTTAGCTGCCAGGTTGCAAGTGCTTTTGAAAACCAGACTTGTGCCACTGCAGAAATTAATCAAGAAACCTTCCATGAAAGTTGCAACTACTGGTACATGAAGCCTGAATTTGGCCAATCCTTTGTAGAGCACAAATCTTGGTTGTTCTACGGGTCTTGGTGTCCTGCTGCAAGCAACGATAATTAGGGTATTTTCAGATATGACGGGACCAATTAGCCCCGGCACGGAATCACCCCTTTGATCCCCCGCCGGGGCCACTACGTAACGGGCCAACAGACATGTTGGCCGATCCCGGCGGGGAATCCGGGGGGGGAGGGGCGGGGCTGCGTGGCGCAACATGAGACCGCACAGCCCTTCCCCCCCCATGCTGCCCTGGCCGCCTGCCCTCCAGGAGACGAGCGCCCGCCCACATTGACCATGGCCCGGAATCCCGCTGCGGATTCCGGGCCGTGGCAGGGAGACAGACGTGATGATCCCCTACATCACGGCAGGGAATCACATTCACCACGCAAATGGCGCCGGTCCCCCGTGATTCCCCGCCGTGATTCACGGGGGTGAACATCTGGGTGGGAACTTCCGTTTCCCCCCAATAGATGTTCCGTGATTGCGATCACCATGTGGGGATTCACTGTGGTTGACCGTGATCACGTAACATCTGAAAATATCCTTAGACAGTTGAAATGGTGGGGTGAGTTCTTGGCTAAATAATATGAGGGAAGCCTTAGTAAATCTGGACCTTGCGTACCTGATGGAAAATGCTGACCCAATCCCGACGGATCTCGAAAGAGATTTAATTAGGCAGCGTGTGGCAGACAGGAGGATAGGATCAGGGTGAGACAGTATAAGTTCCTCACAGCCAACCAATTTGGCCTTTGGATGGAATCCCTGGCAATATACTTGGCGATGCCCCACTATCATTTGAGGCAGGTGATGTCAAGGATGTTCTTTTCACAGCTAACATCTAGCCTTCAGGAGGGGAGATGGGCGCATGTTCCCATCGCTGAAAGGTTATGCCCATGTAATTCGGGCCAAATTGAGGACCTAATTCATGTTCTGTGGGAATGCCAGTTTTATGCGGTAGAAAGAAAGAGATGGCTGTCTCCCCTAGACATAGTAAACTTGGGTGGCACATTACACAGGAGAATGGCACTGTGCCTCCAAGATAAAAATTGGAAGACTATTGTGGCAGTGGCCAGCTTTCTGAACGCGGCCCAGTTACAGAGAAGGAAGCGGTTAAACGTGATACAAACTAAGTCGCCCCGCAGGTTTTCCAAATCTGAGAATTGATGCCTGAGAAGGGATGTCTTATTTGAAATGTATTGAAAGGATGCCTGCTGCTCCGGACTTATTTCTGCCTCCAAATATCTTATTTTGGCTGCAAATGTCATAATTGTGATGTGTTTTCTTATATGTATATATGTTCAAAACCGCCATGGTAATAAGGCAAAGTTTGTGTTTCTTTTATCAATAGTATATGGTGTTTTAAATTTGTTTTTGTTTGTTTTGTTTATTTGTTTTTGGTTGACGCCGTAAATAAATCAAATCAATCAAAAATCAGTCGAAATGGACCTACCAGAGGATCAACGAGCATATTTATTTGATTATTACATATGAAGAATAACAAAAAATACAGCATAAGATTATTTACCTGAACCCAACAGTTAAGACAGTTAAGGTTTATGGTTATGAGTTTATATTTGTATGAATACACTAATGTGTACCAATGTATACAATGTTATTTAAATAAAAGAAAAATTTATATAAAAATGAAATAAAAATCAGTCAAAATGGAGAAGCAATTTCCAGGTTACTGACATTACATTGATTAAACTAGCATTCAGTTTATTGTAACATAATGGGACAGCAACAGAATAAAGGACCGGAACCAAAATAGAAATAGAATTTTTGATGTGTTGGATTTCCCCAAGTTACAAGCTAGGATCAGACACATTGCCAGTGTGTGCCAGAGGAAATCAAAAGCTAGTAAATAATCAGTGGCTAAATGACAATGCTACTTACTAGCAAATTTGCAGATGTGCATTCTGAAGAAGTTTCAGAGCATCCTGTTTTGAACTGCTTTCTCTTGTTGTTAAACAAGGAGCAGAATTCAGCACTCAAGTTGCTTTTCTAGGTCTATGATCACAGGAAAGGAAAAGTGGTTCTGGAATTTGTACTACAGTATAAGGCAGCACTATGACCTAGTGCATAGAGATTTGGGCTGAGATTCAGTAATCTCAGATTCTCTTCCTGCTTTCTCACAGAGTGACCTTGGACGTTTTATTTCCTGTCTGCTTCACAGTTTTTTCCTTCTGTAAAATGGGGATAATGATACCTATGTCTCCTGTGAAGTGTTTTGAAACATGGATGAAAATGACCACAGAAGAGCTAGGGATTAGAATTATTCTCTGCCCCACAGTCCAGTGTAGGAGTTTATCATTTGAAAGCACTAAAAATAATGTTGAATCAGAGCTACACTTTATCACTCTTTTCCCCCAGATGACGGTTTTATGTTGGTATTGATCATAGCTAAACACAGTGAACAGGAGCTATCATTTACCCCTTCTCATAATAGGGGACCCTCTTTGAAATTAATTGGAAACAGGTTTAAAACAAATAGAAGGAAGTACTTTTTCACTCGGTTTTCAATTATTAACTTATGGAATTTGTTGCCAGGGGATGTCATGAAGTCCAATACAATAACTGGGTTTTTAAAAAGGATTGGATAAGTTCTTAAGAGGCTAGGTTCATAAATGCCTTTTAGTCATGTTGGTCGCGGAATAAGACCTCTAACTGTTGGGGGCTAAGAATGAATAGTGGGAAATGAATCAATCCACTAAGACCTATTGGGTACTTCTCTAAAACAACCAAAGTTGGTCACCATCGGAGACAGGACGTTGGGCTAGATGGACCATTGGTCTGACCCAGTGTGCCACTTCTTAGTTCTTACGAAACTATTTGCAGTGCTTTCTACCTCTGGTGAGCCACAAGAACATAAAAGTGCCGTATTGAGTCAAACCAATGGCCCATCAAGCCTGTCGCCAACAATGACTACCCTCCATCACTTTGGAGAGGTATCCAACAGGTCGAAATGGAGTAATCCATTCCCTGCTGTTCACTCCCAGCTCCTGACAGTCAGTTTGTGTCCCTCAACCTACTTTTTAATTTTATTTATTTATTTATGTATTTGTTTGTTTTTATCAATTTATACCCCGCCCCTCCTGTAAAACAGCTCAGGGTGGCTAACAATTTTAAAAGACTAAAAAATACAATAATTTAATTTTAAAACAGTCATAATAATATAAACAATTAGAGCAGGGCTAGGACAAAATGAACAATAAATAAGGGTAGGATGGAAATAAAAACCCTAACCCCCCTCCCCAAAGGCCTGGGCGAATTGGGGCCAGGTGACTAATAACCATTTATATGCCAAGAGGAAGAGTCCTGTCATGCATTGGAAGCTGGTTAAAAGATAGGAAACAAAGGGTAGGAATAAATGGTAATTTTTCAAGTTGGGGAGAGGTAGACAGCGGGGTGCCTCAGGGGTCAGTACTAGGACAAGTATTGTTTAACATATTCATTCATGAGCTGGAAAAGGGGGTAAAGAGTGAATTGGCTAACTTTGCAGATGACACCAAATTACTCAAGATAGTTAGTTAAGACCCACAGGAGTCATGGTTCAATAATGTTCAGGGGGTATTCCAGGAACAGCATCTACCTGAGTCAGGGGCTTACAACTAGGGCCCTGAGGGAAAGGCGCTACTGTGAATCGCAGTTTCACATGGAATCCCGGTCACAGGAAAATTCCCTGCAGAGTTCCCCTTGCTCGGTGGCATCAGCACACGCAAGCCAATCAGAGGCTTGCATGCTGTGATGTCACCCAAACCACCACATGGCCACACGAGGGTTCCTACTGGTCCTGCTTCTGAGTGGCCGGGATGAGTTGGCTATGGCTCAGAATGGGCTGCGGAAGGTGGGGGCAACCCAGCCAATTCATCTCTGTTTGCTCAGTCGCGGCAGCGTGGAAAGGAGCACTGGGGTTTCCCCACTGCCGAGCAGGCCAGGGTGAGTTGGCCTTGGGCCAGAGTGGTCAGAGGGAGGGAGCAACCTGGCCAACTTGGCAACAGGAGCACTGGGGTTTCCCCACTGCCGAGAGGGCCAGGGTGAATTGACCTTGTTCCAGAGCGGACAAGGGGAAGACAGTGGGGCTGGGGCAACCCAGCCAACTCCCCCTGGTCTGCTCGGTGGTGGCAGCAGCAGGAACGCCAGGGTTTCTCCACTGCTGAGTGGGCTGGGGTGAGTTGGGCTAGAACCGGCTGGGCTGGGGCGGGGGTGGCCACAGAATCAGGCCAGACGCCCGCAGAATTTTGAAAAAAAATTCATGGGGGAATCAGGGCCTTGCCTACAACTGTTGGGTTGCTCTGATAAGAGTCTCAAAGGTGACCTTGGAAATTTATACCTGGTGGCAGCTAATCAGAAGTGGTGTTCTCTGAGCTAATCAAAGACTGTCTAGGATGGCCTGTGTATTTGAGCAGCCAGAAACTCTGACAACTGGCCAGCTATGACCTTGAGGGTCAGGTTCCCTGTTTTCTAATCAAAAGGATCTGGGCTCCAGGCTTGCTAAGGCTAGAGATCCTGACACAGCCAGTCAGGAGTTGTTTATTGGATGAAAACAGCCACTGTCATGACCCTACCTGGGTCAGGAAGCTGCAATAGACATGGTCCAGACCAGTTTGCCCAACATGTGTTCCTGCGGCCGGGCCGCCAGGGAAAGCGTGGAAATACACAAAGAGCCGGCCGGCCCCACCCCTGCCAGTGCTTTGCCGTGATGGGCAGCCATGGTGGTGAATGACAGCTGGTCATGGTGGACCCAATCCAGGTGGGTTCATGGCAGGCCACAGCAGACGTGATTGCCCGCTGTGGCCCGCTTTGCCCCAGTCAGGCAGACTGTAGCCCAGGCTGTGACCTGGAGCTAATCTGGGGGTCAGAACCAGGGCTAGCCTCCAACACACCCAGGGTCAATCCCGGGCCAACATCTGGTGGCCCCTCAACAAACGTGCCGGTGGCTTGTGGGCCAAAGCGTGAAAAGCAGTCCACCATCATGCCTGTTCTTCATTGTTGCAAGTTATAGATTTGTTGTCTTGTTAATTCACGAAACCACACAATCAAATGCTCCTGACTGAAACTGAATATAATATTTACCATGGAGTTTGCAAATGTGTCCGCATATATGTTTTCACAATCTGAACCTGTGGCATTCACTGCATGTATGTTTCCATATGAACAGTTAGCCATCTCATCTGTGGTCTGCTGTGAGTTAGCAGCTCTGCCTCCTGGCTTTGAGTTCCTCTTTGGGAATGCCAGTGACAGATTTGAAACAAACCAGACAAGGATCCCTGTAGCTATCTCGCTGGGTTGAATTGCACCAGGCCCATTTATTACACACTGCAATTGGACTTGTCCTTTGAGGAAAGCAGAGAAAGTTCCTTTGAAGTTGATGAGAGGGCAAGGCCAGGGTTTAACCAGCTGGCTGACTCACCTTCATGTGACGGGTAGTGGTCTGGATCCCTAGCAGAGTCATTTCTAGACAATCGTTAGATGCAATGTTTAAAGGTGCTTCACTGTGTTTCCTTGCTAGGTGGTTAAACATGTATTATTTATATTTCATTTTCTGGGGCTAAAGGGGCACGTCCTACACTCTTATTTATGCAACCTGGGGCTCCCCCTGGAGGCTTCTGCCTCACAATGTTCTAGCCGCCTCTTAATTGGCCTCACAGATCACACCTTTGGCTTTCGCGCACCTAGGTCCTCGCAGCTCATAATTTTTAGATATTAAATGTGGTTACAATGAAAGAGCTCTGTGAATTGAAGCAAGGAGTTTTCTACCCTTCCTAAACCTTTCTTCCTTTAAACTCCCTCTCCAGGGGCGTTGCACAGCTTAATTCATTCATATTTGTGTAGTGCTGCAAGAAGGGCAAAGTGTTATTATTGTACTTGAACCTGACGTTCCATGTAGTGCAGCAGTCTCAGGAACATTTTATGGGGCCTTGCACCCAAACCTGGATTTTAGTGATAGCATCGTTTAACATTAATTACAGTTTAGGCCTTTATGCAACTGACTCATTTGCTGAGCTATCCAGACGCTGTATCCACGATTACATGTTACAAGATACTCACCAATGCCTATGGGATTCTTTTCATTGGCCTCCATGATCTTTCGATCAGCTCCCAAATCCTCATTCCATAAAGTCCCTGCGAGTTTCACTAGTGACGATAATTGCACCAGGATTTGACCTAGAGGCATTCTAGGGATTCCTGGATAGGACAACGCAAGCCAAATGTGAGGCCAACAGTCGAGTGGAAAATGTAGGTTTCCTTTAGGTCCATTTTGTTAGTTTTGCCTTTTCCAGATTCCTTAGCAACTGCATTTTTAGTGCTTACTTTATCCTGTTGGGTGGGGTTTGTTTTGGCCCTCTGGGTGAAAATAAACAAGATAATAGCCCACATTAGCGCCCACCAGGTTGGTGTTGCCTGCACCCCCATGCAGTTCCCACTCACTCCTCACTCATGGCATCGTCCGAAGTCATTGCGGGGCAGTGAATGCTAATGCGCACCCATCTTGCTGCGTCTCATTAATGAGGTTCGCTCGTAGTCTCCCCCACATCCAGATCCTCCAGCACCATAGAGTCACGCCTAGCACAGCTGCTAGTGATTGCGCTCTCTCAGCTGACAGGAGGCTGTGAGAGGAGAGAGGGAGAGAGCTCGAATGGAAAGGGGGTGGGGTCACAGCCAAAGCAGCCTGCTTCTCAGGCCATGACCCTCCTTTCCATCAGAGGCAGCGCTTGCGTGCTTGGGCAGATGCAAGAGAAAAGAGTGATCATACTCTCTGCTGAGAGGCAGCTGCAAGAGGAGAGAGCTGGGGATGCAAGAAGGACCTTCTCCATAGGATCTACGCCTGCACTTCTCTCTCCATTTGGGAAATTTTATATATAAAATGTATATACATTTTCTCCATATATAAATTTTAATAAATAAAATAAATAAAGGAACTGAGGGGAGTGAGGGAGGAGTGAGGCTCCCCTGGAGGATCCATGAGGTTCCTGCATCCCCTTCCCTTCCCAAATGGAGTGAAGAGTGCAGGTGCAGATCCTATGGTGAAGGTCCTTCCTCTACCCTCCGCTCTCTCATCTTGCAGCTGCCTCTCAGTTGGGAGAGCGTGGGAGCGCTGCTCCTGATGGAAAGGGCCGGGGAGGGGAGGGGGGTGTCACAGCCAGGGAAGAAACCTTCTTCAGAGTCAGGGCTGGAGAGAGGGCAAGCACTGAGTGGTGCCACCAGTAGCGGTTATCGCCAGCACATGGGATGCATGCAGGGGGCTGCCCATTTATTAGCTCTACATGCTAAAAAAATGCGAGTGGGGACTCTACGGACCAAATACGGGCTCCAGTGGTCTGAGGGTGTCTCATTTGAAAACACCCTCAGATACCTTCCACATTGCCATTCGTTTAGAGAACAGCTATTGATCATCAAGCCATATGCTGAATTGGGGGTGGGGGAGAAACCACCTGGTTGGCATGTGAGGGCAACCAATAGCTCAAGGATTGGGTACGTTCTTAGAGATAGGTCCATAAGAACATAAGAAGTGCCATAGTGGGTCAGACCCATGGTCCATTGAACCCAGCATCATGTCTCTGACAGTAGCCAGCTACAGTAGCTCGAGAGAAGTACAAGTACAGGTCATGGAGGTGTGACCTATCTCCTGCTAACCACCCCCAACTACCGGTAGCCAGGGGCTTCATCCCCAACTAGTAAGCATTTATGGCTCTATCCTCTAAGAATGTATCTAGTTTCCATTTGAAGCTAGTTATGCTGCTGGTTTTTACTACCTCCTCTGACAATGAGTTCCACAACTGTATTGTCCGTTGAGTGAAAAAGTATTTCCTTTTGTTTGTTTTAAATCTGCTGCCATTTAACTTCAGAGTGTCCCCTTGTTCTCTTATTGTGAGAGAGAGCAAACAACAGTACCCTATTTACTTTTTCCATACGGTTCATGATTTTATAAACTTCTATCATATCCCCCCCCCCTTAACTGCCTCTTCTACAAGCTAAACAGCCCTAACCTGTTGAGCCTCTCCTCATATGGAAGTCAATCCATCCGTTCTATCAGGGGGAGGGTGATTTTAATCCCCTGCCCATTTATTTATTTATTATTGTTCTTAAACCTGTTTTTGATGTTTTATATTTATATTTATATTTTAACTGTTTTAAATGTTTTTATTATTGTTGTAAGCCGCCCCGAGCTGCATTGCAGGAGGGGGCGGGATATAAGTTTGAAAAATAAATAAATAAATAAATAAATCATCCTTATTGCCCTTTTCTGAACTTTTCCCAATTCTGTTATATCATCCCTGAGATGGGAAAACAGAACTGCACGCAATATTCAAGGTGGGGTCGTACCAAAGATTTATACAGAGGAATTATGATATTTTTCTCTTTTATTTTTTTTACTTTTGCAATAATGCCTAGCATTTGGTTTGCCTTTTTCACTGCTGCTGCACACTGAGTCAGTGTCTTCAAGGAACTATCCACAATGGGTATTTTCAGACGTTACGAGATCACAGTCAACCACAGTGAATCAGCACATGGTGAAAGTGATACCGTAACGTCTGATGGGGGGAACAGAAGTTCCCCCCCATATGTTGATCACAGTCAATCGCGGCGGAGAATCACATTCACCACACGATCGGCGCTGGCCCCGCGGGTTCAGCCGATCGCGTGGCGAATGTGATTCCCCGCCGTGATGAACCGAGCCGTCTCGTCTGGACGGCAGCCACGGCCCGGAATCCCCGCCGGGATTCCGAGCCGTGGTCAATCCGGGTGGGCACTGCGGCTGCATTGGCCGTGGCAGCCGCCAGTCTCCCCAGAGGGCGGGCGGCGGGGGACCGTGGGGGGCGGGGGCGGGCGGCCACACCTAGCGCGGCACGGTCCCGCCCCCTCCCCGATTCCCCGCCGGGATCCCCTAGCATGTCTGTTGGCCATGCCGGAGTGATCCCGGTGGGGAATCAACAGGTAGTTTTTGTCATGTCCAATGGGCTCTGTCACGTCTGAAAATACCCAATGACTCCAAGATCCTTCTCCTGAGTGGTTACACCCAGAACAGAACCCAGCATCATGTACGTAAAGTGAGGATTATTTTTCCCTATATGCATCACTTTGCACGTATCAACTTAGAATTTCACTTGCCACTTTATTGCCCATTTACCTAGTCAGCCAAGATCCCTCTGTAGTTCCTCAGTCTGCCTGTTTTCCTGTTTGTGCCTCACACTCTCCGTCACACTTCCCCCATGGTACATACCACCCCCTCTGGGAAACAAACAGAGCCAGGGAGGGATGGGGAATATGGACCTGCAGGGACTGAGGGGCATAGCTAAGGTGGGAAGCTTGGGCCCCTTTCTCCTCTCACCCGTTCCTTCATATTTATGCCCTTGGTACAAATTCCCATTCAGATGTTCACGATGATCCCAATTCATTAACCAAATTTGACTTGCGAATTTCCCAAGGCTCAGTTCATTCATTCCTAGTGCAACGACAGCTCCCCAAAGGGTGAACTGAGAGGAGAATTGGGCCCTGAGTCATAACAGCACAAGCATTTGCAACTTGACTTGAATTGAATTGACTTGACTTGAATTGAATTGAATTGATTCTGGCTCGGGCTTTTGCCATGGCCAAGACAAAACATAAATACAAAACATACTATACAGTACATAACATGAGACATAAAGTATAACATATAACCTAAAACATGGAATGGTAAAATAGCATATAATAAAATATAAAACAAGATAATGTCGTGAGATGCCTATAAGAATGCCAATAACCATTTCAACATGAAAAATATAGTGTATAACGTATTGTTATATTTTTAATATACTCTACAAAACCTATAGAGAAATACCATTGGAATTTACAATCACAATTGGCATAATTAATTAGGGAAGAACCTTCACTAGGGCTAGAAACCTAACCTATATGTTAAATAACTTTCACCTAACTTTTAACATAGGGAAAATACGCATAGATGCTATATATACGCCTTGCAGCCAAGGTGACAACTATCTATAACAATAGTTCACAACCTAGCGTAGTTCCTATAACTCACGTCTTTTCAGTTAAAATTAAAATTAACAAACTAAGAAATTGCCTTGCTCTTCTACAGGGGTTACCGCGGCAGAGCTTGTCCCCTGAGTTATCCAAAAATTCCAGGTTGACACTGAAACCCAGATTAATTCCTTTACTGAACCATTGATTTTATTACAGTTTAGGAAGTGACCGGATCAGTTTTAACAGAACCTCTCCAGAAATTCATAAACAACCCCCAACATTCCTTAATCCAAAACAGTTTGATTACCGACACCCTTAGTCAGAGTCTGTATAGCTTCCCTTCTTTTCGTCATCAGGCCTATGAACATAGCCAGTGCAAGCAAGTCATCAGGAGCGGTCAAAGTAAATAAAGTGGATATCGATTGCTTCCTCTTAAAACTTGTTTGCTTTCCCCATATTGGGGAGATCCACACTTCCCTCAGGGTGGAATAATATGGGCAAAATAACACTTGATGTTCTCTAGTTTCCAGTACCCGCATAGAGCAAGTACAATAACGGGCATCACGGCAAATTTTATGGAATCTACCATACAAAACGGCAGATTGAATCAGGTGGAATCGCAACTGGGTATAGTTCCTTCGCATTTGCAACTTGGTTGCAAGTGCTCCCTGGAATCTCCTTTAAGTGCTGGCACTTGCTTTAAAATAAGAGTTCGGAACCTGTACTTCCTGTTTTACTGCTTCACTGAAACAAGAAAGAAATGAAATGGCGATATAAGAAATAAAGGGATCATTTCAGAGTTAAGCACATTTGGGTAGAAGAAAAAGAATAAAGTAGTGTGAATTACTTAGGGTGAAAACAGACATGACGCTAACCACCCTTTAACCACCCTTGGTGGTCATTTATGCATGGGTGATTTCAGACATTACACGGTCCCGAGTCACCACAGTGGATTCCCAGCGGTGGTAAACTGATCAACCCCTCCCCCCCCGTGGTCCAGGAAGGCGCCAAACAGATGTGACGGGCCCGAGACCATGGCAGGGAATCGGGCCGTCAGACCATGGGCCAGGGCAGTGCAACAGATGTGACGNAGAACCCCGCGGTCACATAGGCACCCCGGGGGGGGGGGTCACGAGCACAGGAGGGAGCGATGGCGGATGAGGAAGGTCAGCAGCAACCCGAGGAGCTGGGTGGAGGCACGGAGAGCAGGACTCGGCCACAGGAGAAGGCAGCCATGGAGGGGAGCACCGGTTGCAGAGGTGAACGAACAGGGGGGGACCCTGGAGGGGGCCCGGAGCCACAGGCAGGGGCATTGGAACCCAGAGAAACAGGCAGCACAGTTGCAAGGCCGGGACATCATGGAGGAAGCAGGCATCGGCCTACGGCAGCAGGGAGGCAACGGGAGCTCTCTGCGGGGTCACCAACTGGGGCATGGTAGGCACAGGGGGCCTCACACCCAGCTGCAGGGGGCAACGAAGGGGCCCTGGGCCGGGTGGCCCACCAGGTGAATGAAGTGGGGCCACTGAAGCATGCTCCGATGGTAGCCCAGCACAGACATGGTGGGCAACCAGGTAGTACGCCTCGAAGGGATCCTGCGCAGCGAGCCCCAACTGCACATCGGAATGGGACCACACACCGGACAGTGCCGTCAGCTCCACCTCGATGGCCTCGAACAAGCCATAGTCAGCATCAGGGGGCCACAGAAGGTGACTGAGCTCCAACAGCCGGTGATACACTGCCCCACTCAATTGCTGGTACCCACGGGCCCTGTGAACACAGCCAAAGTAGGACACGGCTAGGGCAGGGCCCCCCTCATTCAGACAGGCCGTGTAGGCGGCCAGGCTGCACACAGACAGAGCAGACACGGTCTTCGCCGCCGACCACCCCACATGCGAGCACCTCATCTCCGGGACGCGCCCATCGGGAAAGGGAATCAGGCCCAGGGTCTCCGCATGCAGCCGGCAATCACGGGCGCTCACCTCATAGCCAAAGTAGTGCAGCCCCGAGCTCAGACTTGCATAGGCACCGGACAGGCTGTCCGGGCAGCTCAGGAGCAATTGCACGGCCGGGGAATGCCACAGGTCACACAGGGCCATGGTCTCGCAGAAGGTCCAATGATGGGGGGCCCCATGGGTGCTGGGAGCTGGGACCCTGGTGGAAGCACAGCCAGCCATGGTCCAGGAAGAAAAGGAGACTAATTGCGAGGACAGAGGGGCCCCACAATCCCTGGAAAGACGGGGAGGATGCAGGGGGGCCTCAAGGCTAGCCGATAAGGCCACCGGCTGCAACATGGCATGGCAAGCAAGCAAGGCGTGGAGTGCGGACCCAGCACAGCTGCTGGAACAGAGCTCACAGACAGGACAGCCTACACACTAATCAGGGCAGCGAGGACAACAGGCTGGCTACACTGAGAGGTGGGAGGTTGATGACAGCACGAATGCAGCTGCAGGTCACACGCGCCTGGACGCAGGCTGGACCGTGCGCCAGGCCCCTTGGAGGGACAACAGGTGCGCTCAATGGACCGCCCCCAGCTCCCCAGCACGACCGCCCTGCAGGAGCCTGCCAGGGCAGCCGGGAGGAGGACCACCCATAACCGACCCGGGGGCCCCAGGTCATGACCCGGGGGCGGGGATACACGTGCCCTGACCTATAACTGGGCCGGCTGCCCCCCACTTGGGGCAATGTGCACCATGGAGCTAGGCCGGTTGGGTACCTGCAAGATGCACCTAACCCTCTCCGCAGAGTGGTACTGCTCGCACACTGATCTCTTGTGCATCCAGACCGCTGAGGTGCACCTGGGTGTCCACCTGTGGGTTACCATTGCCTGGAGCGCCGCTAGGGCCCGGAGAGCCCACCACGCCTGCAGGCGCTCCCTGGCCTGGCTCAGGGCCCTGCGGGTGTCCGGAGTGGCCCGGCAGGCCCTCCTCCATGGCCGGGAGAGGGGTGCATTGCTCCGTGAGGTGGCCGGGCACCTCCAATGGTGGAGGGAGACCATGGGGCATGCAGCCCTGCTCATTATGCCCTTTGACCGGTGAGTACGTGTCACAGAGTGGGCACAGGGGTAGTGGTCCCGGGCGCTGGCTCAGTGGGATGAGGCTGCCTGGAGGGTGCACTTTTGGATGGACAGGGGCACCCTACTGCGACTTGCGGACCTGTTAACGCCCTGGCTGGAGTGGCAGCACACCCCCATGCGAACCCCCATCCCCATGGTCCAGCGGGTGGCCATCGGGGTCTGGGCACTAGCAACTCCTGACTCCTGCCGGTCTGTCTTGCCGCACTTTGGCATCAGGGTGAGCACCGTCGCTGGGATCCTACAGGACGACTGTGAGGCTGTGGAGGGAGTGCTCCTGGACCGAACGATCCAGCTGGTGGACCAGGCGGCTGTGATGGCCGGCTTCACAGCTGGAGGGTTCCCCAACTGCATGGGCACCGTGGATGGCACCCACATAGAGATCTTCCTCCCCTCCGCTGGGGAGGCCACGGAATATGTTAACAGATGGATACCACTCCCTGCAGCTGCAGACTGTAGTGGACCACCAGGAGCGGCTCATAGACATCTTCATGGGAAGCTCTGGGTGCAGCCACAATGACCGAATCATGACCATCTCCCCCTTCTATGCCCGGATGTACTGTGGGGACTTCGCGGACATGGAAATGACCTGGATTGAGGGGGTGCTGATGCCCCCCTGCATCCTGGGGGACCCAGTGTATCCCCTCACCTGGTGGCTGATGAAAGCATACCCAGTCGCCCGGAACCCTGTGGAGGCTCTCTACAATACCCACCTGTGTGCAAGCAGGACAGTGGTCGAGAGGGCCTTCGGGGCTCTCAAGCAGTGCTGGAGGAGCTTCGCGGGCCGCCTGGACTACATGGTGGAGACCTCGGCCTTGGTGATCGGGGCCTGCTGTGTGCTGCACAACGTGTGTGAGACTGATGGGGCTGCCCTCGACTACCCCATGTCCCAGCGCATTTCCGGCCCTGTGCCCCTGTATGTGAATTCAGAGAACTCACGGGAGTACCAATACGCCAAGCGCATCCGTGCTGCCCTGGCCAGGTGGATCAGCCGGGAGGCCGAGGCGTGAGGTGCACACCCCCATCTCCACCACCCTGGGGCCCCCACCAGCACCCTGGGCGCACCCCTGTACGGCCACCCGCCTGCCCACAGCCCCGGGCTCATGAACTGACCCAAGGAAGCAATAGTGGTGGCCAAACCTTTATTTCCACACACAGTTACATGTGCCACCACCTCCACCACCACCTCCCTGTGCCGTGCTCCCCCCCCTCAGACCACTCTCTCCCTTCCCCCCCCATCCACCACATCTCCAGGGCCTCCCCCTCAGCCGCCCTGTGGTCGCCGTGGAACTCTGGGAGATCCCCTCTTCCCACTGTCCGTGTCCCCAACTGTGTCCTGGGAGGCCTCGGTGTCCTGAGGAGCAGACGGTGGTGGGAGGGTGGGCGGACCCAGGGCTGGATGGGCCCTCCTGGGTGGCTGCTCCCTCCGGAGGCCTACAGGTGGATGCATGGGCCCAGCAGGCATGCCAGTGGCTGGGGAGGCGGTGGGGGCGCCAAGGGGCCCGGCATCGGGGCCTGGGCAGGCAGGGGGCCCGGCGGGGTGACTGCCATCACGCAGGCACTCATGGTGCCGGCGTGCAGGAGCAGGGAGGTGCTGATGTCGTGCGAGCGGTCCATCTTAGCTGAATACTCCCGCACCATCCTGTTGATGGCCTGCTCCAGCCGCCCAAATGCCTCTACCTGCCTGCTATGCTCCCGGCACTCCCGCCTCTGCTCCAGCCGCACCTCCGCCTGGAGCCTCCGATCCCTTGCTTCCGCTTGCTTCAGGGAGAGTTCCATGGCCACCTCCATGCGGTCGATGGCTGTGATCATCTGCTCGCCCTGCTCAGTGGTAGAGTGGACAATGTCCTCCACCTGCTCCTTCCTCCGGTGCCGTACCCGTGCCTGGTGCTCTCTCATCCGTTGCACCGGGGGTATGGGCCTGGCTTGCTGGGGCCCCTTGGGTTGCCCTGTTGGGTACACATTAGGTACTGGTTTGGTGCCCCGGCCGGCCGCCCCCCTGTTCTGTGGCACAGCTGCAGGGTCTTGGGCCCCACTCCCCTCGGATTGATGGACGGTGACCTCCCCTGGTGCCCTTCCCCCCCCCCTTGGTGGTGTGCCTCACCAGGGACTGCTGTCTGCTCCTGGGGCTGCTTGCTGCCTTCCTCATCACCCGTATGTCGCCGGTGCTGGGGCGTGCCATGTCCTGTGGAGATATGGGCGGGGTTGGGTGAGGGTGGGCTTCCCATGTCCCCCAGCAGCCACCTGGGCCCCCTTTCCATGTTCTGGAGTGGCTGGGGGTGGCCCTGTGCCCGGTGTGTCCCCCTCCCCCCCTTGATCCTTTCCCCCAGTCTGGCCCCCCTCCCACCCATGTGCTTACCCTCGATGTCCATCTCAGAGTCCTCCGAGGCTGATCCCTCAGTGTTGCTGGGGTCCCCCTGTGTCCACAGGCTGAGAGTGACCAGTGTGCCGGCCTCGGAGTCTCCCGGTCTGACCAGGGGGTAGGGGCTTCTGGGGCTGGTGCTTGTGGGGGGCCTGCAGGTCCCCGAGGTCCTTGGGCCTTCATCCGGGGAGGCGGGGGCCCTGGAGCCATTGTCCTCACTGGGGGTGGTGACAGGAGGGGGTATCTCGGCCCGTTTCCTGCCCTGGACCACGGCGCTCCCCACAAGGTGCGGGGCGTTGACGGAGCCCTTCATATGGAGTATGCGGTCCAGGGCGTCAAAGTAGGGGGCGGTCTGGGCTCCGTGTCCGGACCGCCGGTTGTTGTCCTGGATGGTCTTGTACCCCCTCTTTAGCTCCATCACCTTTGAGCAGGCCACGGTCCTGTGATGGCCCGCTGCCTCCATGTCCCGCACGATCTCCCAGAAGACGTGCTCATTCCGCTGATTGACTGCGAGCTCCAGTTGATGCTCCAGGGTCCCCCAGATGCGGATGAAGTCCTGCATTTCCCTGTGCCCCCATTGCCCCCCTCAATGGTAGGACCTTCTCCCACGTGGGCCCTCTGGGTCCTCCTCTGCCTGGCCAGCGCCCGTCTCCTCCGGGGGCTCAGGCTCCCGGGCCCGCTTCCGTGTCTGTGGGTTATAAGGGGGTGGGTGGTAGGTGTTGTTTTGCCCCTGTCCCACAGCCCCAACCCTTCCCCCCTCCTGCCGCCCAGGCCGCCCCCTTGGTGCCCCTGTGTCGCCGCCGCCCCCTTCAGTCCCCTTACCCGTTTCCAGGGTGCCTCATCCCCCAGTCCGGTTGCCATCTCCGGGGCTGCCTGTCTCGGCTGCTGCTGCTGTTGCTGTCCCTCCACCACCTGCAGGTGCAGCACTACCCCTTCCTCTGCCTGCGCCTCCTCCACCAGCTCCTCCTCCTCCTCCCTTGCTCTCTTGCCCTCCGCTCTCCTCTCCCTTCCGCCTCACTCCATCCCGCCACGTCCCCCTGCTGCTGTGTGCCCTTTAAATCTCCCTTTGCAGCCCGTGTAGCTGCTCGTTGCTTGGCAGTGATACTGCGTGCTTTGTTCCCAGCTGGGAATCATTTTGGTTTTTCCGGCTGGTGGTTGCCGTTCAGATGTTACTTTCTGTTGTTTCCCGGTGGGAATCGCATTGACCACACTTTCGGAGATGGTCCGGGTCGGACCTCCGGAAGCGTGGTTGATTTTGATCCCTGGTGGGGATTGACTGTGGTGAACATCTGGCGCCCGCGAACAGGCGTTCAGGGCGCTTTGTCCCCACCGCGGGATTGAGTGTGGTTGACTGTGGTTGACTGTGATCTCGTAACGTCTGAAAATACCCCACGTTTCAGGGCTGCATAGGGCACCAATACAGCCCTGCAATATGCATAAATAACCACCAAGGGTGATTAAAGGGTGGTTAGCGTCATGTCTGTTTTCACCCTTAGTTGAGGGTCTAGAGGGATTTGTTTGACGATTCTCGCATGGACTTGACTAGGTTGCTTGAATTTCTTGTGCTTTGCAGCAGAGCTCAGGCCTGCACTATATTATAAGACTTAGGGAGCAATCCCCACTCCATTTAAGTCAATGAGAGTTTTGTCATGGACATCAGTGGAGTCAGGATTGCACCCTTGCTGATTTCTGGAAAGCTGTATAAATAAATGCCCCCAGCTATTCCAATATTCACATTTCCTCCTTTCCTTATGCTGAAACCTGCTGGTTATTAGTGACATTTCAAGCTATCCTACTTGCCCTTGCTAAAGCCATACAAAAACTGGAAAGGCTGGAGGGAATGAGGGAAGCTGTGTAGTAGTTCCCTGAGTCACCTGTTGGCCTTTCTCCCCAAAGCAAATGAGAGGGCAGGAAGCATTGGGATACCAAGGGTCTTGTCAAATGTGTCACAATTAAATATCTAGCAAGCCCTTTTCTTCTTTATCCTTTCATTTCCACCCAAATCTCATGGAGAAAGGATGGGGCTCCGGACTACAGGGTTCTGTTGTACCACATGGTACAGCGGTTCAGACATCACAACAAGCCCATTGTAACCCCAATGAGGTTGCCATGGTAAAAACGGAAGTGCAGGTACCATGGCCTTTTTTTGGACCCTTGAAAACACCCTGTAATTACCATATTGCAATGAACTCTGCATGGAGCTGCTCTTGATGACTGTTCGGAAGCTGCAGTTGGTGCAGAGCATGGCGGCCCGCCTTCTGTCGGGGATGGGTCATCAGGAGCACATTACACCGGTGCTCCGGAGTCTACACTGGTTACCAATTGCTTTCTGGGCACAATTCAAGGTGTTGGTTTTGACATATAAACAGCTTGGGCCCCAGATATGTGAAAGACCACCTTTCCCCTTATGTTCCATTGTAGCCTCTGAGGTCAGCCAAAGGCGCCCTCCCGTGAGTACCAACTGCCTACCAGGTCCATACAACAAGGGCACACAAGGAGGTGTTCTTGATGGCTGTTTCACAATTATGGAACTCCCTTCCCTTGGAGGTCCACCTGAGCCCGAGCCTGCTCATCTTTCAGAAGAGATGCAAGACCTTCCTGTTTGGCCAGGTGTTTGGTAGGCTGGGATAGGGTTGGGGTTGGATTGTGTGGAGGGGCCTCTTTTGGTCAGCACTCCATAGCTCCTGCTATTAAAGTGTTTAACGTGAAGGTCTGTTCACGTAGCCTGTTTGGTACAGAGATCTGAGGCTACATGGTGACAGAAGACATCAACAGACCTTTAGATAATCCTTATTGGGACTTCTGCCATCTATTCCTGCCCCCCTTTTTTAGACTTCAAATGGAAACTCAGGACCTACAAGTCACAGCTTGTTATTCCATTACTGGTTCAAATTCCTCACTTTCCCCCCCTCAAGGCTTCCTAAGTTATGCTATCTGGAGGACTTGAATAGAACCCTCATTTTAAGATTTCCTTGGGTTCAGTTTATTGAGAATTCATTGTTTACAATTGGCTTGGGGTATTATTTTAATGATGATGCTTGCCTTTTCTCCAGCTGTCAAAAATTTCTTGTTGCATAAAGGTTTAGAGATATGTCCTTACAAGAGGATATTGTACCTGTTCGCCATTCTAGAGTAGCTCCCCTATATTGTCTGTGGAAATTAGATGAAGGTTTTGAAAACAATTTTAATATGGATACTAAACATAAGCCCTTCGTAGGCTACGTTGTGAGCAAATGCCTACTGCACTTCTTTTGGGAAGATGACTGGGCAGTCTGAGGGAACGGAGACTCTGCCCCTGTCAGATGGTGTAATTGAGGATACTTTACATTACACCCTGGAGTGTCCTCTTTATCAAGAATTAAGAGAAACCCTAATTTATCATCTGTTGGAAAAACTTTCCTTTTTTAATAAACAGGAAAAATGAATTTGGCTTTTTCAAAGTAAAGATCCAAGGGTCACCATGAATCGTACTCTGTTTGCTTTTAAAACCAAACAGGTTAGGGCCAAGCTCCCCACGTTAAGATGGACTGTTGCCTAGTGTCAGTTATTTTGGGTCCCTTGGATTACTATGATCCACTGTAGTGCATCTATTTGTGCCTTTTTATTTTATTTTATTTATTTATTTATTCCATTTGTATCCCGCCCCTCCTGCGAACAGCTCTGGGCGGCTAACAAGTTAGTTATAAAACAATTTATAAACAATATAATAAAACAATCCATAAAAACACTACAATAAAACAGGCTGGGATAATAGATAAATAAGGGTGGGGGAAGATAAAACACCCTCTCCCCCACCCCACCCCCCTCCCCAAAGGCCTAGGTGAACAGCCAGGTCTTACAGATTCGCCAAAATGTCAAAAGGCTTGGGGCCAGGCGAGCTTCCTCCGGGAGGGAATTCCAGAGGCGCAGCCCAGCCACCAAGAATGCCCTCTCCATTGTGGCCCCCCGCTTAACACGGGGGACCTCCAAGAAGGCAACCCCGGCAGACTGAAGGAGCCGCTCTGGGGCACGGAGGGTGAAGCAATCCCTGAGGTATGAGGGGCCAAGACCGTGAAGGGCCTTGTATATTAACACCAATACCTTGAACCTGGCTCAGCATGCTATGGGCAGCCAGTGCAGAGTTCGGAGCACAGGTGTTATATGCTCCCGACGGCCCGTCCACGACAGGAGACGGGCCGCCGCATTCTGCACTAGCTGCAGCCTCTGAACCAGGAGCAAGGGCAGCCCCACATAGAGCACATTGCAGTAGTCCAGCCTCGAGGTGACGAAGGCATGGATGAGGGAGGCCAGATCCGGGTCAGAGACAAACGGACGCAGCCTCCG
>QEPC01010859.1:5643497-5655997 GCA_003113815.1 Sphenodon punctatus
CTCAGATTGTAAGCCCTAGGGGCAGGGACCGTGTCTATTTTATTACTTTGTAAAGTGCCATGTACACTGCTGGTGCTATATAAATGTTTGTTAATAATAATAATAATAATAATAAATGAATTCAATTAAATGAAGGGTGTCACGAAGAAACATGGGGTCACACACGGGACTACATGTCTGGGTAAATGTGTAATGCCAAAGGTTTCACATGTATTTAATGTTACTATACATGTACACTATGTAATGTCAAAGGTTCCACATGTTTGTAATGTTGAAATGGAGAACTGTAAAACTCAAATTAGGACTCTGAGAACTCTACAACTCGAATTAGGGCTTTCGTCACTAGCCTACAGGGAATACAAAGAGATAACAAAGATGTGTTTTGGGAGACACTTGATAGACAGCCTGTTGAGATTAAATTGACTTCCATGTTTTCCTGGGTTGACTACGTGCCCTGACCCACGTACCCAAAGGCGGGAAATCCGAGACAAAGGAAGCTAAGAACTATTTAAATGGGCCGGTAAGGCACAGGGACAACTTCTTGCAAAGCTGTTTGGAGAGAACATCTGCATACGGAAGCCTAGCAACAGCAGGCTGGGGGGAAGCATGAACTGAGAAACAGGATTGCTCTCTAAGTCAGAGCCCAGTCATTCGCCTTTTATGACTGAGAAACCAGAACTGCTGGACCTAGCTAGGGTAAGATGTCTAATTTAGGAACTCAAGCAGTATAAGTTAGGAATGCGTTATGTTTACTTTTTATTTCTAGTTACCACTCTGTTTCAACTATCTTGTTTATGTAATCAATAAACTTACTTCTTACTTTATGAAGAAGTGGCGGTGTCTAATATTGGAACACAAGTGAGCTACAAGAGCCCCCAAGCTCTTGCGAACCCAGAGAGTAAAGAGTCTGTAAACGGGAAGGATCTGGCCCTTGTGTGACAAAGGAGTTTTATTGTGGCACATTTGAATTAGCCAGAGAGAGAACTGATTCAAGAGAACTGTGCGCAGGGGAAACTGAGTCACTCAAACCCGGTAAAGTGGGGGTGCGGACTCCCAAACCCATGAAAAAATGTTGTAATAAATAAATAAATAATACATTATCTTGGAGTTTTTTTGTGCATAATACTTGATGGTACATGCATTTTAAATAAACCTAACCTAACCTAACCCTATATTTTTGTAAGCTGCCTGAGCCATTGTAGAAAAGGTAGGGTAATAAATAAATTCAATTAAATGAAGGGCTTGCTTGGTGTGATCCTACATTCATGGACAGTTTAAGGATGCTCTCCATCTCAAAACACTAACACAACAGACCCACAAAGAGCTGCCATGAAAGCTTTGTTCTCTTTCACACACCTATGTTCGAATTAGTCTCCCCCCACCCCATCACGCATGTTGCAGGGCCACATTGGCACCCTACACAGCCCTGCAACATGCACGATGGGTGTGGAGACACGTGTCTAAAAACACCCTTAATATATCATGACAGCCAACATCTGAATTCACCAGCGTCATTGCCTTGCATCAAGGATGAATTTGATGTGCATGACACAAGTGAAATTCTTCTCTGCAAAAATTCTCTTGTCATTAGGTGATAAACATGACACTCTCTCTCATAAGAAATCTGGAGAATTGTGGAATGGAACAAACTACTTTTAGATAGGCTCACAACTGGCTGAAGAAAAGTCAATAATGAATGGATTGGTATCAAACTGTGGGGAGGTACCAAGTGGGGCTCTGCAGGTGTCTGTCCTGGGTCCAGTACTCTTCAGTGTTTTTATTAATGATTTGAAGGAGGTGGGGTTCGATCCAGAATAGTGAGCACCGTGTGACTGCACAGAGCCCCATGTGGTGTGGGGGGAAGGGGGGCAGGACAGAAGGACTAAAACTCAAAGTGTTGGTGTAAAATCCCCACAAAATAAATGTTGGAAATGATACATTTCAACAAATTCTCCACTTTTCCACCTACATTTTTCACTGTAGGTCGGATAGGGTTGCCACCTGGGTCAAACTGTGAGAAATGGCAACTCTACATGGGGAATGTGCTGGGCACACTGGGTCTGTGGGTTTTAACAAATGAGACAGTAGCTCGCACCGGGTGGGTTTCCACCTGCCCATTTACTAGGTGTTCACCCCCACTGGCCCTGTAGCTCCCACTCAGTGTGGTCTCGGAGAATGTGGAGCCTGCTGTGTGGGCGAATGCTGGCTAATGCAGGTTAATGTGAGCCTTCGTGTCCATGTCCTGTCAACTAGGTTGCATGCAGCGCACAGGTCCATGAGGACCATAGAGTCATGGGCAGAAATCCTAGAGTGTCAGAGGAGTGACCCCTTCCTGCCCCTCTCTCTGCTCTCATTTGTGCTGCCAGTGGGGGCTGCCCACAAGCGCATGAAAGACATGCCGGGGTCTTCCCGTTAATTGGACTGGGTGTGCTAAATGGGAGTGGGGACTGCACAGATCGAACCTGGACTGTAGTGTGCTAACGTCTCATTAGTTAACACCTGGGTGGGTGTGCTGGGCGCTCTGTGCATGCATGTGCTGAAGTACAGAGGTGGGCGTGCACACTGGGGGGTGTACTTGGGTGTGTATTGGGTTCTCCTTTCCCCTGGCCAGTTCCGTTCTGCATCCCCCTCCCCTTGCTGCCTTTTTGATGGGGGAAGGAGAGAGTTTTGGAGAAACTTCTGTTTCCTTCAGCGCGAGTGAAGGCGAAGCAGCCAGGAGCACAATCAGAAGGGATGGTTCCAAGTATCCATGGAGATGCTGCCTTTCCCTTCCCAAATTTCAAGGAGCCTGGGAGTGGCTGCTCCACCCTCCATTCACTTCAGTGGTTCCTCCTTAAATACACTGGGTGAAAACAAACATAATGCTAACTCCACTTTAACACCGCTTTAACATTTCTTATGCATGTTGCAGGGACAGCCCTATAGTACCCCTGCAACATGCATAAGAAATATTAAAGTGGTTTTAAAGTAGAGTTAGCGTTATGTCTGTTTTCACCCAATGATTTCATTCACACAAGATTAGATACCTATGTGGAAGAACAGAGTAGCAAGGAGCAACTTCCAGGTCACGAAGGGCCAGTGAATCTGCCGGGTAAAGGTTCCTGCAGGGATCTTCTATGCTCTGAGTGTTTTGAGAGTGTTTCTGAACAAGATGGCCCCACGCAAGGACCACCTGTCCCTGTGTGGGGGTCCATCATGTCTGAATGTTTGGGGTGTGTGCTGCCATGCCCCCCATCTCCCCTTCTCTGCCTCCCCCCCCCGCAAGGCTTTCAGCAAAAAGCCAGAGTGCCCCATGGGTGGACGTGGTGGGTGGAGTGGGCATCTGTGTGTGGAGCTGCTCGTGTGAGGCACTCCCCCGCGCACGGCACCCCCACCCCCACCCCACGCTTTGGCCACGGATCCCCTGCTGCCCCATCTCATATAAAAACCCAAACCCTTAGACAAGAGCCTCCCTGCCCATTACCCACCCATCCTGCATGTTGCAGGGCTGCATTAGTGCCCTATGCAGCCCTGCAACATGCGTGATGGGTCTAAAAACATCCTCCCTTCTCAACAGTGTTCCTGTCTATGCGCCCTGAAGTACCATCCCTGGATGGAATATGGATGGCATGGGGACAGGTTAAATAGCAGCAGCTTGTTATTTAAGACAGACAGATGTGTGGAAATGCCACTACTTCTCTATTTTGTGTAAAAAAAATAATCCTTAGATGTCAAGGCAATCGGGCCCCCAAATTCTGCAATCCAATTGTAGGCGCTTACACCAAGGATATTTTCCTTTGCCTTCCCTACTCAAGTTCTGGCCCTCTGATATATGGTTCCTAATTATATGAACCCTAACACAGCCCATCAACATCTATTTAGGGGTTACAATGGATCTCCTGGGCCTCTTGCTACATCCACCCCAGCTCTGATGGTTTCTGTGTTGCCAGACTAGGAGGAGCTATATCTGAGGGCTAGATAACCACATCAGATCACTAGAAGGCCTAACCTCTTACTGCAATGAGTACTAATAGTAAATGTTTGGAATCCATGTTAATAGCATCATTGTTTATACACTATAGACCTAGAAGGGGTCTCCTGGGTTGCTTAGTCCATTGTCCTTCAGTAATTCAGAAAGTGCTCTAAACTAACCCCCAAGTGTGTGTTTCAGGCTGTTTATGAACACTTTCAGCACTAAATGCCCAATGACCTCCCTAAGCAAATTATTCCAGCACCTCATTGACCTCCCTGTTACAATATTGGTCCTGCTTTGCTCTTTAACGTTTTCTTTAAACATTGTTTTCTTTGCTTCATGCCACAACATCACCCAGCACTTATTAGGGTGCAGTTCTCCATCATTAAAGACAATGGGTACTTTTAGACAAGCACCTCCCCACCCACCTCCCACCCATTATGCATGTTGCAGGGCACCCATAGGGCACTAGGGATGGGCGAACAGATCGCGGTTCGGGTTCATCCATTCGGTTCGGCTGTTCGGGTTCGGCCGTTCGGTTAGTTCGACGGGTTCGGGTTTGGCCATTCTTTTCGGCCATTCGGGAAATGTTATGGGTGTTTTGTTTTTTTTATATGGTTTATTGGTTTTTTATTGGGTTTTATATGGGTTTTTTTTGTTTTTTATTTGGTTTTTTTGTTTTTATATGGGGTTTTTAAATTTATTTTTTAATCGAATAAATATATCTATCTATCTACACTAAATCTAACTGCTATTAACTATACTAAATGCTATGAACTAAATGGAATATCTAATAAGTACACAGCGCTACTCCTACAAACACTAAAACTAAATCACTAACGCTATCTCTATCACTAAGCTAGCTCCTACAACTACTATCCCTAACCTATCTCTCTATCTCTCTATATCTATATCTCTCTCTATATGGGATGGGGGGGAATCACAAACACAGGGTTTCAGTTTAAGGTTTAAGTTTCATTTCAGTACAAAACTGAAATGAAACTTAAAGCAATCTAATAATCCTACTCAACGCCTGCTGTTCAGGAACAGTGACTAGCTCAGAAGGTGTTGGGAAGGGGGGAGGCAGATAGTTTCATTTCTTGCAAGCCTCTCCACCCCTGGTGCCTGGAAGTCTGCTTCTCAGTGACTAGTACTCCCCTCCCTGTCACCTTACAGTGAACCTTTTTTTGCCACCTGAACTCACCAGAACGCGATCCGAACTGACCAAACTGTTCGGCCATTTCACCGTTCGGTGTTCGGTTCTGTTTGGTATGTTCGGGTTTGGGTTCGTGTTCGTGTTTGGTCATCCGAACAGGTGGAGTTTGGGCCGAACTCCGAACTTCCGAACCGCCCATCCCTATAGGGCACCACTGCAGCCCTGCAACATGTATAATGGGTGGGTAGTGGGTGGGGAGGTGCTTGTCTATAAGCACCCAATGGTGAGTTTTGACATAAACTTCAGTGGCTGGAGGGTTGCACCCTTAGCAAATTCTTCTCTCTCTGCTCTTATTTTGACTTTTCTGTATGACTAGCGCACTTCCTGAAAGTTCATCAGCTGACATTGGGGCTCCATTGCATTCGGCACGATATGATACAAGGTGTGGCATGCAAGGGGTTACGTTTGCTCCTGCCAGACCCCTCTGCTTCTGCGCCCTTTGGGCAAGAGGCAGGGTCATGATGTAACACGCTCTATGTGGTGCTGCCCATGGTGAGGATTCGGAGACTGCAGCTGGTGCGGAATACGGCTGTAGGGAGATGGTTGTTCCGCCAGGCCTTTGATGAGGGAAATGGGTGAGGGTGGGGGGTTTTATGGGGGTGGTAAGGGTGGAGTATTTTTTCCCTCCCTCCTCTTTTCCTGGGGGGATGTTTCCCCTTTTTTTTCATCTGCCCCCTATTTTATAAATTTTATGTTGCTGTTTGTGTATTTTTAATGTGTGTTTTTATACTTCTATATATTGTAAGCTGCCCTGAGCTGCTTTTGGCAGGAGGGGTGGGATATCAAATGTTTTAATAAAATTAAATAATAAAATTAAATGATGGATAAGGGTGGGAGCCAAGCAGCTCCCTCACCCCTTTGATGTGGCCACGACCCCTTTCTGAGTGTCATAACATCACAATGTTTGGAAAGGGTGAGTGGCCATGTCAGAGAGCGGTGGGGCAAACCCCAGTCCTTTCTGAGGAGACCACACCTCCTTTCTGAGCACTGTGACATCATGACACTTGGAAAGTGGCCAGACAGACGGACTCTCCCGCTTCCTGAATTTAATTCGGCAGGCGCCCCTGGGTGCAATCCTGACTTCACTGAAGTCAATCCATACTGGGAGTGCCCTGAAGTGTTTACAGTCTATGACTTGTGAGCAACACGTTGCTCATGGCGTCCTTTCATGTTACTTATGGCAGTTCAATAAACAAATGCAAAATACGGGAGGAGGAGAGAGTGGTCCAGCAAGAGAAAGGTTTGTAGCCCGCCCAGAGCTGCCTGTGGCAGTATGGGCGGGCTACAAATATTTAAAATTAAAATAAAATAAAATAAAATGCATCCAGTGCTTCCAAAGCTTCTGTGGTGTTGAGGGGGCGGGGACTGAGAGAACCCAAGTGGCATTTTAACCACCATAGCTAAGATTTCTTAAAGAGAAAGAAATAACTTGTTTTTCCTCCTACTTTATTTTTATTTTCTGCTTACTTGCAGCCTTAGAACATAACCGATCTGTATGACTTAACTTTATTTTGCAAGTTGTGGCTCACCATAAATCTTTAATTTTGAAAGTGACTGGCAACCACAAAAAGGTTGGGGACCCAGTGGTCTAATTCTTTATTCTGCAAACAATTAAATGCCTGCTTCCCTTTACTACCATGACTAGTCTTATCGATTTAAGTGGCATTACTCATGGTAATAAAGTTAAGCTTGCATAACAGTGTTTAGACCAAGCAGACAGAAGAGGAGAGGAGAAACAGAGGTGAAGTGACTCACCTAATCCCACATCACTAATCAGTGGCAGAGGTGGGAAAGAACCCATGTTTCTTGACAAGTGCTGAACTAATTTAGCTTTGGAAAGTATATATTTCAGAAGTGGCCAAATGACGGCTCGGGAGCCGCAAGCGGCTCTCCAGTACCTCTGTTGCAGCTCCCAAAAGGAACAGCTGCTTGGAGTCAGGGTGTCCATGTGGCCCTCTCAGTTCCACCTCCTTCACATGCACAGCTTAATGCTGGATGCTCACCTTTGCTGCCTTCTCTGCATGCCAGCAGAGGCTGCACCCCCTGCCTTGCTCTCCTTCGCCCATCCTGCCTGTCAGTCGGCTAGTTGCGCTACTGCTCATCCCACTCCCCAGCCCACCCATCAGCAGGCCGGTCATGTTAGCACTCTTCCCGGTCCACCTATCAGCTGGCCGAGTGTGCTAGCGCTCTCCTCTCTCCCTGGCCACATGTCAGCTGGCCGGGCGCACAAGGCAAGACTCAATGGTGGTGGCAGACCTGGATGTGGGCAAGGCTGTGGGCAAACCTAATTGCCGGGATGAAGACACCTGGGCGCATATTAGCCCAGATTCACCTGCACGGTGGGCCCACATTCTCCTGGACGATGCTGTGAGTGGCAGGTGGATGGTGGCCAAGAGTGGGTGTGGGCTGACATCTGGCAGTCAGCTAATAAACGAGCGGGTGGACATACATCTGGTGTGGGCTAATGTCTCATTTGTTTTCACCCTCTGTGTGTGACTGGGTGAGAGTACGCGTGCATGTGTGTGTGCGTGCATGAGGGCTCGAGTGACATTCAGTGACATCTCTTGGCCATATGAAGATATCTGGATTGGGACCCACCCCTGTTATATTAGCCAACATGTGATTGTGTATTCCCACCCCTCCCAAACATTTACATTAACTTTGCACGCAGGCAGATTCATTAGCAGCCCTTCGTATTCAAGCATCTTGGGCTGGGTTCAGTCATTTGTTTGTGTTCAGTTGTCTCACGAGCAAACCCCACAGCAAGGCCCTATAGGGACCTTTCCCCAACAACAGTGGCAGGAAACCTCCAGTTCATGGCTGGGTGTTTTTTTTATTTCCCTCTCCCCAACCCATCTGTCAGCTGGTCGGTCATGTTAGCACTTTCTCCTCTTCTCCTTTCTAATTCCTGGATCTGGCCCATGGATCCAGTCCGTACCCTCAAACACGGAAAGACTGAGCCCAGGGGTAAGTCGCGGAGAGGAGGACTGGCACACAAGGATAAGGGACAGATCCATGATCTGGATCCACCCGTATTTTTCCACATCCTGAGCATTCCTCTTTAGCATCTCCACCCCCTAACGCCTGTCTGGCCTGTGGAGCTTGTACTAATTTCCAAAGTGGCCCCTGGGAGGAAGGAGAAGGTTGCTCAGGGAAAGGGAGTGGAGATGAGGGTTATGCATCCAATGACAGGGAATGGTCCCATGGCATAGATCCATAATCTGAACCCTCCCCTTCCTTCCCCCATCCTGCGCACACCCCTGAGCACCTCCAGCCCATCCTATCCAGCCTGTGGAGCATCCCACAGGAGGGAAACGGTTCCCTACTCCTGTCCTACAGCATATGATGATAAATGAATTCTTGCAGTGCTAACATCTTAAAAAGATGAAGTTAGTTACTGTCTGGTCTGCTCATGAAATGATAGAACAGAAATAAATGACCCACCACAAATTAATGCCAGGTACCATTGCCAAGTACCAATTTCACCAGTATCTATGCTCAGTGTGAACTTGCAAAATTCATTGCAGGTTTGGTTAGACCACTCTTCATTTTACATCTTCTCTTGACACCCAGTGCTCCATCAGCTCGACTCTACTTTTTTCCTGTTGTAATTTTCCTTGATGTGTGAATAGACAGCTTTCATAATATTCCTACTCACCGTTTCTCTGTGCGTTCTGTGCTAAATTCGTTCTGAAGTCATTCAGAGGTTTGGGGTGAGGTGTCATCAATATGCTGATGATACCCAGCTCTACCTCTCTTTTTCATCCAACCCAGGTCCTGCGGTCTTGGTGCTTATCCAATCGCCTGGGTGCTGTTGGGGACTGGATGAGGGTCAGTTGATTGAAACTGAATCCTGACAAAACTGAAGTGATGGTGGTTGGCCAGTCCTATGACTTGGAGGGGGTTGGGACACCTCTCATTGATAGGATCCAGGAAGTGGGAAGGATTTCATACAACATTCAGGGTGTTTTTAAACGGGCAAGGCAATGGGGGTGGGGGAGGGGGGATCCTGTGGCTGCCAGGTGCCACTTCTGTGGAGTACCCACTCAATGGGGTGCATGGGGAGGGATTCAAATAGGCGGCTATCAGCGTGGCTACCTTGGCCATGGAGGCAAGCTGCCACACACTCCCTCTGCCGCAGACCTTGAGGGTGGGGGAAGAACACTGGGTTGGCCTTTGCAACTGACGTGTTCCCAGTGTGAGCACAGAGGAGCCTGGGCTCCCCAGCCCTCCTGGCCAGTTCCCCCCCCCAATGCTTATGAGCAGTGGATTAGTCCGCTGGCAGGGCTGGCCGCCCCAGTTCGTATAGGCAGGGACTCTGTGCCCACCCATTGCCACAGAGCTAGTTGGCTTGCCCCATAAGGAGCACTCTGAATTCTCTGTCAGTGCTCCATGCACCATGGCTCAATGCCCGGCTCCACGTTTAGACAGGCGGTCAGCTCCGTGGCTCCTGGGTGGCCATGAGGGGTAGCAGCTTATCTAAAAACACCCTCACCAGGTGCTTTTGGGCCACTACCAGTGTTGTGTGAATGAGCAGGGCAGGTTCTGAAGACGTCCCTTTCCTGAAATAAAACTGCAACTTGACAACCAGTGGGACCAATCGTGCTTGGCTCATCAACAGACCCCGAGGCCCAAGCTTGCTTTCTTTGAGAGAAGCAAAAGCCTTTCACAGTAGCCAAGGCCTGGTTATAATTCTTAAGAAAAGGATTTTTTTTTTTCCTCTCCCCTTCCTTTGACTTTGTTACCTGATGCTCAAGGAATGCATTTTCCCCTCTATTAAATGTTTTAACCGTGTCCCAACTTCCATCTGCATGTTAGCATCTTTAATAGTGGGATATTACCATATTAATTGCTATTGTGAACCAGAAGATACTTATATCAGCCTGGCTTTCATTACTGTCATGGAACGGATTTCTCCTACTGAGTCAAAAGTGACCACTTTCCTTAATCCCCTCTCTAAAAAGCCCAGTGATTTTCTCCTGACATGCCTGCCACTAAGGTTGGGTTACATTTTCCTTGGCACAAACTTGGAATTAAAGAGATTGTGCACCAAGAGGAACCGATTCCTTCCCAGTTCTAGACTGGAGATGCTTGCTTCTGCACTTTGGTTCAGGTGGTCTGGTGGTTAGTGACTGTTTATGCAATTAACAAGCCCCCTCTTCCCCGCCCCACGAGGAAGGAATGAGGGACAATGAGAAATTAGCCTGGCAAGAACAATAGGGATTCAATAAAGCAAGCAGATCAGATTTCACCTCCTTTGTTACCGGAGCCTCGTGCCGATGGGTTAATGGGGCAGAAGGAGATGGGTGAAGGGCGACAGCAGCGGGCATTGAAAAGAGGTGTCAATAAAGGGACAGGCGGACAAAGGCAGAAAACACACAAGAGCTCGCAGAGGCGCAGATGGAGTGAAAAGAGGAGAGAAATTTGGGAGGAAAACAATTAGAAAGCGATTGAGAGGGGAGGCTTCATAATTTATCAGTTAATCAGGCTGGCTTGTCCAGCTTCATGTTAGCGAACAGCCGCCCCCACGAAGGAGGGCTGTGATCGTCGGCCGGGTGCCCTTGTTTTTAACTGCTTCATGATCTCCAGCAAAAAGGGGGAATCTCCTAAAAACCAGGTTTCATCCGTGCATCGATGTATCTTCTCTTTGCCCTTAGACAGCACCCGTCATTCCCATGGGCGATTTTTCTCCTGACGCCAGCGGAGACACTCCTCAGCTCCCAAGAAATTTTGATTTTTTTTTTCCTTTTTCAAAAATAAATAAATAAATAAATCCCAACCTCAAAACTTCTCAGCGGTGGCGCTGGGATCTGCAGGACCCCCGGACTGCCCCTAGAAGGCGCTGTCTCCCCTTCTAACCAGCACTGCACGCACACACTACAAACCGGTGCTGTTTAATTAACGTGCAAATTGAGTAGATTAAATGACTCTAAATAATTAGCCACAGATCCTATAAACAGGATAACATATTTAATTAAGCAGCGATATAGATTTTGGAAACTGTTAATGTATTTTTAGAACGGCTGCTTGGATCTTTCACTTTCCCTCCCAACTTCAAACAAACATGTAAGCAGAGACCTTCAAATATGGATAAATATCTAGAAACAAGATTATGCCTGTTAACTCCAACTAATAGAAATGTTGGTTTAGCAGCAACCTGCGTGGCATAGACTTGGGCCAATAACTTTCTGCCTTGTGCTAACATGTAGGATAGCTGCACTCTGTGTGTGTTTTCTTAGGGGGGTGGGGGGATAATACCGAGGAGACAAAGATACAGTGGGTGAGGGATAAGGTAAGTGAAAATAAAATCCAATTTCATTATATCAATCAAATTTAATTGGCAATTTGTATAAGCAATGACCAGGCTGGCTTTAGGTAAAACTATTAGAGGAAAGTCGGGTTGCTACTAAAATTCTTGGTTAGTTAATTAGTGTCTGAACTGCAGAGGAAAAAGATCCTCAGATTTACTCTCTACAAAGAGAGAGCAGCACAGACAATTCATTAAGCAGGCGGCTTGTAAATTAGAGCTAAGTTAACCTGATTTCCCTTAATTAAAACATCTTTTCTCGTTTACGATGTGGATATAAGTAGATCTCCAGGGTTTTGAATTTTCTACAACAGCAGATGGTCAAGCTAGAAGCAGATAATAGTTAACGCTTTCTCTCTAGCAGATCCGAACAACGTGAGCTGCCGACCCAGCCGGGGATTAAAATTAAGGGGAACAAAGAGCTGTTAACCCTTTAGAGTGCAGGTTACACACACGCCAGGGGGGGGGGGAGGTCCGAAGTGAGAGTGGATCAGAGCTGCACTGGATCGGACAGGCAGAGAGAGAGAGAGAGAGAGAGGTGGGGGGAGAAAGAATTAACCAGAGTTTTCTTTGCTATCACCCATCCCCTCCAATCTAGGGTTTGTGGTTCCCTTGGGAGACCTAGGAACAGAAGCCAGGCAGAGATGGGGGAAGAGGATCAGCCCCAGCCTTTGGAGTTACCAACTCCAGATGCCTTAAAAGAGCCGAGGGGAGGAGGGACTGACAGGTGCTTCAGAGTGACGGGGAGAGCTTTTTTCTCTGAGGTCGAGGCAGCACCTACCTACCCTCTCTGTTTGCTGGGGTGAAAGGCCCATGGGGGGCAGCTGTTGGCTTGGCCTTTCGGGGAAGAGGATCACTTCATGCCAACCCAAGTGTTCCGTTCCTTCCCAGGGCCTCATCCTCAGGGGGAGTTTTGCCCTTTATTTCCCAGCAGGCCACGTTGGAGGGTGTAACCCTCTACCCGTTGAAGTGATTGCCAAAGTCCCCCTTGACTGTAGTGGTGGAGGAGGATGCAAAGCCATTAG
>QEPC01010859.1:5660997-5668497 GCA_003113815.1 Sphenodon punctatus
TCCTAGGAACATTAAAAAAGAGAGAAGCAGCAGAAGTCGATTTGAAATGTGCCCATTGAAATGCACAGAGCCGGTTGCTACGTGGACTTGCACTTGAGGTCAAGTGACGGACGGATTGTATGCTTCTCCATAATAATATTAATTAAACAATTTGCATGCTAATAAGGTAACAATTATCAGGGCTTCTGTTGAAAGATTCAGGTTATTACAACACGCCAATCTGGAGGCCAAGGGTCAGGGAGTGAGAGGCGAGAGAAATTTCAACTCAAATTAACATTCTGTCAGCTTCAGAAAATGGGATAAATAAAGTCGAATTAATTCATTATAATAAAGAGAGAGGGGAAAAGTCTCTCTCCCCCCCCCTCTTTTATTCTTTGCTGGGTTGATTACCATTCTGTATTCAGAAACACGTCCCCCCTTGCATTCCTCTCCTGAAATCCAACAGAAAATTAGGCATTTATGGCTCCAGGCAAAACTTGGTCCAGTGGACACAGTTTACATTTAGTATTTATAGAGAAAAGAAATTAAATTATAGTGAAAAGTGAAGCCCTTGACCTCGGAATTAATACCAACCCCATCATTTTCTTATTACTATTTAGAGCCCAAATTCCAACTACCCTAGTTTAGCTTTAAACGGAGGCAAAGAGACAATAATTAAACTGTAATCTATATTAGGCTAGGGTGGGGGAGAGAGAGGAGTGGTTTTAGGACAGCGGTATAGGGCAGCTGATAGGATAGTCTAGGATATTCAATTAGGTGTTCTGGACAGACAACACAGATTAGTGACTTGCCCCCCCCTCCTTTATTTCAATTTTAGTTTCACACAAATAAAGCCCTGTGAAATATCTCTTTCTCCCCCCCCCCCCCATCTCTTTTCACTGGGTGTCTTATAAGTGGAAAATCTATTTGTATGTTTCCCAGAAATAAAGTGTTTGCACACTCTTTCTCTTTTTGAGACTTGAAGGATTTAATTCTACATGAACCTCCCAGAAAGGTTTAAGGGTTTTTCCTTTATCTTTAGACTAGCTCTTTTTTATATATCTATGTATCTTATTCCACCACCTTTCTGTCTGTGGGGGGTTTCTCTGCGGGAATGTAAAAAGAATATGAGTCACTTAAAAGGGGAGGCAAAATTCAGTTTAAGCCTTTCAAATAATAGAAATAAATATTCCAGGACGCCAGAGTAAAACAAGTTGTAGCGGGCTGTTACGACCAGCCTTGGAGTTAATGGAAAGTCCAGGCTGGGTGTGTGCAGCCCAGCCGCTGGCTTTGCGCTTTCATTCCCTCCTGTTTGTTTGAGAATCACATAACTTTCATTATTTACGAGACACCAGCCGGACAATAGCATCACGAGGCGAGCAGGCAGCTAAACCTATTGGGCTGAGGCTATTAGAGGAGGATTTCCGAACGAGGACGCAGCATCTCCTTCGCCCCCCCCCCCCTTCTCTAGCCTCCTCTTTAAGTAGGGAAAGTGCTGCTTTAATGATGCCTCTCTTATACTGAATCACTAATGAAAAGGTTGCAAATTAGGTTACATTCCAAAGTGCGTGTCTTCTCCTCTCCCCCCCCCTTTTGCGTATTCTTGTTTTGTAGTTTATTTAAGAATACTTTTTTCTTTAATTATTTCACTTTTGGAGGCTATCAATATTTTATATTAGAGAAACTTATGGGAATATAATTTAATTAGAACAAATTTGGCTGCAGCTTCGAAAGCGATTAATCACTAGGAGAGCAAAAGCGGGTGTGTATTTATTTTTATTTTATTTTTTGCAGGGTGGGGGAATTTTAACAGAGACTCATATTTATGAAAATATGTATTGGCCTATGCTAAGTAGCTTGGCTTTTTAATTGTCACCCTGCGTCCCATATTAATCATTTAATATCTTTTTTTTTTTTTTCTCGTGCGCCGATGGATCGATAAGAGATGGCGTTAATTATGATCTTGATGTATAGGATCAGATCACGTTTCAAATGTTGTAAAGAGGTTTATATACCCTCACATACATATATATATTTCCCTCCCCTCTGCCTCCCCCTACTCACCCCTCCCCGTTCTAGAAGCCGGAGAGGAGATGAAAAGGCTTGTAGTTTTAAATTCAATGTGACAGCTCTGGAAAGAGAAGATGATGAATCCCCTATTATTGGATCAGTCTATTTGCCGCTCAATGTCTCTCTGTAATTGGAGCAACATCACTTTAAAGGTTCAGAGAGTCGAGCATTTCTGGTGAAAAAAATCCCCCCACAACACACGAGTGAATGTTTTAAAGGGAAATCTATTAGTGATTGGGGGAAGGGGGTGGGGAAGAAGGGGTGGGCGCGTGTGGGGGTGAAGGGTGTGTGTGTGTGTGTAACTCTGGCTGCTTAGTATTTAACTGGGTATCAATCAGATCCATAAGTTCCTCTTCGTCTCCCCCTGCGCCCCCCTTCCCCTGGCTGGCCCATGCAGCCCTCCCCTCCCACGAGCTGGAGTTCTTATCAAAGCCCCCCTTGTCTTGTTGTGACAGCTCTGATATTGTTTATTGAGGCTGGATGTCAGGTATAATTAGCAATCGATATGGAAAACGTTTGCTCCCCACACTGGCACGTCTCTGACGTCAGGACCGATTAACGTTTCTTATTGGTCCCAAATTCCCCCAGCCTGAGCTAATTATTGGGAGGCTTGATGTTGATAAAGTTAAAGCGCCCGGGCGCCCCTACAGCATGAACCCCTCTCCGCGCCTCCTCCTCCTCCTTCTCCGCGCAGTGCTGCGCTAGAGCCGCCCCCATGATGGACAGTCGCATCCTGGAGCATCCCCATGCCCAGTTCGGAGGTATGGTGGGCTTTCCTTACCCGCTCGGGCACCACCATGTGTACGAGCTGGCTGGGCACCAGCTGCAGTCGGCGGCAGCGGCGGCGGCTGCCGTGCCCTTCTCCATAGATGGATTACTGAACGGATCGTGCGCCGCCTCCGTGGTGAATCCCTCCCCGCTCATCCCCTCGGGCTGTGGAGTGAACGGAGACAGCCAGCCTTTCAAGCTCTCGGGTAAGAGCGCCCCGATCCCCCTGATGCATCCCCCCAATCATAGGAGCTCCCCTCCCCCCCCAAATATTGCCCCTTCCTAGAACCCCCTCCTCTCTCCGAGGCCTTTCCGCACTTCCACGGAAATGCATCTGCCCCCAGGAGCCAGTCTCAACAAGGGGCGGTGAGAGAGGGCTCACCATTCAGTTTCGAAGGGTGGGATTGTATTGCAAATAAAACCATGGATTTAAAAATAATCAACCGCCACCAATGGCTCCCACTGTCCGTGCCCTTCTGCTAACAATAGCCATCCTCAAGCTGTGGGGGTGATTCTTGAGGCTAACAAAGTTGTTGTGTCTGCATGCTTAGCACGGGGGAGGAGAGATTTTTAAGGCACAGGCTACACTGGGAAGGAAGGGAAGGAGAATTGGCAGGGGGTCGGAGGACAAAATCCTCTATTTAAAAAATCCACCTCAACAACATAGTGACCCCGAACTTGCTATTGTCCAAACCTGCTATTGTTTAGCTTTTAAAATGTCCCGTCGGTGCTGAAGCGCCTGTCTTAGCGAGCTTTTCCTTCTGGCCCCGAGTGATCAAACGAGGATGATTATTTACATCCAGGCCATAAAAATGGGGTTGAGGGTTGCAGGAGGACTGGAACCTGGGCTGTTGTGTAAGGCTCGAGCGAGGTTCCCGCTGCTGATTCGGTTACATCCGATCCCCCCGGAGGCTTGTCTCCAACCCCTCACCCCAAGGCGAGAATGCAGAGAAGGGATGCGAATCTGAGCCTTCTGAGGGGGACAAAGTGGGGATGGAGACGAGTAAGGATCCGGGTTGGCCTTTTTCCTGCTGGAGCGCCTATGGAGAAGGCGGCTTGGTGCTGCTTTCAAATAGAATATGGAGATTGGGGTGTGTGTGTGTGTGTGTAATATCCGGGATAGCGTGTTTGTTTGTGGGAAGTCCTTTTTAAACAAACAAACAAACAAACAAACAAAACCCACTGTCTGGTCCAAGTGGTCTCCTGGGGGGGACTTTTTCAAGAACGAGCCTTGCAGTGTGTGAGGGAGATGCGTATCTATCTCTTCAATATTGGGAGACATGCAAAACTCTGGCTGCTGTCCACTTACTCGGGAGGAGTCCCATTGAAGCCCACGCTAGCTTGTGGATCGCGGCCTTTTGTTCTGAAACAGCCGAGAGCCAAAGGGTAAAGACTCTAGTAAACTGCAGCGGGGGAATCTCTTTCTATCCTCTCTCTCTCTTTTTTCCCTATTTCTTTTTCTGGTTAGCTTATTGCATTCCTGGCATTTCAGACTCTGGTGACCCGGACAAGGAAAGCCCTGGCTGTAAACGAAGACGAACCCGCACGAATTTCACCGGCTGGCAGCTGGAAGAGTTGGAGAAAGCTTTTAATGAAAGTCACTACCCGGACGTGTTTATGAGAGAGGCGCTGGCGCTCAGGCTGGACCTGGTGGAGTCAAGAGTGCAGGTAAAGAAAAAAGACAACGCGCCGCTTTTCTGCTTTAGGGCAATGTACCCCCCCCCCTTTTCCAGGGCTCTTCCTGTAGGCCCCATAACTTCTCACCCCAAATTACCTATTTTGTTTAGTTAAATACTGTCCAATGGGGCAAAATATCCCACTTAAATTCTGCCCTCCTTGTGCCTGCCCCCTGAGCTAGGGAGGCGGACTAGCCCTATGCCGACTGGTCTCTGGATTTAGTCTTCTAGGCGCAGGGAACACGCATGTTTACAGTTAATTCTGCGTGCAATTTAGGAAATCTCTTCTTGGGAGTAGAAGTATTTTGTGATTTCATACAACACCCCCCCCCCTTTAAAAGGAGAGGCTTAAAATAGGCCCGGAAGAGTGTAATCCAAGCACAGGGTTCATAAACCCATTTCAGTGTAAACATTTCCCCTAAATGAGCCTAGGGTGAAAAATTTGCATGCAAATATGAGATTTAGAGCCTGGTACACGGTGCATTGGAGAATGTAAATACCGCTGACGGGCAGCTCCAAGGGAAGTGTGGAGAAAGGAAATTTGATCAAAACCTGGATTTTTAAACCAGCCCATTAAACCTACCGCTTATCCAAAGTTTCTTTGCTCCAAGGGCCTTCTTGTTTAAAAAGCAAACACCCCCCCCCCCCCATGATATGATTATTTTGATGAGATGGTGGTTAAATGTTCAGATGCTAAGAATATACTGACTGGACGCTCTACCCTAGTTAAAATTAATAAACTTTCTATAGTTTGGCAAACTCCTTATTTTGCATGCTTAAAAAAAGGTGAAAAGTGGGGGAAATCCTCTCTTGGGGCGGTGCTTCTGTTAATGCTGGATTTTGAAATGTGGGATACAACCTGCAAATGTCATTTGCTTTGTTTTTAATGTTTACAGCATATTATTATTTTTTATTCTTTATTGGTGAAAGCTCTATCCAAAGTAAGGAACATCTCACCAAGAACGAGCTAATAACAGTTCTGGATATTACTAAACCATTAGCATTGTCTAAAGGTGTATTTACAAAATGCTTTCCCCCCCCCCCCTTCTGACCCCTTCTGTTTTGAAATCCTTTTATCCAATTTGTTCTGAGATTCTTGAGTGAAGTCGAGACCCCTCTAATACGATAATGAGTAATTCTCACTGACAAGGCCTCCTGAAACTGGCACAAAGAAAGGAATTGTATAGAGGCGCGCGCGCGCACACACACACACACACACACACAACCAGGAAAGGCAAAGAAGCAGTTTTTTAACTGGGGCTGGCCTCCTCTATGTAAACAATCAGTCTCCCCCCCCCCCCCATACACCCTTTTTATTAAAGAATTGCTTTGCATATTCAATCTTGCATTTTCACGACGTGTTCCAACCTCTCTTCTTTTAAAATGGGAGTGTTACCTTTTAAATTTAATATATATTCGTGTCTTTGTGACTTGTTTAGCAGAATCCTCGGAGAAGAGGGTGAACAAAGGGATTTACAGAACAAACGGGGGCAGCGATGCAACCTCTTAATTGTGGGAGGGAGGCAAGGGGGAGATTAGACTGGATTTATTTATTTATTTTTAAAACAACTAATGCTAGTTAGTGGGTAGCTAAAACATTTCCAACATTCTGCTTCCCCCCCCCTCCCTTTCCTGTTCCTGTTCCCATTCTATGTCAGCTAAAGGGGTAGTTGAATTCTCTTGTCTTGGTTTTATGCCTTCCCTCTATTTAAATTGTTTGTCTGACTATAATACAGGGCATGATTTGACCCCACTTCTTTCTGAGTTTGATAGCATTCTGGTGGCTCACATTCATAGTAAAACGATCCTTGTCTGGGAACAAGGCGACACGTGCAGTTAATTCAAAGCAGGGACATTATTCAATTGTTTAAGCAAAAATCCACCTCTGAAAGTGGAACCGCGAATTTAAAGACACAGGTCACCTTTTCTCCCTAGCTTAACCGTTCCGGAGTTGGGCCGAGTTTTGGCCGCCTTTTACTAAGTGTTTTTAAAAATGGGTACATGATTTAGAGAGAGAGAGAGAGAGAGGTGTTTATCTTCTCGGTTCAGGTGCTTATGGCAAAGTGTGAAAAATAGTCTTTGCACTCCCCAGCTCTAAATGACTGTACAGTGGTTACTTTCGTTTTGTTTTAAAAATTCTGCATAATTAAACAAACAAAACCACCAATTTTCTTTCTTTTTTTTTTTTTTTTTTTTGAGGAGAGCCAATCTGCGCGTGGCTGTTTGCAAACTGCAGGCAGCGGCTGCTCTGTCTAATTGTTCTGTATTCACCGAGCTGCAGGGGGGGGATTAATCTCGGGACACACAATTTCTGCTCTCTCCTTTGCACGCTTCCCCCCCCCCCCTTTCCCGATTTGAAAGGACACCCGTTTTAATTTCCAGCCAAGCCTGCTCTGCTTTTTATGGAGATCTCTGTGCGGTGCAAGGAGCCACCTTTCCTCCTGCTTCCTCTCTCTCTCTCGCCCACAGCAGTGGTTCGGGGCCTGCCTCATCTGTGATCGGGGGGGGCCTGGCACCCCCCTCCCCCCGGGGCCGGCCAAGCGCTGACTGTTAATTGCTTTTCATTGTGTCGGTGTGTAGGTTTGGTTCCAAAATCGCCGGGCTAAGTGGAGAAAGAAAGAAAACACCAAGAAGGGCCCCGGGCGGCCGGCGCACAACTCGCACCCCACCACGTGCAGCGGGGAGCCCATGGACCCGGAGGAAATCGCCCGCAAGGAGCTGGAGAAGATGGAGAAGAAGAAGCGCAAGCACGAGAAGAAGCTACTCAAGAGTCAAGGCCGCCACCTGCACTCGCCCGGCGGCCTCTCCATCACCAGCACGCCCAGCTCGGACAGCGACAGCGGCAGCGGCCTCTCCCCGGAGCCGGCGGAGAATCAAGGCCTCCGAGGGCCCCCGCAGCGCCCGGCCAGCGCGGCCCCCGACGAGCCCCCGGGGGGTCAAGCCTTCTACCTGAGCCAAAGAAGCGGGGCCGGCGGCGGCGGCGGGGCCGGGCGCCTGGCTCACAAGG
>QEPC01010859.1:5673497-5686741 GCA_003113815.1 Sphenodon punctatus
TTAAACCTCCCAGCCACTGCAAAGAAGTCTTGTAAATTCCATCAGTTTTCAGTCCTGCCCTAAATATCCATTTAGGAACACAGAGTTGGTAATTATATAATTTAAAACCAATTTAACATTGGATAGCACTACAGTAAATATGCATATTGCTAATAAGATTTACACAATTACCCCAGTCAAACAGAGAGAGATGTTTACCACCTCTCAAAATATAAACAAGGGGGGAGAAATATATTAAACTTGCGCAACTTTTGGCGATCTGCAAAAGAACGGGGGGGGGGGGGGAGGAGAAGGGAAAGTGTGTGAGAGGGAAATTCGGAGTAATATTTGATACCCTGCAAGATAATAAAACTAAATATTTACAGGCTGCCTGTCACAGTTAATAAAATACGATTATCTGATAATCCTTAGCTGCAAAGCTATTTGTATAGTTAACAGCTGATTACAAAAGTACTTTAAGAAGCAGGAATAAGGTCAGGGTGGCTATGCGGATCCTCCTTTGTAGGGTCAAGCTTGAAATATTAACAAACTGAACTGTTTAATAACTACATTGCAAACCCTGAAGGCTTTAAATGGTCTGCTCCCGCCTTTCTCTGAGACTGTTGTAAGCAAATAACGCGTGTCAGAGGGTTCCCATTAGATAACCAAAGTAAAAGGGGGCGGGGGGGGGAGGTAATAAAAGGGCCCGATGGTTTTCCAGCGACACATTTTGTTACAAATTACTTACAAGTGTTTCGAATCCTTTTCGGGTTTTGTTTGTTAGTACTGGGGGGTGGTGGTGGTGGTTTTCTCTCCCCCAGAATGGTGCGGAGGGAGGAGAAGGATGAAAGAAGCTAGAGAGCCAGCAGACTCAACGTGTCTTTTTTCCCATAGAAAGGTCAAGCGGGAGGCTAAATAATATTTATTATGAGAGCCGCCCTGAACCTTAGTGAGGAGGGCGGGGTAAAAAATGGGGAAAATAAACTAAACATCCCCCCTCCTCTGTAGGGCAAAAACTAAGGAGGGGATGGATTGGGATTAATCTCCACTGTTCTGGGCCAGGGAGACTGGGCGTTTTCCATCGCTTGGGCCATGGGAGGGCAGAGCGCCCAGCCAGGACAGCGGTGCATGGGACAGAGAAGTCGCCTGGGGGTGTGTGTGTCAGATCTCTCCCCAACCCTTTCGCCCCCCTGGCAAGGGTTGTTGAGTTGTGAGTTTGTTTTTAAAGCCCCCTCCCCCCCCTCTCTCACGATGCTAACTGATTAATAAAGCCCCTCCAACTAATAAGCAAGTGATTACTTATTTAAAATAGTAAATATTTCTATTAGATGGGGGACAGCGAAATGTTTGCTGGTTAGGTTACCAGTTGCCCCCTCCCCCTTCTCGCCACCCCCTACCAACTTTGGAGACAGCTTACAACTTTATCTTTTGCGTTCTAAACGGATAGGAGGGGGGGTTAGAATTATGGGGACCTATTAATCAGGTTTCTATTGCTCCTTCATCTGCTTGGTCCTCAGTAATTCGGGGCTAGCACAGTGCGTGGGGTCTATGGGATCCAATGCCCACACTCCTTCCCTGTGCCTGGAAAACACGTTGACTCCCCATCAAGTTTTTTTTTAATTGTTTTTTTGTTTTATCACCAAGGACAGTTTCTGGGAACGCTGAGAGCGCCTCCACAAAAGGGCAAAAGGAAGGACAGTAAATCGCAACCTAGCAATCAGCTCCCAATTATTTGCTTTACAGGACTACAGAGGCCACGGTTGCCTCATTAACTGGGACTTTTTAATATTTTAAAACCTGTTAACTCTTTCCTCCCTCTCCATCGAGGACGCCCCCTTGCTATTTATTTATTTAATTTAATTTCCCTTCTCTAAAAGAGAGAGGAGGAGGAGGCGGTTGATCCACATGGTATTCGACCCCTTCGAGAACCTCTCGCCATAATTTAATGATAATTTAAAATATTGTTTCTCTCCCACTGTTTGATAATCCCGTTCCTTTAGTTGGTTTGATGCTGACAGATTTTGAAGGCCACGCTTCCCCCCGCCCTCCCCTTCTCACCTGCTGTTACGTTTAAAGAGAAAAGGTATTAACCTCGGAGGAAATAAATATCCTAACAAAAGGTTGAAGCCACAAAGCCCCAAATCCCATCAATTCAACCTTCCTCTCTTAATTTTCCTGCGTTCTTGATTTTCATCATATTTCTCATACCTGGGTTTCCCTCTCCTCTCTCCTCCCCCCTCACTCCTTTTCCACCCTCATGGATTTCCAAATATGCTTGCGAATAATTTCCTCCCTACCCCCCTATCCAGATACATTTCTTTGCTCACTTAGTTTTATTTTATTTTCATTTGATAAGGGATCTCTTTTCTAAGGCACAAAAATGTGACTTGCTGTATGTGGGTGTAGCTGTAATGAAAAATCAGAGCAGTTAAATCGTAAAATTTGGATTAAGAAGCTTGAATTTAATACACACACAACACATTTATTAAAGCATTAGAATAATTGAAATTTGCTGCTGGAGCAGTCCAATCTGTTTAAATAATTCTATGGGTGTCTTGTTGTGATAAAAGATTATCTGGAATTCTATTAAAGGCGCAGGAGCCTGATTTCTAAATCCTATTTGGATACTTTCAATAACTATCAATAATCTCATCTACTCAACAACCTCCTGTCTCTCAGCTTTATCTGAAAGTTTACAGCATTTCAGGAGAATTTCATAATATGTGTGTTATGTATATAAAAAAACCCACGCCAGACAACTGCAGGGAAAGCAGTACCTGTCATTCATGCTGGGATTAAAAAAATATATTACTGTTTAGGGAAGAAGGAGGGGGGGGGGAAAAAACACCATTGAAATGTTTGGCGTTTAAGTGGCAGGCTAGATGTAAAGGCTAGATTGGTTTTGTATTTCAAATCTCACCTGAAGGTTATTTTTATCTATCTAAACAAATTATCCTTGTCTGTTTATGGAGTAATTACATCAATGAACATTATGAATAAGGTATGCTCTAGCCAAATATTAATTAAAGGCTCAGCACACCTCTGCCTCTCTCTTCTACTGGGCTCCATTCATACCCATGAATGAATGCCAGTTCCCTTTAATCCCCCTCACTTATTACAACTTTCAGTTCATTTTAAACTGTTTAATATCATTCCAGAGCCTAATTTCCTTTGTTTATGCGCAAAGTATCTCTTTCTTTAATTGGTAGCAGATACTCTCCTGGTTGAGAGAAACCCGAAAGCCTAAACTTATCTATCTCCAGGGTGAGGAGAGGAGGCAGCAAGCTCAAGGTAGGATGGGTAGGATTTCTTTTTCTCCTAAAGACTGGCACTTTCATTCTTCTTCTGATGCCATTCACATTTTGTTGAACTGGCGGGGATGCCAGGTCTAGCGCTGCCTCCTCCCCTGCCACCTAACCAAGTTTATGGGAGAGATCCTGTCCTTGAAGTCAATGGCTGAGCTCCCAGTGGCTGTGCATTGCACCCCAAAACACAATGGTCCTACTGAGAGCAGCACCCATTTCTCTGTGGGCGCGGGTTGTGAGGAGCGGTTGAGACTCTCTGGTAATGACAGTAGGCGCTTGCTGTTTAGTGGCATGAGACCTGAGGTAACAGTCCACAGCTATTACCAAGAACTGGAGTGGAAAACATACAACGCTGCTTTTATTTCCCCCTCTTTGAATAAAGGGGCTATTCCTCCCCCTCATCCTTCCCCAGCTCCCAGGACCGGCCCTGATTTCATTCTAGTTATTAGACATCTTCCAGTGACTGTCTGCAGTCCGCTCCTTTCCTGCTAATTATCACCTTATGAAAAGTGTTTCATTAAGAAACTCTGCTTTTGATTAATTATCGACAGAATGCTGACCAGAAAGAAATGAAATTAGTCCCTGACCCCGTCTGAGTAACACTTAAAATTCATCACCTACCCTTTTAATATTGAAACGCAGGGTAGAATTTTAATAGAAAATGTTTTTTTATATATATCCAAACCTCCACAGTCTTTATTAATGCCCCTGGGCAAGAACAGATATTGCTGGCAATATAGCAGTCTTTGTTCATTTTAAATTTATTAAACTTAATGCACTTCATTTGCAAACATTTTACTGCTTCTTTTTAATTTTACTCACTGTAAGTACAGAATAACCCCCCTTTTTAAACATTTAAGATATTGGGGGGAGGGGAGAAAGCCGTCCCCCTTCCCTACACGGAGACAGAACATAAAGGGTATGGCCATCAAATACATTTAAGTAGAAGCAATTGTAATTTAAGATCCCCAACTACTATCCCCTTCAGACAGTAAGACAATATCTGTACCTATAAAATCAGATTATTGAAAAGAATGATGAGCCAGACTGGGCAGGTTCGCTCCGGGATTCATTCATTCATTCTCTCTCTCCCTCCCTTCCCCCCTATAAAAGAAAAGGGGCAGCAGAAACATGAAAATAAGGGTTTGGGGAGGTTCCTTTAAAGGGGCACAGCCAGGTTTTAAAATTTAAAAAGTCCTTAAAATCCTTTAGTCGGGTTCCTTTTAAAAGAGAGAGAGAAAACACTTCGTATGAAATCCAGCCCTTGTCCCCCCCAAATCTGTCTTTGGGCGCGCTTTTCGCACGGTGCGCCAGGGCGCTGTGCGTAATGACGTTCCGTCCAGGGCTTGTCTGGACGTTCGAAGGCTTGTCAGTTTCTGCTCTCTCATTGGCCATTCTTGAGAGCCAGGTGGGATTCGGCCCAGATGGGTGTCGGGGAGTGAGTGGGGTTTCTGTTGGGGTAAAAAGATGGGAACTCCTTGCTGCGATCGCGGTTAGGGGGGACCCTCTTTCCCTCCGCACCTCGCGGGGGCTGTGTCCTAAGCAAGGGGCACAAGTTCAGGCGCGCACTGATTTATAGCCAGCATCCCCCCATGTGACTTTCTGGGAAAGGTAACAGGGCAGTTATTCTTCTGCTTCCCCAAGCTCTGACCAGCCCCAAGTGCCCTGCAGACTTGAGTGTTTATCACAACAGCTGCAAATCACCCCGCTCGGAGCTTTCCCCAAATTCTGCCTCTTCTGTCCCCTTCTTTCCCAAGGAATTCGAGACCTGCGTTTAATGAAACGTGAAGTGTGAAAACTTCCTGTGAGCAGGGGCGACCTAATTACGTTCCCAGATGTGAGCTAGGGAGAGGGGGGGCAGCCTCACCTTTCCCTAGGCGCGGTCAACCCTTTCATCCCAGCCCTGCTCTTTAGCAGGCGCAGCCCCCCCCCCCCCAGACTAGAAAGGAGAAAGGATCAGCTCAATTATATACAAGTCACTGGCCATCCCGCGAAAGGAATTGAAAACCCCACTTCTCCATCGAGAAATGACTCCTTCTCTATTCGTCCTGGTGGCCTATTTCACGGCGCCAGCCAACGGAGTATTACTTTTAAAACACTATGAAATACCAAGACCTGTCCTTCCAGCTATTTGCCGGAATTCAATTCTCACTGAATTGTGAGAGCCTTTTTCGCTTTTCCTAGGCTTGAGAGAAGCGGCACATGTCCAGGAAGCGCGAAGAACATTGCGTTTCCGTGCAGATCCCGGCTCCAAACTTCCATCTCTCTCCCTTTCCTAGATACGACCAACCACAAACCAATTACTTACTCCGGATTAGCCCCACTGAAGCCCTGGGGCTATTCCGGAGTAAGTGGTTTGTGGATGACAGCCTAACAGGAGTTTCCTTCATGGCACCAAGGGATCTCTTAGGATATTGTTCTGAAGGTGGTGGTTATTTTTGCTCTGGTCCCATAAATTGGCGGGCTTTGCCTACTGCTATTGCATCACGAGATCTTCCTAATAGTCAATGTTGAGTGTGTGTGTGTGTGTGTGTGTGTGTGTGTGTGTGTGTGTAGAGAGAGAGAGAACACATTTTTTTTCTTTGCTTTGTTATTCATAAAGGCAACCTGCTTAAACTTTAACCCTTAGTCAAACTAGAAGGGACACCAAACTACAAGATCATCAGGTGTCATAAACGTAAGGAGAGGGAAATAATACATACGAGGCATCTGACCAAATCCCCCCTCCCCACACATTGGCGATAGAGTCCCATAAAATAGGAGTTTAACTCACTTGAATGATGATGGAACTTCTCTAGAATTAAAAGCACACCCAAGTGTGTCCTGATATAATGTACCCTATATAATGTTATACACGGTAAAACAGATGCTCATTCTTGTACAAATATATGCACACACGTATAGAAGTTATACACTAATACATGCACATTGTTTCTTGCATACGCTCATATACTCCCATGTTACACACGGTAAAAAGATGCTCTTCCTTGCACAAATATCCATATACATATATACAGATTATACACTAATAGATGCCCATTGGTTTGCACGCCCGTTACATACGCTAAAATAGATGCTCATCCTTGCGCACTCGTGTATAAGTTAGACTTAATACATACACATTGCTTCTTGCACATGCACATACACACATTATATGGTAAAATAGATGTTCATCCTTGCACAACTATAAGCACACGCATCTATACAAGATATACACTAATATAGGCACTTTATTTCTTGTACACATAGATGCTGTAATAGATGTTCATCCTTGCACAAATGTGTGCGTACACAAGTATACAGGTTCTATAATTATTTGTCCTTTTTTTGCAAACTTGATGGCATTATCTTGTTAGCGTGTTAATAAACTTGACTAGTTGTACTAATAGACGTGCATGGTTTTTTGTACACGCACATATACACATGCTAAAACAGATGCTCATTCAGGTTCTCACTCAGATATATTCATACGCACGTATATGACTTCTAGATGCAGATTTCTTATACACGTATCCAAGTTATTCATGGTGCAATAGATGCATATTCAGTTTCTTGCACGCACACATTATGGCTATATTATATACTATATATTATATACTATTTACCAATAAGCAAATGGCTGCATTATGATCAGTGCTACTGAAAAAAACTATCCAATGCGTACGCAACGGCTGAGAATAAAATATAAATCCCTATCCAACTCCCCATAAACACATGAGCTAGCTCCCAAGACTGAAATGAACATGATCTGGCTAGACTGGAGGGAAGGTCACTCTCTCCTCTTCTACCTTGTCCCAGAGGGTGGTCTTGAATTTTCTTTGCTTCCTGTGACACACTTTTCATATAATACATTCATCCCCAGGATGAATAACCAACCCCTGTCCCCAACATCCCCAGTAAACTAGTAACAATTAGAGCGACTGCATTGTTTGTATTTCCCTTTGCATTCTCTCTCTCCCCCCCCCACACCAAGTGCCGCTTGAAAAGTCCTAGATAGTCGAGTAAATAAATAAATAAATAAATGCCTGCCACAGTTTCATATTTTTATGAACCATTTAACTCCCAAATAGACCTCCAGTATATCTAGTTGCTTTGCAACTGGATTTCCATACCCAGTCACTCAGACCCTCCTTATCTTCATGTATGGCTGCCTCGTGTTTAACACACAATTACATTTTCTCCCTCCAATTCCATTACAAATGGAATCTAGGAAGCATTGTTTGAAGAAATGTACTGCTTCAGTTCTAGTTATGTCGTACAATTCACGGAACAGTGGGGAAAGAGAGAGAGAGGAGAGAGAGAGAAAAACCTAGACACCAAAGAGTTCACAGACACAGAGCCCGTTTCAAATGTTTGTTTGTTTTTTTAATTTACTGTAAACAAAATGCTACTCTGGACTTTGGAAAGGAAGCTATCCAGGAATGGGGTAGATGGAGAGGGAGGGAAATATCCAAGCGATTGAAAGTTAATTAATTGCATTAAACTATTGACTAACTACCTAGCTCGATAGTAATTCATTTAGAGAATATTAAAATCTGAGGAACAATAATAAAACTGATGCCAATTCCCAACGGAAGGAGATGGCCAGCAAATTGGATACTTTTCTTAATCTGGCGTAAATAATAACATGCCTGTTCCCATTCCCTCTCAGGCCAATTCCCCTATCATTTATTCCAGGCTCCAAAGCCTGGTTTCATAATTGATATCAGTTACTCAATGAGTGCTTTTTCATTTGTTCTTGTTATCCACCATAATTACAAAGTTCATCCTTTGGGTTTGGTACGGGCTTGTGGATTTTTTTTTCTTTTTCTTTTTCTCGCCTCTGTTTTGTTTCTATTTAGCAAAGAAAAGAGCTGGCTCGGGCCAAATTTGGAGGAACCGACTTCCCAGCAGGTTGCTTCCACACGTCTCTCTTTCAAACAAACACGCACCTTTGAAACGCTGATATCCGATTCCCAACCCCTTTGAAACCCTGTCAATTTCAGCTGCTAACCTGCCTGACTCTCTAGACTGGTTGGAGTCATCTTGGCACACAGACTGAGACTATATAATGCAGCTAGGCGCTAGTTCCACAAGGAAAGTTACTTACTGAGTGTTCATTCTCTTTGCTGACATGCTGTCCCTGATTTTGTTCCTTTGTCCCTAATTTCTTTAGCCTTGTCCCTGATCCATTAGATCGGAGGGGTGGAGAGGCATGACTGTAGCTCTGCTGAAAAAAAGGGAGAGAGAGCGAACAGTTCAAAGGAGTTTTCTCCGGCTCCCTTTAATAAGAGCTGCACTTAGCGCAAGCATTGTGTGTTCTGGAGAAATATTCAGTTTGCAAATCCGGTTTTGAGAGCCGATTCTGAAATCCTTTTTTTCTATGGAAAGGCGGTGGGTTGAAATGATGAGCCCACCCTCGGTGGAAATTATTCTAAGGACTCGAACAGATCATTTGGGAGGGAGACAAATAAATAATAAAATAAATAAATAAACATAAATAAATAAATAAATAAAATTTTTAAAAGCTGGATGAAAACGGGACATTTGAATTAGACTATCAGGAGGGGGTGGGAAGCTGGGAGTTCAATATCTTAGCTACAATGTAATGGGTTGAGTCCCTTTTTTTGTTGTTGGTACCTCCCTGTGGCTGTACGTCCCCCCCTCCTTGATTATTTATGTGAATGGCACTCCCCTCCCTAGCCCCTCACACAGTGGGGGTGCGGGTGGTTTCTAATCACCTGGGGAGCGCCAAGTGAAAACATGCCCGTTCAAGGTGGCTCCAGCCACAAATCTGAACCGCCTGGCTGAGTCAGATTTCTCCAGCTATTACTATTTCGTTATTTATTCACTTATTTATTCATTTATAAAGTGTTTACTTAGCTCAGTGCAGATGTAACGTCTCATTTACAGTGTGGCCCCGGGGCAGAGAAACAATTGGCAACAGCAAGAGGAACTCAAGAGAATGTAACTAAATAAATAGGGGGAAGTTGTTCACTGCGAGACATGGGGAGGTAGCGGCATCAGCTTCCCTCACACACACACACACACACTCTCTCTCCAGAGCGCAGGCCCCCTCACCCCCCCCAACATCGACCACCCAATTTTGGAGACAGGAGGCGGATCAATATTTGAAACTCCTACCTGGCAGCTGGGGGGGGAGGAACCTCTGTCAGTCCAGTCGTGTGTTCTTCCCATTCCCTTATTTATTATTATTGTTACCAATGTATATAGCATTGCAAAAGTATTTATATGCGATTACTTGGCACTGAACAATAATTCATTAGAGACAGGTCTCTGCCCAAGGAGCTTACAGTCTAGGGAGAAGAGATCATAGGAATGAGGCATAGGTGTTCTGGACTGAGGAATCATAGGGTGTTTTTAAACGTGCAAGGTGATGGTGTTGGTGGGGTCTATGGCTGCTGAGGGGCATGGCCACAGAACAGCCCCTCAGGTGGAGTACATGGGGAGGGATGGGTGGCTCCCCAGCCATAGAGGCAAGCCAGCATACACTCCCTCTGCCATGGAGCAGGGAGGAGCTAGATGTATGCTGGGGACATGTTCCTGGCATGAGCTCAGGGAAACCTGGGCTCCAGCATTCCCGGTCAATTCTTGTGACTTGCAAAGGCCGTGTCTCCCCACTGGCAATGGCTAGGAGTGGCAGAGCAGTCCGCTGGCATGGCTGGCTGCCCCAGTTCATACAGACAGGGACTCCTTGACCTGCCTGTTGCCACAGAGCTGTTTGGCTTGCCCCACAAGGAGTACCCCAGATTTCTTGGCAGCGCTCCATGCGACGCATGCATGGCCATGAGTGGATGTTGCATGGCTCACGAGAGCATGCATCCCCCTGCTCCACCTTCAGCCGGGTGATTGAATGTGTGGCTCCTGGGTGGCCGTGCAGGGTAGCATCTTGGCTAAAAACATCCATACACAAAACACCCTTTGAAACCTCACAACTTTCTCCTTAATGCGTGTTTGCCTTGCCTCAGAGCAAGGCTTTTTTTTGCACAGCGCTTGATTCCCCTACATTTCAGTGACTCCCCCTTGGATCAAGTGGCCATGAAGGGATCATTAAGGAACAGAAAGCATGGTAAGGATGTCACATGACACTCAATTGACGAATGTGACTTTGTGCTAGTCTAAGGGCACACTCCTCCACCCAGTGAAATCAAGTAAGGGGTGCTTAAGTATCTAAGTAAGTAATTTATTATGGCAGTAGCTTCCATAATAAATCAAGTAAGGGGTGCATCCTCCAACAGTTAGTTTAATGGGAGGTTTACCCTTGACTCCAATGGGGAGAAGATGGCACCCTAAAAGAGTGTTGTGTGAATGAACGCTAGCCAACTCTGGAAGAACCCCATAACACACTTTTACCATCATCCTGTTGTTCTCATGATCAGGTTGGTTCCCTAGGGGATTTGCAGGGGTGTAGCTAGGTGAGAATGGGCCCTGGCACAGAAGATGGAATGGACTCCCTGCTGGGGAAGTCTACTTCAGTGTGCACAGATGAATTCTTCGTGCATGTGGGCCCCCCAGGCCAGGCACATGGGCTCCAGTGCAGCTGCACCTGCTGTACCTGTCACTGGCCCTTTTTACATGAGATGCTCCCATGCAGGGACATTCATCATCCACATGGGGGGAGCATCTCATGTAAATGCAGGGGTGTGCACTCCCACAACCCACGCATCCCCACCCACCTCCCACACATGCAGCAATAGGTGACAATGCAGGTTGCTTTGTGTGTGGGGAATCAGTGTGTGCCTGTGTGCACCTGCCCCCCCTCCCCCCTCAGCTGTGGCCTTTTTAAAAAGGGCCATAGTTACACTCCTAGGGGTTTGTAACCCTCACTAGAATTCTAGTTAAGGAGCTGCCTAAGGCCCTTTTCACACAAACACTCTAATACTGATAAAATGGGTGTTACATTTTATTATACATGTTGTAGGACACCCATAGAGCACACCTTTTCTGTGTGAAAAGGGCCTAGCTGAGTCAGACAAATGGTCCATCTTAGCCCACTATTGTCCCAACCTGACACGGCAGCAGGGTTTCAAATCCAGCTCTCCAGCAGAGGCCTCAGCCAGGCATGCTACCTGAGACCCTCCAAGATCCCCAGCAGAGGCCTCATCCAGCAATCCTGAATCAGAAATGCCAAGAATTGAACTTGGGATCTTATACATGCAAAGCGTGCGCTCTACCACCGGAACCATGACTCACCACCAGGTTCAAGTGTATTAAGTGACTCTGGAATAAGGGACAATAATTGAAGTTCATGAGACACTGAAACAAAGCAGAAAGGTGGTAAAAAAAAAGTCTGCCCAGGATTTTGTTTGGGTGGGAAAGGGTTGGGTGGTTTTGGCTAAGTGCTTTTAATAATAACTTCTCGATGTATACAGCATTATGCAACCCGGGCTCTCAAGGTTTTTTTTACAAACGTGAATGGGTTAAAGCAGAGCCATCCAACTTCTTGGCCCCCCTGGGTTGAATGGCCTCATCATGACAGGGTCTATTATTTCTATAACAACATCGAATTATTAATGTCTCCATACCAATGGTGCAACTTAAACATACAGAGTTTGGAGCTGTTAGACTGCACAGTTCCATTCTGGAAATGTATATTTTATGAAGGAAAATATTGATATTTATTAAAATCAGATTTTAAGGCTTCATGGCAGATGGAACCCTACCACAGACTGGATTTTGCCCAAACATCAGCTGGGTTTAAAAATAGATCATGAAATAAAGGAATAAAATGAGATAAAGCAGCCTCAGCATCACCAATCTGTCTTATATCATGGGTGTTCTTAGACAAGTGCTTCACCAGCCATCATGCAGGCTGCAGGGCCGCTTTGGTGGCCTATGCAGCCCTGCAATGGGCATGATGGGCAGGGAGGCGCTTGCCTAAAAACTCGCTATTGTGATGTGAAGGCCAACAGTGGCACTGGCTTCAAGAAAAGAATTAGACCAATTCGTGGAGGATAAGTCCATCAGTGGCTGCCAGCCAAGTTGTCTGAAGCTGGAGAGGACAAGGGATAGCTCACCCCATATATAGCAGGGACGGGGAACCTCCAGCCTGTGGGCCAGAATCGTCCCAGGGCTGTTTTATATTTGATCCCTGGATCTGACTCATGGACCCGGTCTCCACCCTCAAGCACTGAAAGAGTGAGCTCCTGGGAAGGAATTACATGCGTGAACTCAAGGGCAGGGGATGGATCCATTGCACAGATACATGATATAGGGTGTTTTTAGAAAAGCGCCTCCTCACCCATCATGCATGTTGCAGGGCTGCCTAGGGTGCCAAGGCAGCCCTGAAACATGCATGATGGGTGGGTGATGGGGGTTGGGAAGCGCTTGTCTAAAAACACCCATAGACTCTCCGCTTCTTTTAGCCCTCCTGCTGTCAACTCCTATCTGGTCCATGGAGCTTGTACTAATTTTCAAAGTGGCAGGTGGGAGGGAAAAGTTTCCTCGCTTTTGATGTACACCGTAACTTCAATATAGAAGCAACTTCTCCTGTCACCAGAGCAACAATTCATTTTCTCAGGGAGTTTACTCTAATAGGGTTTTGCAATGATAGATCCAATTCTTAATGTGGGGATTGTTATAAATGGGGGTCTATTATTAGCAGGGATTGCTATAGTGAGTCTTAACCATATATAATGTTTTGTGCCCACTTCTCCTGAAGCACTCAGGGTACTGGACTGAAATCCAGCCTAGACATGATACTAGGCTAAATACCATTGGTCTGGTCTAGCCCAGTGTGCTAGTTCTTATGCTTTTCATACCATTTTTCAGATTGGGGAAACCGAGGCACAGAAAAAGGAACTGGATTGCTCTGAAGTCACCCAGTGAATCAGTGGCAGAAACCAGAGTACAAATCGAGATCACCTCATTGGCAGGCTTGTATTTATTTATTTAAAAAATGTTATACCCTGCCCCTCCTGCACAGCAGCTCAGGGCACCTTACAGCCCCCCCCCCCCCCC
>QEPC01010859.1:5701576-5732884 GCA_003113815.1 Sphenodon punctatus
GGGGGGAGCAGTTCTTCCGGTCTCTGCTCAGACCTGTCCCTCGCAGCTGCTTTTCCTTTTCTCTTCTGCCCATCTCCCTTCTCCTTTGCCCGCCCCATGGTGGCTCAGTCTGGGGAGATGGACACTGCTTCGCTCGTGGCAAGATGGCTAACCAGCGCTATAATTATTGCTGCCGATCGCCTCCTTGCCACGAGGCGAATGGCGTCCTCGTGGCCCAATGCAGGAATCCGCCCCTTCTAACAGGGGCGGGGACTCCAGGCCCCTACGAAGCGCGCATGCGCCCGCCTCGTTCCCCGGGGCTGTTGCAGTGCTGCAACCAATCAGCAGCGCCGCCCTGTAAGAGGACGGCCCGCAGCGGCCGCTCGTTCCCTCTCTTCTGCGCCTCTCCTGGGAACACACGAGGAGGGGCGCGACAAAACGCCCGTCGCCGCCATTTTGGCGGCGAAGGGTACTTTGGAGTGCTCAAACATGGTACTCTAAAAAACCCCAACCCAAACAAACAAACCACGAAGCAAATGGTGGGAGGGAGGTTTCCTGGGCCCAGAATTTTCTGCAGCCATGAGTCACGAGGGGGTGGGTGGGGTCTCAGTGTCTGCCTATGTATTGGGGTATTTTTTAAAAAACAAACCAAACCCTAGAGTGGCCTGCCCCGACCCAACACAGAATTGCTACCGGCTATCATCCGTTTATTTGCATCCAGCATATGACCACACCATTCATTAGGTGTTTGCCAGATGCTGACCCCCACCGAACATGGGGCCACCACCCAGCCCCCACTCACGGTGTTGTCTCACAGAATGCGGAGTCCGCCGTGTTGGCTAATCCTGGCTAATGTATGCCCACAGGGCTGCTTCCTGCCTATTGGGCAGCCTCTGCCTGCATACAGTTCCACCAGAATCATAGAGTCTGGGCGCTGTGCCTAGAGTGATCCAAGGAGCAAGCACTCTCTCACTCTCACTGGTGCTTTGACTATTTACTTTTGCTTTTTGGAGAGTTCCAAAAAGTGTGTGTGTGTGTGTGTGGAAACCCCAAAGAAAACAGATGAAAACTGCAGTTGGGATGGCTTCCTGTGCCCAGAATTCAACACAGCTGTGAGCCAAGGGGGGTGGGCAGATCATAGCGCCTCCCCATTTACTGGGCTCATCCACTGAACCACGTGCGTGGCAGCTCCATGGAGGCTGCACGGAATGAACCCAGGCTCTAGCGGGCTACGGTCTCGTCAGTTAACACCCAGAGAGTGAGTACAACAGAGTTCTGTTGTGTGTGAGTGAGTACAACAGAGATCTGGGTTTAGGGGGTGGGGGGAGAGAGAGCACAACAGAGGGCGTTTTTAGACGTAGCAATTTTTTACCTGGATTCAAGACTCCAGGTTCTGAAAATTCCCGCACGCGGAGTTTAGATGCTCCCCCCCCCCCAGCAACTGGAAGTTGCCTGGGCACTGTTGCAAACAGTGGCACCAGTGACTCCTGCATGTTTTGAGAAGTGGACTCTGGGTTCTACAAACTCCCGCATGGATGCTGGAAAGTAGGAGGTACTTTTCTTCCTAACCCTATAGGTGCCAGTTTCTTACTCTGGAGGCTCACCACAGCCAAAGACTAAGCGTTTTCCAGAGGCAGCGTAAGACCTTTTTATTTGGCCAGGCATTTCTCAGGTTGGGATAGAGTTTGAGATGTTGTTTTTAAATGGGATTTTTATATATACTTTGGGTTTTAAACTGGTTTTATTATATCTATCTATCTATCTATCTATCTATCTATCTATCTATCTATCTATCTATCAGGCATTACCCACTCTGAGCCTATAGGGAAGGGCAGGGTATAAATTCAAATAAATACATTAAATAAATAAAAAATTTTACATTCCTAACCACCTTTGGTATTTCCGCTGATGCCAGTGGCAGGTAGGCATTAATGGAAGATAGCAAGAGAAATGCCCTTGTAGTTAAATTAAACCTTTTACCCAAAGTCTTGGTTTTCAACTCACCTTCACCCGGTTCACCCCTGAACCTATTTCTTGTTCTCTTGGCTTTAAAGCCACAGGAGCACTAAAATTAGTTTCTGTATCACATAAATTTAGCCAATTTTCTCCCCCCGCCTCTCCAGCCTTGTGTCTAATCCTCTAACTTCCTTTAATTAAGCAGAGGGTAGTTTAAATTGTTCTAACTATCTTTGGGGGGATTAGATATTTCAATCATCATTATAGCATAGCTATTTGTGATACCGGTAGATAGATAGATATATTAGTTGTATAATCAGGAATACAAATTACAATCCCCCAAAAGATATTTAATAACTACTTAAACTACTGCATATTTGACTCGGGCCATTAGAGAATTCTTTGAAGTGTATCTGAAAGGGGGGGGAGGGGGACATGGAGAGTGTAAATTCAAGGACTTTAAATATTTTCTTTAAAACAATCCTAGATCCTCAGAGTTCCTTTGAGCTCTCATGATCTTTGTGGTTCTATGTAACAAGAGTTAAGCACAGAGTTTTTTCAGATGGAAATGTGATTTTTGAGTTCAGCTCTTAGTCTTCCATAGTTTTGGAGAGATTTAAAGGCATTCTAGTATAGTTTGACTCAGTGCTCCCAAAATATTTACAAGTCATAATTCAGACTGTGCTGTCAGATTACTGGAGCAGAGGTCCCCAAGCTGTGGATTGTCACCCTAAGTGAGATTTCACCATCTGCAGATGGACTCGTGTTCTTGAATGATATATGGTATACTTTTTTTGCACGTCTTTGTGGCTGTCTGGGGTCACAGGATTATATTTAAGTCTCAAAATGGGGTTGGACAGGCAAAAGGTTTAGGAACTAGATAAAGTGTATAGAATGCTGAGTCAGGATTCCTAAAACATGCTTGGTCAGACCAATGGTTCCGTTAATCCCAGAGGCGTAGCTACCAGGTGAGGGGCAGTTAAGCCCAGGCCCTGGACTGCAAGCAGCCTGAGCACCATTAGGAAATTTTCAGAGTGGGTGGGGGAGGCAGTGGGGGCCAACAATCCCCACCCCCCAATCTGAAAATTTCCTAGCAACAGCACTCAGGCTTCTTGCAAAGGGTCCCACCAAGAAGGAAGCTTTCAGAGTGGGTAGGGGTGGAGTGCTGGCTCTGTCGACTCTTAAAACGTCCTGCCTGGTGGGGTTGTTGCCATTCCAGGAGGCCTCACCGTGAACCAGAGTGGCACTACAACCTTCGTGGAGGGAGGCCAAGGCTGGCCACGACTTAGGAAGATCCTACCTCTTTGCTCTTAGGGAGGACGATAATTGTGCCGTAAGTCTGGGCTCACCACAGCCTTGCAATGCTACTTGGTTAGTCCAGTATCTCATTTCCAGCAGTGACCAGGAATGGATGCTTCAGAAAAAGCGTACAGAAAACATGGTGATTCCGATGTGATCCATCCCCTGTTGTTTGTGTCCTGCAGTTAGAGATCTAGGGTCACGGATCGTTTTGGATAATAATATCCACTGATGGACCTACCCTCTAAAAATCTAGGAACATTACATTCCTGGGTTCTCTTTTCAGTATGCCGCTGACTAATTGTGACTTTGTGAAGTCCTTTCCCTGTTCCTAGCTTTGTCCATTTTTAAACGGGCAGGGGAGGAGCAGGGGGGCTGTGTCCATGGCCTTTTTTACACGGGCCGTGGCTGTGGGGGGTGGGTGGGTGTACGCGCTGCAGCGTGGGTGGTTGCCGGTGCACACGGGCGCAAACTAGCAACTTCTGTTTTCCCCAGTTGCTCCATGCATGGAGATGCATGAGGGGTGAGTGGGGATGAGTGTTTCGCAGGAGCGTGCGTGCATCCCCACTCACTGGCTGTGGGATTTACATGAGATGGTACCACCCATGCCCGCTGCGTGGGCATGAGTGGTACCATCTTGTGTAAAAAGGGCCCATGTGTAGTTGGTAGAGCGTGCATGCACTTCCGGTGGGTGGGGGTGAGTTTAGATAGTGGTGCGGATAGATGTGCACTCAGTGTCCACGCCCATCCACATGGCAGCCACCCACGCCACCGCACAGTGCAACTGGGATTCTCCGGGTTGCACCATGCAGGGAGATGGGTGAAGGTAGGTGGGGGTGTGTGGGTTGTGGAAGCGTGCGCCCACCCACCCCCGTGTTTACACGGACGCTACCACACGTGTCCACTGGGTGGATGTGTGTGATAGCGTCTCGTGTAAAAACAGCCTTTATAGTGGGGTTAATCCTACTTGTTTTAAGTATGGAAGCATTTCAGAGAACACCTGCAGAATTCTTGGTGACTGCAGATGAAAATGAGTTGTAGATGTGCAAATAATTTATGATTTGCTTTGATATTTAATTTCATTGATGACCGGCTTTCTGTGGCCTTGGCATGCTCAAATAATGGAAATACTATAGGGGTGTTTGAATTCTTTTGCAGACAAAAGGCCATAACAGGCTGCTTGGAGTCATTGCAAAGACATGTAAACGTTGTTCTACAGATTGGAGACAAATCTATGCAGAGACGTCCTTAGGAATGATAGGGCAACAGGCAAAGGAAAACCCACATGCTCAGAGATTCGGGCGAGGCCCTTCCTAGCACCAGTGGTGCAATGCTCCATGCAGCCAGCTACACATGTAGGGTTACTACCCTTCTGGGTTTGATCTGGAGTCTGGCTTTTAAGGTGGCAGGGCCTATCCCAAGCCGCACAGACGGGCATGCGTCGCACACGTGGAGTGCGTGCCCAGACGCGCGTGCAAGTTGCGTGCACCCCCAGCACGGGGCATGAAGTCTGCATGCAAATGGTGTGGAATCAGATTCTATGCCTATAGAACCCTATACCCATGACTAAGGAAGCCCCAGATCTAGTGAAGTACAGTTAGTTACCGCTCACTGTTCAGCAGTGACTTCCCAAAGTTATATTTCTTAACTTGCTCAGGGGCCCACGCTTATGGGAAACTTTGGCCTCCCTCCAAAAGACACTTACTCTTGAAGACTCCCATTGAAGTCAATGGGGACTACGCATGAATAAGTGGTTATGGGTCAGGGGCCCCTCTGGTGTGAGAGACTCACCCTGTGTGTCACTAAATGCATCATGTTGTGTGCTCCACATTCCCTAGAAGTCCTTTCTCCATTAAACCAATGATTTATGTCAGTCCTCTGGGTGGGAAAGGATTTAATTCGGCCAGAAGAAAAGATAGGAGACCTCTGTAGAATGATTACTTGTGTTCTTGTTGCTGTTGTTTTAAAAAAAAAATATTTTAAATTATTTTGGAGACTCCATAGTTCTAGCTCTTTAGCAGAGGGTGTGGGGAACGCAGCATCTTGCTTGTGAAAATGTTTATAATTTTTCTCCACTTAGAAACAAGTTAACTATAGTTCGGAAACATACTCTAAAAATCAAAACAAAACCCCTCTCTGACATGGGACAGAGAATGGAGTAGGCCAAGTGCCAACCCAGGGAGTGTTTTTTTTATGATCAGCATGTAAAACCTTGAAAAAACAGTGCATTTAATGGGAGAATGGACACAGCCTCTGCGGCAGGGACCACTAAAATATTAACATGCCAAATGACCGTGGCTTGAAGGTGGCCGATTCCAATGACATCAGTCATTAGAGTGTTGGCTGGATGGGATCGGTCTGATCTTACTGGGCTCTTTCTTTTTTGCAGTACGGAGTTCATATTTTCCATTGCACCCGATAAGTGGGGAAATGATCATGGTTATTGACATAGTGCTGCCAGTACGCATGGAAAATCGAGTCCAACATTCCACAGCATTCCTTCCCTTCGTTTTTATTAGAGAGCACTAGTAGGTCCTATCACCCAGAACTAGAATAACAAGGAACGATGTGCCAGAACTGAGATTTCAGTCTCTTACTTCAGCAAATCAGCACAAGCCAGTGGGTGTCCTGTCTGTGAAAGGACTACAGGATGCAGCGGCCGACAGCATAGGATACTTATGTTCTTAGGAGAATTGCACAACAAAAATAAAAGAAAGAAAATTAGCTGTTGTCTGTCTAAAGCTCCTACTGACTTTACTGCAAATTACTCCTCAAATGTGTCGTAGTTCCTTGTCTAACTTTACAAGGTACAGCGATTTGGTGTACTTTTTTAAACACCCCACTGCAAATCTCCTTAACTCTGCCTTGCAAAATCTCTGCTGTCTCAGAATGTGCTTCTATTTTGGCACTGACATCACCGGGACTGTATGGAGGAAGCACAAATAAGAGAATTTTGTACAATGGAGATCAACATCTCTGTGTGTTTCTTTGGGTCCCTTCCTGTTTATAAAGACAGTTTGAATCTTCCCACAAGGGTTAACAGATATGGGAACCAGAATTATTTTCACCAAATGTTTCAGATTTTAAAACAAGTTTCTTACCACTTTTTTTAAAAAAAGTTTCTTTTAAAAACAATTTAAATTAACTTTAGTATTTAACATATCCACCTTGGTCGGAGCTGATGGCTTCTTGTTATTAATTATTTATATAGCACTTTTAGTGTTCAAAGTGCTCTGCAATCATTGTTTAAATCACCTCCACAACAAGCCATTTTTATTCCTATTTTACAGATGAATTCATAGTGAATTCGTAGCTAAGACCCTGGTCCAAGTCCAACACCTTGTTAAGAACCTGCCTAGTCTTTTCTCTGCCCCCCAAAACACTGAGTAGATGTGTCCCTGTCCCCTGCCCCTACCCATGCACATGGCTTTATCTATATTAATAACAGTAATATAATAATAATAATCCTATTCTTATGTGTTCATCTTGCTTGACTTGTTGCTAGGAGCTCATGAATCCTGTACTTCAGAAGACAGCAGTGTTAACATCTTCAAATGATCATAAAGGTTATGATTAGAAAAACCTGCCAGTGGTAACTACTTTTATAGAGCAAGAGAACTTCTGGAGAAATCTCCCAGGAGTTACTCTCCGAGGGAAGTTAATTTTTTCGTGATGATTTTCTTTTCTTTTTTAAAAAAAGTCTACTGTTAACACCACAACAGATTTTTTTAGAAGCAAACTCTTGATGGATGCTGGGTTTGTAGGAGCTGTAAATGTAAATTGTTTTTCCTCTGGCCACTTGTGTTTTATTTGAAATTTACAAAACCTGAATGTGTAGTTCCTGCAAGCTGGCCTAGAGAATAGCAGCACGCTCAAGTAGTTTGTCTCCTATCAAACGGCATTAATAATTTAGTCTCTAATTAAAAGTAAGGTCAAACAATGAAAAATGACTGAGCTAAATGGTTACGCTGTGATGTATTAAACTGACTGGAGATTTTTAATGGATGGGTGGACTGTTTTTGTTGCTGTTTGTTTGTTTATGTACAAAATGCTTTCTGTCAATGGCAGACTGTAAAAGTCCCGAGGAAATGTATTTAACTAAAATTTGTCACAGGTTACTAAGTCAGTGTCTCCAGCAAACCATTTTCACGCACCTTCTATTTGCTACAAATTGTTCAGTTACCTGAAAACTGCTTCTCTTAATGACAAAGTTGGTGGGGAGGAGGGAAGGCACGGCTCATGCCTTGAAGCGAAGGGTGGTACGTCTGTGAATGCAAATGCTAAAAAATGTCGGCAAAGATTCCAAACAGCCCAGGAAAAGTATTGCTAAGGTAGCTTCCTGAAAGACACTTTCCTAGCTGAGATGCCAGAGTCGTTCTCATCGAGTCACTAGGCTGGAAGGGGCCTCAAGAGTCATCTAGTCCCACCCCCTGCACCACCACAGGACCTGCCACGCCCCAACCACGCGCACACAGTGGGTGTGACAGTCCTGCGTAGCTCTGTGTTTCGTTAGCACTGTTAAGGCTGGGCCTCCACCACTGGATGACAACAACAGGCCAAAGTGATGGGGGTGTGGGCAGCCTCACCTGGTTAACCTACCAAGGTCTCACACCTGACTCATCATGTAAAAGTAGGGAGGGGAGTGGATGAGGCTCATCTCCCATGAGTCTGAAGTAGGGGGAGGGGTTAATTCTGCCATTACCACAGTCAGCTCCTCCTCTGCACCCAAATTCAGGATGTCCCCCCCTCTTTCCAGTCCCCCCCCCCCCCCGGCTTTCAGGCCCTAACTGAGATCAGCTCCTCTGTGTGAGTTTCTGGGTAATTTCAGATGTGATGAGATCACAGTGAACCACAGTCAATCCCCCAACGTGGCCAAAGAGCCCCAAACGTCTGATCCGCGGCATCCAGATGTTCACCACAGTCAATCACCCGTAGGTCGGGACGGGACCATTTCCAGAACCGTGGTCAAAGCAATCCCCACCGGGAAACCACTGAACGTAATGACTGAATGGCAACCACCAGGCGGGATCACACAAAACGATACCCAGCCATGGCGTAAGCACGCAGCATCGCTGCCAGGCAATGAGCAACAAACAGACCAGAGGAGGGATATTTAAGGGGCACACAGCAGCAGGGCAATGTGGTGGGATGGAGGAGGGGACAGGAGTGTGAGGGGGAGGGAGCCAGGCATGGAGGAGGGGGGGAGCAGCAGTAGTAACAGCAGCAGCAGCCGCTGTGGCAGGCCGCCCCAGAAGGGACGACCGGCCAGGGGATGGAGGCACCCCGGAAACAGGTAAGGAGGGTGCGGGGGCCCACACACAGTGGCAGAAGGGCATGAAGGGGAGGGGCACGGTGGGGGGGGGTAGGGACGCGGGTCAGACGGAATGAAGCAAAGCAACTAACCCTCACTGTATGACGCACAGACCTGGAAACGGGCCCGGGATCCGGACCCCGCAGAGGAGACCGGCGGAGAGGAAGTGGAGGTGGTGGACCCGCAGCAGGAGGGCACACGAGGGAGACACTGGTACCAGCCAGGGGGGCTGTGAGGACACAAGGAGACCCAGAACTTCTTAAGGATCTGGGGGTCCCTGGAGCACCAGGTGGAGCTCGCCGTGAACAGGCAGAACGAGCATGTGTTCATGGAGATCGTGAGGGACATGGAGGCGGCGGGGCACCACAGGACCACAGCCCAATGCTGCTCCAAGGCCAAGGAGCTGAAGAGGGGGTACAAGTCTATCAAGGACAATAACCAGCGCTTCGGCCATGGAGCGAGGAGCGAGCCCTACTCTGATGCCCTGGACTGCATCCTCCACATGAAGGGCTCAATCGTCGCCCCAAGGCTCATGCGGAGCGCTGTGGTCCAGGGCAGGGAACGGGTGGATGTACCTCTGCCCCTGGAAGGCCCAGATGCATGCACTGACACTGTGGACCCAAGACCCCCAGATGAATGCCCCAGGACCTCGGGGAGCAGTAGGCCCCCCTTGCGAACAAGCACCAGTAGCCCATGCCTGCAGTTAGACATGGGCAGATCCAAGGATGGTACACTGGTCACCCTCAGCCAGTGGACACAGGGGGAGCTCAGCCCCATGGAGGAGCTGGCCTCGGAGGACTCGGAGAGGGACACAGAGGGTAGGGAAGTGGTTGGGATGGCAAACGGATCATAGGGGCCACAGCCAGGGGTGGGGGGCCTTCCACAGGGTGCGGACCTGGCCGCACAGCCCCCACGACCCAGGGGCTGTGGGAAAGCAGTTGGGGTGCAATGGGGGCCCGTGAGGGCAAGAAACTGGGGGAGAGGCACACGGGATTGGGGGGCACCAGCCCCTGGTGCCAGGGAGAGGGGGCCACAGTGGGAGGGGATGGGACCTGTGCAACAGTAAGGTAGCCCCCCGCACTCTGTCTACAACAGGTGCACACCCACCCCAGCACGAGGGACCGCCAGGCAGGGAGGAGAGTGAGAACCAGCAGTGGCAGCCACCGGCAGAGCAAGGTGAGCAACAGCAGCAGGGCGGGGCTGCCCTAGGGGATGGCACCGAGGGCACAGACAGGTGGCAGAGGCATGCCCCCCCAGGGTACAGGATGCCCTGTGGGCAGGGGATGGGAGGGACGGGCAGGGCAGGGCACAGAGGGGGCGCTGGGGGGGCATGGCCGCACATGTACTGGGGAGGGCTATGGGGCACCCCCAGCACTGCTCCAGGACAGTTGGACGGGGACTGAGCCCGAGTAACTGTAACCCATCCATTCCCCAACAGCGCAACCGGCAGCGCCCCACCAGCAGAGCCTGTGCCCCCAGCACAGAGGATGCGGGAGCACAGGGCACAGGTATGGCGCTGCAGGGATGACCTGGTGGAGCAGATTGCCTGGACCAGCACGGAGCAGGGGGAGCGGATGATCGTGGTGATCGACCGGATGGAGGTGGCCACGGACAGGGCCCTGCAGTGTGCCAAGGCCAAGGATCGGCAGCTGGCAGCGGAAATGCAGCAGGAGCACAAGTGGGAGTGCAGGGAGCACACGAGGCAGCTGAAGGCATTGGGGCAGCTGGAACACACTATAGAGAGGCTGGGCACCGGTCCCTAGACATTGGCACCTTGCTCCTCCTCCATGCAGGGACCATGAGTGCCTACATATTGGCAGCCGCTCCTCCTGGCACCGTACTGGCTCCAGCACCTCAACAGACTCCCGCGGTGTCCCCCCCCCAGTACCACCGCCCCCTCCGGCGCCACAGCCGATGGGCCCGCTCATCCGCCTCCCAGTGCCACCAGGGCTCTGGAGGCAGCAGCCTCCCAGGGGGGCCAGTCAGGAGCAGCCGGGTCTGGTGCCGCCCCCTATCTCTGCCGGAGTCGGAGGGTAGTCAGGACACTGTTGGGGAGGCTGACAGTGGGGGTGAGGGCAGCTCACAGAGCTCCGTGCTGCCCACAAGGCGGTCGAGGGGATGGCCCAGGAAGCAGCATAGGAAGGGGGGGAGGGGGAGGTAGGGTATGGGGGGCATTGTAATGTAAATAAAGACATGGATGAGCACAGAGGACAGCTGTATGGACCCTGTATGTGTGATGGGGCGGGGGTGGGGGATCTTCGTGGCAGGGGCACGGCGACGGGTGGGTGCAGCCCCGGCATGGCCCCCACGCAGGCGAGGGTGAACGGAAGTGTGGGGATGGTTGGTGACAACTTGTGCTTCTGCAGACGGGGGTGTGTGTGTCGCGGGGACCAGGGGTGGCTGGGGGCAGACCCAGGGGGCCCTTGGAGCCAGTCCAGTGTGCTCAGGCCATGGGCTCAGCAGCAATATGCCTTGCCAGGGCAGCGTGCACCCGTTTGGCATAACAGTACTCCCTTGGGTTCGCTGCATTACGTACAACGGCACTGGTCCCAGTGGTTGGTGGGGCAAGGGGAATGCCAGGGCAGCTCCATCGGTCTCTCAGCTGTTGTGCAACATGCAGCAGGCACCGATCACGAGGGCTGAGGTCTCCACCGCGAAGTCAATCTGACCAGCCAGGCACCACCAATGCTGCTTGAGGGCGCCGAAGGCTCTCTCGACAACTGTCTGTGAGGTGCACAGCCGGGAGTCATACAGTGCCTCCGCAGGGGTCCTGGGGACCGGGTATGCCTTCATGAGCCAGCGGAGGAGCGGATAGGCCAGGTCCCCCAGGATGCAGGGGGGCATTAACACCCCCTTGATCCTGCACATCTGCATGTTGGCGAAATTCCCCCTGTACATCTGTGCATAGAGGGGTGAGATGGCGAGGATCCAGGCATCATGGCTGCAGCCGGAGTGCCCGGTGAATATGTCCGTGAATTGGCCCTGATGGTCCACCACTGCCTGGAGCTGCAAGGAATGGTACCTGTGTCTGTTGATGTATTCAGCAGCCTCATCGTTGGGGGGGCCAGAGGATCGCGATGTGGGTGCCATCAACAGCGCCCAGACAGTTAGGGAATCCGCCAGCCTCGAACCCGGCCATGATGGTCTCCTGGTCCATGAGCTGGATCACACGGTCCAGGAGGACCGGCTCCATGGCCTCGCAGAAGTCCTGGATGATGCCTGTGACGGTGGTCAGTCCCACGCTGAAGTGCTGTGCCACAGAACAGTAGCAATCCAGTGTAGCCAGTGCCCAGACAGCTATGGCCGCATGCTGGACAATGGGTATGGGGGTGTGCTGCCACTCCAGCCAGGGTGTTAGCAGCTCTGCGAGGTGCAGGAGGGTCTGCCTGTGCATTCAGAAGTGTGCCCTCCACACTGCATCGTCCCACCGTGCCAGGGCTCCAACCCACCATTCCTGCGCCCTGTTCTCAGTCCAGAGACGCTGTTGCATGGGCATAGAATTGACAGCTCAGTTGGAGCAGCTCCGTGGTGACCCACTTGAGGTCGGTGTGCTCCACAATGAGCTCCAGGAGCAGCCAACATGCACCCCTCTGGCCCGCGTCCATGGTGGTTCACGCCCGTGGGAAGGTCCAGTGCATGCCATATCGACCTGTGTCCTGGGCCCGCCCTCTGACCCATGCCCCGGCCCTGCAACGGTGGGACAGGCCCCAGTGCACCCTGATTGGGCACCCGCTGCCGCCCTCCCCATTGCCAGTTGCCCGGGGGATGATCACCCGGGCTGGTGGGACCTGACCCACTGCTCACTGTGCCCGTTCCCATCGCTTGCTGGCTGGTGTGTGGCTGCAGGCACCACCCGTGCGCTCATGTTATGGGGTCCCGTGCCCCATGGGCGCGTGCGCATGTCAGTGAGGTCTGCAGCTGGTTGCAGGTTGTCATCCCCTCACTGCTATCAGTGCTTGCTGGCCATTCCCTGCGCTTGGTTCCTGCAGCTGTGCTGGGTCCACTCCCAACACCTTGCTCGCTAGCCATCCCTTGCCTGCGACCTTATCGCACGTCCTTGGAGCTCCCAAGCTTCTCTCCCCTGCCCACATGGGATTGTGGGGCCCCTCCTCCCGTGCTGTTCAGACCCTCTGCATGCTGGACCATGGCTGGCTGTGCTGCCCCAGGGCTCCCACTCCCTGGGTCAGCTGGCACCCCCATAGCTGCACTTACCGTGAGACCATGGCCCTAGCTGACCTGTGGCATTCCCCAGCCGTGCAACTGCTCCTGCGCAGCCTGGATACCCTCCTGGTGCCGATGCGTGCCTGAGCTCTGGCCTTCACCACTTTGGCTATGAGGGCAGCGCTAGTGAGTGCCGGCTCCATGCGGAGGGGCTGGGCCTCCGTCCCTTTCCTGATTGGTGTGTTTCAGAGGTGCAGTGCTCACATGTGCCTTGGTCCACGGCGGAGACCGTATCAGCCCCCTCGGTGTGTGCCCTGCCCGGGTTTGCAACCTGTCTGGTGGAGGGGGGCCCTGCCCTGGCTGTTTCCTTCTTCTGCTGCATCCATGGGGCCTGCGGCTACCAGCGGTCACGTGGGGTGGCATTTTACCGCCTGTTGGAGCTTGGACCCCTGCTGCTGACTATACCCTGTCCAACCCCACTGGCTTGGAGCTTGTGGCGCTGGCTGATGTGTGGTCCTGGGCTGATGTTCAGGTTGGGCTCGCCGGCCTGGATCCGTTCGAGGCCTACTATCTCGTTGCCCACCACATGGCGGGGAAGGGTTACCGCCGGGGCATGTTGCAGTGGCCTCACTATGTGCATCTGGTGGGCCAGCCCCTCCCAACCCCCTTCGTGACCCCGTGCAGCTGGCTGTGAGGTCCCCTGTGTCATGGATGACAGCCTGACTGTGTGCTCCCTGCCCGCTCTGGCCTGTGGTCATTCGCTCCATCCCATTCCAGCCTCACTGCTGCTCTGGCTGCGTCGGTAGCCTCCGTTCCACTCTCCTGTGTCACTGTGCCCCCTCCATCCATTCCACTCTCCTGTGCCTGGTGCCCCCTTTGGCTGGTTCCTGGTGGCTGCTCCCTCTACCAGCTGTCCCCGTGGTGTTGTCATCCCTTGCACGGCTGCCAGCTCACCTGTACTCGTGACCTACACCCCCCCCCCGGGTGCCTCCGTGACTGTGCGGGACTGGAGTCCTCTTGACTGCGCCTCCTGGCATACCCCGAGGGGGGGGGCTGCATGTGCTCCATGCCGGTTGCAGCTCGCACCTGGCATCAGCATGGGGGATCCTTGCCATTGTGATTTGCCCCTGCCCTCTCCGGTGCCGTCCTCTGTTTGGTTGCTCTCCCACTGTGACCCTGCTCTGTACCCGTGGGGACCCCGGTGCCTTGGGCTGCCCGTGTTGCTGGTCTCTTATACACATCTAGATGTGTATAAGAGACAGCTCCCACTGTGACCCTGCTCTGTACCTTCAGGGACCCCAGTGCCTTGGGCTGCCCGTGTTGCTGTTGCTTGGTGTCCCGTGCTGCCTGTGCTGTCCGTGGGGCTCTGGGTGCCTTTCCCCGTGTCCCGGTCTGTTCCTGGCTCAGTCCCCTCCTCTTCCTTGGCCCGTGTTCATGGTACTGTGTGTTGGCCGTCCCGGAGTGCTGGGCACCTCCCCCCCCTCCATGCTGCTGCGCCTGGCTGTGTGCGGTGCCCGGTGTGAGTGTCCCTTCCTGGGTGGTTGTCCGCTCCCTGTCCGGTGTTGCTGTTCCCCTGTGTGCCCCGGTGTGTTTCCCCCTTCCTTCCTTCCTTCCTTCCTTCCTTCCTTTCATGTTCGAGGGTGTGTGTGTGCCCAGGCGTGTGTTTGTGGTTTGTGTTGTGCTGTGTCAGTGGCTTCCCTGTCCCTGTTGTGTGTGTTTGGCTCTGCAGCTCTTCTCCCTCCTCCCCCTCCCTTCCCGTTTCCCTTGTGTGGGTGGTGCCTTGTGGTGCTTTTGGCTTCCTTTGCCCTCAGTCGGCCATGTCTGTGTTCTGCCCCACCCTGGTGGCTTCTGGGAGTTCTTGCCACGGTCCGGGATCGGTGTCACGCCTGTTGCGCTACCCTGGATTGTGGCCTGGCTGTCTGTTTCCTTGCTGTGGTACCGCTCCCGTCATGTCTGTTTGGGGCCTGTCTGAACCATTGGTTGGGGTTAGGCGGCTTTCCACGGTTGTGGTGACCTGGGAGCGTGCAACGTCTGAAATTACCCTCTGTCAGGGCCAGTTACACTCCGCAAATGCAGAGCGTGCAATCACGCAGGTCTCTCCTCCCCAGGCTAGGGTCCATGAATAAACTGGAAATGACAGCCTGACTGAGAGAAGCGTTGGTGTAAAATAGGGTCCCCCAGATCCTCCAGTGCAGGGACCCCTGACTTGTAGAGGGCTTGGGGTGATTTTGGAGAGTGTGGGGGAAGGAAATCTGTGGGACTCACATGAATAAACATTCCTATGGGGACCTGCACCACCATTTTGCACAAGGTTCCAGCGTCCCTGGATCCAGCACTGGGCTCCGCAGAAACCAATAGCAAGCCGGGTCAGTTCCTGCCTGGAAATGTGAATAATTAGGGCTGGTTAGAAAACAGTATTTCCATTTTGCACACAAAGTTTTATTTATTTATTTAAAATTTATATCCTGCCCTTCCTGTCCATAGGGCAGCCCGGGGCGGCGAACAGCACTCAATAAAACAATATAAAAATTTTAAAACAATTAAAAAATACAATATGTGGGGAAAACCCCCACCCCACCGCTACCCCTTGCCAAAAGCCTGACGGAACAGCCAGGTCTAATACATACACACCGAAACAGCAGGAGAGTGGGAGCCAACCGAGCCTCCTCCGGGAGCAAATTCCACAGCACAGGGGCAGCCACCAAAAAAGACCTAACATCGGTGGCCACCCGCCTCGCCCAGGGAACCTCCAAAAAGTTGTGAAATTTCAACTTTTTTTCCCTTGCCCCAAGTCAGAAGAAAAGTTTGAAGGTTTTCTTGGGGAAAACTCCAAGATTTCAGGTTGGATGCACTACATGCTTCCCAAGCAATTTTTTTAAATTGAATGCATTGTGGGAAATGTAGTCCTAGTGGGGTTATCTAAAATTTCAATTTGAATATACTGTGCACAGTGCACCAGAAATTAAAAGCTTTAGTCTCAGTTTGACACAAATATAAAACATTGGGGATTTTCAGAGTTTGTCATTTTCAAGAATTCCTCACTAAAAATCAGATCCGGTGTCCTAACCACAAGACCACCCTTCCTGTACAGTACAGTGATAGGGGAACAGATCTCTAAATGGGAATGGCATACTTTGCCTTTGTGGTCCCAATCCTCTTCCCACTGAAGTTACCAAGAGTTTTCCCGTTTTCAGTCAGGTACATTTTAGACTTGCATTTTTGACTTTTCAGAGTAGGAAAATCTTATTGTAGTTGCTCTGAGAGCCTTGGATGATAGGTGCCACAGAGATGCACCATATCCTTTTGTCTTTACTTGAGGGCCTGGCTCGGCTCTCCCACTTGATCCCAATGATTAAGGGTGAAATCCCGACCCTGTGGAAGTCAATGGGATCTTTGCCACTGGCTTGAATAGGACTCAAATTTCATCTCTAGTAGAACTGAAAGGACTGCCTGAAGAAATGGATAAACCTGTTGAATATGCCTTACCCAAACCAACAAAGGTGGTCTAGGTAATAACCAATATCTGTTTGTTTACACTCAGTTGGGTATACATTTTGGTTATTTCGATTTTTTTTGTTTTTTGTTTTGTCTTTGGGTTTGGTGATTTTGGTTACATCGTTTTGGCAATAGAAGCACTAGTATTTTGCATGCTGAATTGTTGAATTGCTGAAAATAACATAACCAAAATAACTGAATAAAAAAACTGAAATGGAATACGAATACTCGAAGGGCTACCCAAAAAGGGAATAATACCCACAAAGTAAATCCGTGACAGCTCTAACCTAGAGCATTATTCCGACAAAGGGAATCTATGGGTGGACCCTTTCACACATGGAGAGCCCTTTGAGGCATCTAAGACTGTTTTTCCATGGACTGAGGTGGGTGGGGGGATGGGTGTTTAGCCGTGGTGGGTGGATGTAGGTGTGTGTCCGTTTACACGGACACACACCCGAGAGCCTCCTCTGGTTTTCTGGAGGGCTCCGTGGGTGGAGATGGGTGTGCGATGGGTGAAGGTGGTTGTGTGGGAGCGTGCCCCCCCTTCTGCTCAGGGTTCACATGGGTGAATACCAAGTGCAAACCCACCCACCCCCACTGCCGGACGCCCCCCCCCCAACACCCGCTTGAACACTAAGTCGGGGGGGGGTCCATGTAAAAACGGCCTAAGACTCGATGTTTTTTTGTTTTGTTTTTTAAACGTCTTGAATTACAATAAGGATAAAAGGACATTTTACTCTGGTGTTTCTTGACAGTTTGTGGCAAGATCAATATGAAAAACCGAAAGCTTAGAATTTTTGCACCTTGTTTATTTAGCGCACTTACATCTCCGGCATTGTCCCACTGTGTCCCTGTTAAGAGGCAATCAACCAAAAGTCTTTGGCATACGCTATTGTCAGGCTAACATGGTTCCTTGGGAGATGGCCCAGTGAAGTGTCCATCTTGCTCAAGTGCATCCTCGTTAAGTGCTTCCTAATTAAGAGGCATTTAGTGTGCAACTATAGCAGCAAAGTGTTTTTAGCTTGGGTGAGCATTGTCCTGCTCTCTCCTTAATAACGTAGGACCCCTAATGCCAATTTCACCTACATTTGGTAGGGGGGCAGAAGGCTAGTAGCCAAGTCAGGCCTCCAAATTTCATAATGAAGATGCACCTGGAGGAAAGACATGACTCTTTTTTTGGTAGCACACCGGGCTTCAGTAGTTTAGGTGCATGGAAGTACTTGGTTTAATTCTTCCACAGCTCAGTTCACCTGCCGTTGACATCAGTGGCCATCTTGCTGTTGATTACAGTGGCTGTTGGACTGGGCCCCTAATGAATATGAATGTCCACATCTTTTCAGTGCCGTGATTTTTAAGCACAGAGATGGGCAGGATCCAAATAAGTGCAGACTAAGGGTAAAAAAACATACTTACGTGCAGGCAGCGTGGCGGCTCCCCAACACAGCCCGGGGTGGAAAGCTGCAGCTGACACGTGTCGGGGAAGGGCACCGAACAACCATGCCCACAGATGGGGAGCCGCCCTGCCGCCCGCATGCCCTGGGTACAGGTGGTGAGCTGAACAAACATGCAGGTGGCTGGACAGCCCTGCCCTGCTCCCGGCACCCCACCATGACAGACCGCCATGGCACTTGGCCATAGGGGTGGTGAACCCTGCCCCGAGGTGGTCATGGCAAGGCCAAACAGATATGCTAGCCCACGCTGGTCTACATGGGTGGCCCTTAACCTGGGCTGCATCCTTGGAGATTTTCGAAGGACGCAGCCTGGGCTAGCTGCCTACCTGCTTGTCCCGGGATAACATCTGGCGGGGTGTAAACAGATGTGCTGGTGGGTCCTGGGCTGCACCGCGCCAAGCCGGGTCACCGTCACATCCTCTTTGACCCTATGTGACCACACAGGGATCCATGAATAAACTAGGAATGGCAACATGAGCACGAGAAGCCCTGATGTAAAACATGGACCCGCAGAGTCTCAAAAATGGTGAGCCCCAGTCTAGAGAGGGCCCATGGTAATTCAGGAGGGGACCCCCCAACACAATGGAATAATCTAGAACTAGCAACATACCCACAACATACAGGCCTGTCATGCAGGGAGTCCCAGTCTCTGAAGGGGATGTTGTTTTTAAATGGACATAAACAAATAAATAAATGTAATATTTTATTTTTTCTCATTAGGGCGACTCATTGTGTATCTGTCAAACATTCTTTTATTAGGACCCCAACACCCCATCATTTTGTAGGGGCCCCCAACAACGCAGGCTTTCATTCTTAGCCTGAAGGAGTAATTGGTGACTTTGTGGCTGGCTGAGGGCAGTGGTATTCAATGTGCCTGAGCAGATTGGCCAGACTCAGACCAGTCTTTTGACCCCCATTCAGTTGGGAATAATTTTTCTTGCACTAGAATTTGTGCGGCTGCAAGCAATCGTCTGTGTAGTTCATCAGGAAGGAGTCCTAGAATCATAGAGTTGGAAGGGACCTACGAGGTCATCTAGTCCAACCCCCGGCTCAATGCAGGAAATCTGCAGCTACAGCATCCCCGACAGACGGCCGTCCAGCCTCTGTTTGAAAACCTTTGGCGAAGGAGAGCTCTCTACCTGCCTAGGCAATGTATTCCACTGTCGAACAGCTCTTACTGTTAGGAAGTTCTTCCTAATGTTTAGCCGAAATCTGCTTTCTTGTCATTTGAGTCTGTCATTTCTAGTCTTGCCTTCAGGGGCCAGAGAGAACAAATCTTTGCCATCCTCTCTGTGACAGCCCATCAGGTAGTGGAGGACTGCTATTATGTCCAGGGACCCGAGTTCACTGCACCAAAAAAACTTAAATTCTGCAACCAGTGAAGCCAAATTCTGCAAATTCACTGCGAGCATTACTTTTTGCATAATTAACTTGATTTGCATATTATGCATGCTGGGAAGCAAATTTGTAACAGGTTTCACATAGAATCACAACTTTGCTAATCAAACACGACTCAAATCCTCTGGAATTTCAGCACCCCAGAATTCCCACCTCATATTAAAAACCCCAGACCTCCCTCACCCAAACATAGGGCCTTCAGACCCCACCCACCCACAATTAATCTCCCAGGGGCCCATTTACCCACGGGTCATGGTCACACCTCCCAGACAGAGGGCAGCTGCAGCAGCAGTTTTAATTTGGGGTCAGGTGACAAGTTTATGCCTGAGCCAGGATTTAAAGATCCTGCAGACAGCCCCCACAGCAGTGTCACTGCAATTTCAGCCTGGCACTGAGAGGACTGGCTGATTCTGCAAAAATCACTGCAAATTGCAGCAATGCAGTCAACTCAGGTCCCTGATTATGTCTCCCCTTTTATCAGAAGTCACGTTTTCCTTCTGTGCTCCATAGAGACAGAGGCCTGTTCCTTGTCCACGATGGGACAGGAGAGGATCTGGGAGTCCATGGAGGGGGTTTGGCCCTTTGGTGGGAGCTTTGAAGTGAGAGTGAGGAGTGGATTTTCTTTTTGCCTTTGATCAGATCCAGTGTCTCTTACGGACACCCCCCCATCCCTGCTCTCTGGGAGTCATGTTCTCCTGTGTGTGTAGTTAGGGCTGGAGGAGTTCCTCCTTCCTCCCCCCACCCCACTGGAGTATTGGGGAGCAAGGACAGCAGCATGGCCTGTCTGGAGGACCACTCTGGACACCGGTCACCTCCTGGAGCCTTCTCCTCACTGATGGAAGAAGAGGAGGATCCACCAGCATAAGTGAGACTTCTTCTCAAGGTGGGTCTCATCCGTGCAAGGCGTTGCCACTCCTCCTTCAGATCATCTGGCTCTCTGAGATCCCCTATCCCCTGGGCATAATAAAGGAGTTGGCCTTTCTGGTTCAGGAGGTGGGCTTTTTGGGGACTGGGGCAGAATTTGTGGGGACTAAGCTTCTCGCCAAATATAGCTCTGATCATTGGAGGCAATGGGAGTCTTTCCATTTACTTAAATGAACTCTGGGGCAACTCCTCTAGGCTGGAAGTGTGGGAGTTGGTGCAAAGGCTGCTCCCGTCTGCCTGGGAGGGAAAAAACCAATTCTTACTGATCCTACTTATTTACTCTTGCAGAGCGGAGGATTCATATTGAAGGCCTCAGTCCCTACTAGGATCTGTGTAAGCAGAGCCCCATCGCATCAGCCTGCCAAGAGCCAGGTGCGGTATTTATTGTGGCTTTGAATAGTCTGAAATAGGGTGCAGGTGGGGGTGCAATTTTCAAAAGCACCTAAAGCGACGCAGGAGCTTGAGTCCTATTTTCAAAGAGCTGATCTCTGAAAATGGGGCGAAGGCTTTGTTAAGTAGGGGTAGATTTTCATAAGGGGGAGAGGGATAGTATTTAGCCATGCTACCTCCATTGAAACGATCCACCCCCTCCTCCCTCAAGGCCAGGAAATGTTTTTGAAAATTTTGCCCAGGGATCTTGGCGTGCCAGTGTAACAACACTGTTTTTTTGCTAGCGGCTGGTAGCTACAGCTGGGGGGAAATATAAATCACATCTGAGTCAGTCTGTTTCCTAAAGCCAAGATCTTGTCATTTTCCTTTAAACAACTTTCCCTTTAGTTTAAAACTAACAATGTCCATTTGTCAAGTGTTAATATTCCAGTGATGTCCAGAGGACATACCTTGAAAGTTATTTATATAAGGATTTTTTTATTATTATTTTTTAAAAATTTTTTTGTGTGAGGGAACAATGTTCTCATTCCATATTTCTCCTGCACCACAGAATTGCCAATCAACTGTTTTGGAGTCATTTTAAATACAATTATCAAGAACATGATTATGACGAATACCAAATAAGTCAAACACAATCAATTCCTCCCTCCCGCCTGGCGTGCGTTTACATTTTAGTATCATTTAAGAGGATTTGCACCAACCTTTTGTAGTAGATTAAAGGCAGATATTGTGTTTGTTACAATCAAACCTATGATTTCCGTTTTATAAATTTTTAAAATATTAATTATAGTTGGAAAAGTACACGGAGGTGAATACATTAACCAATTTCTTGCTTAGATAGCAACTATTTGGTGTTTGGTGTTAGATTAGCAAAGAGCAGGTTGGGAATTTTAATCCACCTTAAGTTATTAAATTTTCTTTATTTACACACAGATTTTACTTTCATTAACATAGTAACAGGTGCTCATTAACAATTTATCATTGGCAAGACAGAAACAAGAAAGGAAAAGAAAATTGCTACAAAGTTTTCTCTTCTGTGTATCTTAATTACACAAAGACAGCTGAGGTTAAAACAATTATAAATTTAACCGTGCAATCACACTCGTGGCTGGTCTGTTCAAAGTATTAGCTGCCTTTTGTCTGTTTCGTTTCTGCAGAGTTTCGTACATTGCGATAATAAAAATGAGACTGCTTTTTCTTCTTCATTTTTTTAAAAAAAGGGGTTATTTCTATGCTAAAAAACCACTGCCACTTCAAGTATTTGGGTTCATGAATTTATGGATCATTTATCCATTCCAGTTATTCACATCTTAAGTGAAGACTAATAGAATTTTAATACGATCTGTAATCACACTAAAAACTGTAGTTCAGGATTCCTGAGCATCACTTCAGTGCTGTTGAATAGCCCTGGATCTAATTAGCATAATCATTTGCCAAGCCCTTGGAGTCCTATTTTCACAACCTTTATATATTCAGAAAACAGGGATTTTTACAGTTTCTTTATTATTATTTTTGCATAAATGAAGGACACAGTTCTCTCTCTCTCTTTGACTTCTGCTTAACCTCTGCCTGCTCTTTAAATTTTCCCATCCTGAACTATCAGGAATAATGGGGGCTTGTAGGGGCTGCGATACAAGCATAAAATGAGATATGTACTGAACACCTACAGAAGGGCTGGCTGGGGAAACATTTCCCTTCCAATGGCCACTTTGGAAATTAGTGCGAGCTCCCAGGGCTGCGCAGAAGTTGAGAGCGGGGGTGCAGCACGCTCAGGAAGAGGAGGAAAGATCCTGTATCTGTGCCGTGATTTTGGTCCCCTGCCCATGTGTGCCTGCCTTCATCTCTGCTCCCTTACCCTGAGCTCTGTTTTTCAGTGTTTGCGGGTAGGAGCCATGGCTTAATTTGTGAGGGGATTAAATTCAGGGTTGGGGGGAAGAGGCTGTGCTCTGACAAATGTTCCCGGTAGGAGTGTATACTTCAAAATGTGAAAGAGGCTAATAGTGGTCATTTCAGGGTTGGAAGCGAAAGCCAGAAAAAACCCTGGATGGTTTATTTGGCTTTCATAAATGATTCTCCTGCCCCTCCCCCTGTGCTGGTGGCCATAGAACACAAGAACACCACCGTTTTCTATTCAGCTGTAGAGGGGCAGGCTAGTCCAGTGGTTGGGTTGTTAGTTGGAGACCAGGGTCCTTTTTACACAGACACTCTAACACCCATAAAATGGGTGTTACATTTTATTATACATGTTGCAGGGCACCACTGCAGCCAATCACCATAGGCCCTGTGCACACATGATGCCTCCACCCAGTTCCTCTGGGTGAAGATGAGTGTTGGCCGGTGGGTGGGGAAGCATTTCCCTGGGTGGAGATGGGTGGGGGCATCTGTGTAAATGCCACTTTCAGTGGGTGTTGGTGAGTGTTTGCTCCCAGCCAACACCCATCTCCACCCACGGCGCAACTGGCAGTGGCGTCCGTTGCTCCATGGGTGGGTGGAGATGGGTGTTGGCCAGGAGCAAACACTCACCAACATCCACCGAAAGTGGCGTTTACACAGACGTCCCCACCCACTGGCCAACCCCTGAGGTCACGGCACAAGGCCTGCCCAACTAGGCCAAAGCAGGCTACAATGGGCTAGCATGTCTGTTCCCAGGCCAGTATGTTGGCCCTGGTTGGGTCCACCATGACTTGCCGTCATTGGCAGCCATGGCTGCCCATCATGGTGGGGTGTGGGGTGGGGCAAGCTAGCCGCATGCTTGCCCGCCCTGGATGCAGGCATGCCTGTCCGGCACCCTGGCCCTGTCCGGACCGTGTCTGACACGGCTTCCCGTCCTGGGTTGGGCTGCCACTGAGCAGCTTTCACTTCTGTTTTTACCCAGACTCCCTTGCACATGCAAAAACATAGCTTACTCCTGCGAGGTCTTTGCGAGGTCCCTGGCCTGACCCAGCATGGCTTTAAAGCACATGACTAGTTTTCTTAACCTGATTGAGGTTGTTCCCATTGCTATGCTGGATCAGACCACAGCACCTTGCAACACCTGAGCTTTCAGTCTGGATCAGAAAATTGAATTTTAGGGATGTCTGAGGAACATCCCAGTCTGCCATTTTGTGTTTGTGATATTGTCACACAACTGGGCCCAGGCGGGGAGCCAGGATCTAGAGTCACTCAGCCACTCCTAGGGGAAATCTGAGCCAGAATTTTGATCTGAGTCAGTCTCTAAAAGGAAAAAAAAAGTTATAATGACTTTTTATCAGCCTCTGAATTAACACAGAGTAGAGCTCCCAGCTCCCTAGAATAATTATTGACAATCAATGTCTCAACATATTTTAGGCTGGGGGAGTTTGGCCTAGTGGATAGTGTGCTGGTCCTGGGGCTTAGGAGACTGCTGGTCTATTCCTAGAAAAGACACTTTCCCAGAGCTACTGGAGTGGCATTTGACTCCTGGAAGTAGAGGGAAGCTGCAGACCTTTGTCTAGGCTCAAAGCTTGATTTGTAGCTGTTGTCACACTTGCATACTTACTATTGGATTCCAAATGGTTGTTAATTCTGGAGAGTCTAAGCATTTTTCCTCCGTTGGCCTGAAAAGGTCCTATGCACAAACTCCCACAAGATCAAAGTGGGAGAAAATGAATTCATTAATTAATTCCTTCATCCATCCTGCCCTTCCCCGTATGTTTAGGGTGAGAAACAGCATAAAATATACATAAAATTAACCCAATAAGAGTATGAATGGTGTAAAAATATAAAAATTGCCCTTAAAAACAGCTCCACATGCCCTATCCCAGTCTGCCAAATGCCTGCCCGAATACATAGTTCTTGCAATATCCTTGGAAAATTCTTCTTGATGACTCCAATCCTAGCAGGCTTGTCTGTGAGCTTTCTTGCATAATCATTAATCCCAGCTCAGTCCTCCTCCTTTAAAAAAATATTTTTAGAGCATGGCTTTTAATATTAATCTGACCACTGACGATTTGTCTTCCCTTGTTACCGAGATCTGGTGTCTGTTTTTCATTGCGTCTCTGGACACTCGGTTTATTCTGAGCCACAAAGGCTCCAAAGTGATTCTCCTCTATAATTTGAGGAGTTCCACAGCTTGAACATCAAAGAAATCTATGAATCTAGCTCTGTCTCTCAAGGCTGATTCCCACAATTGCAGTTTTCCTAAATTAAAAGGGATTTATCTTTGCTTTCATAAATCCAAGCTGCAAAGTGCACGGAGAGCAGGATCTGAGATCGTCGCTTTATTTCATTGCTGTTATTTGTGGAGCTGGACGTTTACGGGCAGGAAATGGGCCTTGATTTAGTGTGGGCTGATAATCTTTTCCATGGCTGCACTGCTAAGATGGTCCCTGTGAGAGAAAGCTGGTTAAGGGGGCTGGGGATGAGTGAGTTGAGTTTGGGTTCACTCTGAGAACAACCCTGTATGTACGGGTGCCACGAAAGGGGTGCAAGGGGATGTGGTTGCACCCCCCTGGCTCCCTCCTCTTCCCACCCCTTCCATGCATCCTCATGATGCTCAGAAAAGGGGCGTGTCCATGTCAGAAAGGGGTGGGAACTCCTTTGACCCACCCTTTTCCTGAGCATCATGATGTCATGCTTGGGAAAGAGTGAGGTCACGTCAGAAAGGGGCGTGGTGAAGTGGCTTCCCCTCGCCCCCCTAAACATAATCCTGCCAGTGCCCCTGTGGGCCATGTAATCTTAAGGCAGGAGTTCCCAAACAGTGGGTTACATTGGGACCTCAAGTGGGGTGCCGGTGTACCATTTTTGGATGGGGCCTCAATTCCCACTGGTATCTGATCTCCTTTGCATTGTCTTTGTTGCTCACTGAGGTCACAGGATTATACTTAACTCAAAATGGGGGGTGAAACAGGCAACATTTTTGGGAACCATTATCTTAAGGCAACTACACTGAGCTCCTCAGAGCTACACAAGCAGCTTCCATGACTTTTGTGGGAGCGGAAGGCAAATGGAACCGAACCCTTTATTAATGTCCATTGAATCCAGAGTTTGCAGTCTTTACTCAAATCTGAACAAAAACTGCATACGTTATGACTCATCTTGTATTTGTATGGGTTCTGGGTTTTTTTGGTATATTTTTAAATATATGTATATCTATTTTGGATGTTGTTACCTTCTCCGATCCTTCAGGGAGGGGCAGGCTATAAATCTAAATAAATAAATAAAACTAAATAGATACTAGCCCTGAGCTTTAGAGATAAGGGGAAAGATGGTGTTTTATTAGAGTTGTGCTATAGTCTAGTGGATAAAGTACCAGAGTTGGATCTGGGAGAGGCCAATGTGCAAACCCTGTCTTGCACATGATCTCATTAGTTGGCCTTGGGCAAGCCACTATCTCTCAACCTCAGCTCCCCATCTGTAAAATGGGAATAATAATGATCTACCTCACAGAGTTGTTGTGAGCATGAACTGGATAAGCATTGTGAAGCACTCAGAACATTAAAAGTGCTATATAAATGATACATAATAGTCAGGGATCTGAGTTGACTGCATTGCTGCAATTTGCAGTGATTTTTGCAGAATCAGCCAATTCTCAGTGCCAGGCTGAAATTGCAGTGATACTGCAGTTTGGGCTGTCTGCAGGATCTTTAAATCCTGGCTCAGGTATAAACTTGTCGCCTGACCCCAAACTAAAACTGCTGCTGCAGTTGCTGTTTTTCCGGGAGGCGTGACCATGACCCGAGGGTAAATAGGCCCCTGGGAGATGAATTGTGGGTGGGTGGGGTCTGAAGGCCCTATGTTTGGGTGAGGGGGGTCTGGGGTTTTAATATGAGGTGGGAATTCTGGGGTGCTGAAATTCCAGAGGATTTGAGTTGTGTTTGATTAGCAAAGCTGTGATTCTATGTCAAACCTGTTGCAAATTTGCTTCCCAGCATGCATAGTTATGCAAATCAAGTTAATTATGCAAATATTAATGCTCACGGCAAATTTGCAGAATTTGGCTTCACTGGTTGCAGAATTTAAGATTTTTTGGTGCAGTGAACACGGGTCCCTGATAATAGTGGACATGGAGCACAAGAAAGACCTTGCCTCAATAAGCTTAGAGCTGACAAGGGGAGCAGAAGGAAACATTGAAAGCAAATCAGTGACGGTAGCACTGGTTAGACTGTCCAGGGTTTTGCCCTAATCCTGCAAAGCGCTTCAGTCATGGGATTAAAGGTCACTTTGAGGAGTTGGACAGGTTAGTTCCCATCAGTGGGACTACTCACACGCAGGGCTTAAGACATGGGTGAGGAACCTTTTCCCTCCCAGGGGTCACTTTGAAAATTAGTGGAAGCTCCAAAGTCCACACAGAAATTGGGGACAGGGGTGTTTAAGGGTGTGCTGAGGGAAAAGAGGCGGGGCCAGACCATGGATTTGTCTTCCACCCCTGTGTGGATGCCCTCATCTCTGCTCAGTCCCTCAGTGCTTGGGGGTAGAAACTGGATCTGGGGATCAGATCCACGAACTGGAAAGGGGCCCAATAAAAACTAGTCCAGGTTCCCATTTGGCCCCCGGGCCAGAGGTTCCGTTCCCTACCCCTAGCTTAGGAGCTTTGCACAATGAAGGCTATAGGGCTTGGTGATTTGCAAGAGCCGGCTTTTGGACTCCAGTCAGTTTTGGTGGGGAAGCAACCAGGTCAATCCAGGAAAAGCCAGTGAGGGTCCTGCTTAGCTTAGTTATGTCATATTGCCAGGACAGGGGAAAGACTTAAAAATGTAACCAAAAAAATCCATCCCATGTGCAGGTAACAGAAATGAGAGCCTCAGACCTTAGTTTCTGCCTGGGTCCCCCACGTGGCTCCGGCTGGCCTGAAGGTTTGAACAGACTCTGTGCAGAGAGGTGTAGGTGAGTTTCCTAGTGCCTTTTCCTTTCTTGTGTGGGCGTTGCAGCTTAAGCCTGAGAAAATAACATTGGCGAACGCATTTTGTTTTAATAGCTGTGAAATCTCCTCACATAAAAATCATTGTTAAAAGGACAAGAGTAGGCTATCTCCTCTCCGAACTGCATCTAATCTCTCTCTCACTTTTCTTTTATGCACCCTGTAACAGGTTTTAAATTGTGTCGGTCTTCCATTTCCTTTGCATATCAAAGATGTTCCATGATTGCATTATTTTTAAAAGTCACCTCCCTGCCTCAGCCCCCCAAAAATGTTCCTCTTCTGGGTTTTGTTCCCCGCCCCCTCTAATTTCTCAGAGGCTTAAATCTGCCCGGTCTCTCACGCCAACCGAACTAGACAACATGATTATTTTATTCCTGTTTGCACCGGAAACTACAATAAAATAAATGTGCACAATTATAGATGTAGACCAGACTTGGAGCATGTGGCCCAGCATATGTGATACTAACCTAAGCAGACATCTAAATGTACTTCAGCAGCTAACAAACGTTCTCTGCGCAAACGCACATTTATTAAAACTCAGCCACAGTCTCTTCCCCCACCCCCATTCTTTTTGAGCTACTTTTAAACAGCTGGCGAACTGTCAAACCAGGCTTAAATATTTTAACAAACAAGTAAAATATTTTTGTCTGTTTTCGGGGATGGTAGTAAAAACAAAACAACAACAACAAAAAACCACAAGCCGCTTCTTGCAAACTGCTTTGGGAGATGCTGAGGATTTAGCTTCCCAATAAGTTTGCAAGCCAGCTTTTCTCTTAAAGGAACAGGCTGAGGAAGTGCTAAGCCCAAATATATGGGAAGGAGTGAGAGCTACATTGTGGGCTGCCAGGTTTCCAGAGGTAAGGTACATAATGCAGAACGCGGAACTCCCAGATTTACAGGAGGTTTCCCCAGCAGATTGTTGGTAAATGTTTATTGATTGTGCCACTGCACAGCGGGCCAAACTGTCCCAGCACTCCCTGCTGCAGGAGCCTGTCTTTCCAGCTGCATTGCATGATTGGATAACAAGGACAGGCTGGAGCACCAGGCAGGCAGGCTGGCTGGGAGGGGGTTAGGCTCTCTTCCTCAGGGAAATCTGAGTAGCTTGGAAATCATGTGCAAGCGGACACATCCAGGGAAAGAAAAGATTCTGATCCAGATTCCTCTAGGCCACCAGGGGCCTAGAAGAATAAGCCCTCAGCCAGGTATGGGGAACCTTTTCCCTTCCAGGGCAGGGTTGCTACCTTTCGCAATTTGACCCCAAGACTCCCATTTTGGCCTATGGGTGTCTCAGGGTCAAATTGCAAAAGTTGGCAACCTTAACCGGGGGCCACTTTGAAAATCAGTACAAGCTCCCCCAAAGAAGTTGGGGGTAGGGGGTGCACAAAGGGGGTGCTTAGAATGAGGGGGAAGGAAAGGGAGAGTCCAGATCATGAATCTATGCCATGGATGCATGTCACATCTGTGTCCAAGCTCCCTCCTTCAGAGCTTGGGGATGGGAACTGGATCCAGGGGCCAGATCCAGGAACTGGAAAGGGGCCACCTAAAAATGAGCTGGTGACGTTGGTGTATTTGGCCACCGGTGTCAGACGTGAGGTTCCCTACTCCTGCCATAAGCTCTAAAGCAAAGGATGAAGAGACTGAAGCAGCCAGTGAACCACCAAGGGCCTAGGAGGCCAAGCATGAATGGAACAGGATGATCGATCTGTGCAGTTGTGAGAGGAGACTGGAGAGCATTTGCTTGAGCCCTTAGACATTATCAAGGGGAAACTGTGGCATGGGAGTGGCTGGTTCTGCCCTGGGGAGAGCCCACTGCCTAGGTCAGGGATGGGGAACGTCTGCCCCATGGGACAAATCTCGCCCCAGGCTGTTTTTAATTTGGCCCCTTTCCAATTCCTGGATCTGGCTCATGGATCCAATCCCTGCCCTCGAGAGCGGGGAAAGGGAGCAGAGTTAGGGGCATGCACTCAAGCATAGGGGATGAATCCTCCCCTCCCTTCCCACATCCCTTTTAAGCTCCCCCCCCCCACTCCGAGTTTGTACTCATTTTCAAAGTGCCCCACGGGAAGGGATAAGGTTCCCCACCTCCACCCCCAGCCTCTAGGCTGCGTTTCCTGTCTGAGGCTTGCTGGGGACGACTAACCCAAGTAACAGAATGATTTTACTTTTCAAAACAGAGTATGAAAATTTGTCCCTGGATTTTAGATCCCCTCGAATTATTATTTCATTTGAACTGAACTGTCATTTGTTTGAAACCCAAACCAGCATTTTGACCATGCTGCTTTGTCTGTGGACAGCTGGGGTCTCCAGAGCGCTGGGAAGGAAATAGCCTTCCAATGCCCAAATAGCATCAAACCATCACCACTGAGATTTCATTTCCAACATTTCACTTACATGGGAAAATCCGTACACACACAAAAATGAGCACCAGGAAGAGAAATCTTGATGAATATTTTGACCCATTAGATCAGGGGTGGGAACTGGGAACATTTTCCCTCCTGGGGATCACTTTGAAAATTCACACATGTTCCTCAGACCACATAGGAGTTGGGGGCAGGGGTGCTTATGGGGTATGCTCAGAATGGGGGGAGGAAGAGAAGAGTCCCAATCACGGAACTATGTCATGGATCGGTCCCCTCTCCTTGAGTGCATGCCCTCATCTCTGCTCCCTTCTCCTGAGCTCACTTATTCAGTGCTTGGGAGCAGGAATTGGATGAGCCAGATCCAGGAATTGCGAAAGGGCCAAATAAGAAGCAACCGGAACCAGATTTGGTCCACCGGCTGGAGCATCTTTTGTCAAAATTTCAGTGCAGCTCTATGTCTCTCTTGCTTGGCTTTTGACATTCTCTTCCCCCAGGGCCTGATTCTGTAAGTTATGCGTAAATGTTTCTACTTCAAGGGAGTCTAGGAGTTCAGAATCCCAACAACCCGTGTCAACAAAAAGTCAGGAATGATTTGCAAAAAGTCTGCACCTTTGATATTTAATGGTGATAAAGAGGATCCATTGTGCAACTAAGCCAGGGCAGAAGCCGGTTTGATTTTTAATATAGAATCCAAAAGGGGTGCAAGCTGTAGGTAATGACAGGTGAATGAAAAGGGGGGAGGAAAGGCTGGGAAACATCGGGCAAAGTGTCAGATTGATGAATAAACGGACAAAGACAGGAGAATAAAAGGCTGTTATGAAATATATAAGATCCGATCTGATATGGATCGTGTTGTGGGAAGTTCAGCCTTCCTTTGTTGAGACAGAAGTCAAGGACAAACAGTTTGTCTGATATTATGAGCTGTCCAAGGTAGTGAAATAAATACACTTAGAAGCCTGTGTGCTCTTCCTCAACCCCCCCTTTTCCTCCCCTAGATCATAAGCCACTTAGAATATAACACAATAAAATTTATTTTACTCCAGAGTTTTCTATATAAAATTATCCCAAAGTGGATTGCAGTCTTTGGCATTAAAAAAGAAAGTCTAACACAGGTGGCGTCCTTAGGTATAAAAGAGCAAAGGAGAAGGACAGAAATATTAGCCCCCCCCCTCCCCGGATGGCCTTTTAGTATACTGGGGGAATGACAGAATGATGTGTCTGTTTATTAGAGAGAGTTCAAGTTAATGGTTATTGAGTAATGATGGATCATGAGAAGAATAAGAAACAAAACTGCCTGAGTGAAGACAGAATAAACTGGGGGATAAGAAAATAGGGATAAAGTGCGAGGATTACCAAACTCATGGAGAACTTTGAAAAGTAGCAGAACAACAACGAGTCCCCTGTTAGTTAGGGACTCGTGTTCACGGCATTTATGGGGAAAATGCAGTGAGCACGAGTCCCTGCTGTTAGTGACTCCTTAAAACAAGGGTGATTTCAGACGATACGGGGCCCTTTGGCCCCGTACCGGAACCACCGGCTTCGTTCCCCGCCGGGGTCACCCCGTAACGGCACAACAGACGTGCCGGGGGGATCCGGCGGGGAAAGTGGGAGGGGCCGGGGCCGCGCGGCGCAACGTGCTGCCGCATGGCCCCGCCCCCTCCACGCACCCCGCCGCCCGCCCTCCGAGGAGACGGGCGGGCGGCGGGG
>QEPC01010859.1:5743535-5778734 GCA_003113815.1 Sphenodon punctatus
ACACCACCCGTAGAAACACACGCCCACTCTCCCGTCACTCTAGGGAGAACTCAGTGCACAAATAAGGGATCCAGACCAGGAGCGGGAAAAGGGAGGGGTCACAGTTAGCACACTCGCACCAGGGAAGTTATCTCAGGAAGGGCCCAGACTCAAGAGGGGTAATCACTCAGTACGGCTTCAACAGACACAACACACCCACCCACCACAGCCACCCTTGCACGCAAGTCACCCCAAACCTCAGTCGCACAACACTCTCCACAAACTTCTCTCTTTGATACTTTCGCAGTGTTGGGCCAGTTTCCCACAGCAGCGCTGATCACTGGGAGCCTTCCCTGCTGCCGGCTCCCTTTTATACTGGGCTAGCCCCGCCTTTCTGGGTGTGCAGGCGCGCTGAGTGGCGGAGCACGATCGGTGGCCCCGTCTCGCCACGCCCCCTCTGCATCTCCTGAGGGGCATTCCTGGTGTTGGCTGTGAGCAGGCCGGGCTCTGCCAGCCCCGCAGGCCCTGCCTCCTCTGCTGTGTTGCCGGGGCACGGAGCCCCGCCGCAGCTGTGAAGCGGTTGCGGGCGCTGTCCCAGCCCCCACCAGAAACGGTGGCGGGACTTGACAGGGACCCATGTTCATGGCGTTTTCCCCATTGGCGGCAATGGGGAAAACACAGTGAATGCAGGTCCCTGCCTCTAATTCTAAATGCCAAAACTTGAATGAAAGTCACAAAATCTACTGCATCTCCAAGGATCCTGAATATATTTCTGAAAGAAAGGAAGGCATAATCAAAGAAGAAGAAAAATCCCAAGGGAGAAGGCCGACCTCCAGTTTTATGGATCTGAGCACTGTAAGGAGCATGCCCTGTATTAAATCTCAATTATAGGCGCATGCTACTATGTTGGTGCAGGTCCAACATGGTGTCCCTACCAACTGGCAGATATATGGGGTTGTTACTCTTTTCTCCTTTGTGGAAAAACCAATTTCTTCTGAAGAGGGTGAAAGCGTTCCACATCGACCCACAGCTTATGGAAATTGTCCTGCCTCCACTCTCTTGGCAGATATGTTGGAGGTTATTTCCTCTATTTGCAGTAAAAGAGCATGGAACCTCTGCTGGCATATTTTAAATGCCCTTAAGTAACGGCGTATCCATTGCTAATCTGAGAACACAACACTAATCTCCAGATGCTGTGAATTAATGGATGGAAAGGCATTGATGACATGGAAAGGCCTGCATGTCGTGTCCACTGAGTCCAAGAGAGTTGAGCAGCAAATCTTCAGTTCATCGGGTCCAGCACCCACATAGAGCACCTCTGGGCATGACAATGGTTCGGCAGAAAGAGGGTCATTGGGTTGCATTAAAATGAATAACCGAGTTCTATTACGGTGGTGATGAAGAATGGCTAGGGAACTGACTCAAGTGCATACTTCAGGAAACTTAGTGCTGCATCTGCCTTTAACTCTTATCCCATGTTTCAAGGCATAGAGATGGGAGAAAATGAGATGCATCATGATTCTGAAATTGGGCAACGATTCCAGGTAGAAGCTGTCATCTGAAACTAGTGTAAACTGAAGAGGCAATGTAGTTGGAGCACAGCAAAAGCGATGTTGTTCACTTGGACCTGGGAGACCAGGGTTCAAAGCCTGTTTTACGCACGAACTTACCAGGTAGTCTTGGGCAAGTCATTACCTCTCAGCCTCAACTCCTCATCTGTAAAATGGAAATAATAATAATAATGACCTAACTCACAGGTTTATGTAGTTTAATTTTTATCCTGCTGTCAGGGGAGTAGCTAGCTTGGGATGGGCCCAGGGACAAGAAATGTCCGTCTCTCCCCCCACCCCTTTTTGTTTTCTGCCAGTGAGTACCTCCCAACTCGGCCGGCTTAGGGACGCTAGGCTGCTGGTGCTCGGGACCTACTTGCTCCCTGCAGAGTCTGTGGCGTGCTGCTGGTGGCCTGCTGCTGGGCCCATCCGTCTTCTGTGCCGGCGGTGAGATGGACCCATGGTGCACGCTGTCCCTTGCAGTTCGCTCGCTCACTGCCCGCATGCTGGGGCCAAGCACGGCCAGCAGCAGCAGTGCCATTGCTGACCCGGCCCACCTGACCAGCCCTGTAGGCTGGGGACTGATCGGGCAGGTTGGGGCAGGCTGGACCAGCTCAATGCAGGCAGTGCTGGAGTGGGAAGGTGCCCAATGGTGGTTCCATTCAGTTACTGAGTGGAGCCGCTGCTGAGCACCTTTCTGTTCGAGTTGGGCCTCCCTCAAGCCAGCCCTGCCTGGTCTGGGTCCGGACTGCTGGGGAGGAGTCCTCCTCCATGAGATGGCACCACTACCAGGGGGGTGAACCCTCTCTGTCTGCATGGAGGGCAGCCGGAAGGGCTCCCAGCCAGCTCAGGTGGCAATTTAAAAAAGAAAAAATGGGGGGGAGGGTGGCTTAACTACCTTGGATATTGGGCCCCCAGCCAGTATGGGCCCCGGGACGAATGTCCCTGTTTGTCCAATGGTAGCTGCACCCATGCCTGCTGTATCCCAGCTCTCCAGCATCCTAGCTCCTTAGCTATCCTGCATGTCAGCTTCCTAGTTCTCCTGGGCTCTGAGTTCTCCTGCGTCACAGCTTCCCGGCTCCTTCGGTCTGTGTTTTAGCTTCCAGATTTGCCCTGTCAATCCATAGAGACCCAGTGCTAGACTTTGGCACATCATGAGCTGGACCAGGCTAGGCTCGGTCATAGACTCCAGCAGATTTTGGATCAGACATCTAGGCAAAGCCACTTACTCAGGAGTAATCCGCTTGAAGCTCATAGGGGGCTTTAATGCTGAAGTCCTTTAATTCTGAAATTCCATAGGACTTCAAGGAGACTACTGCAGAGTAAGTAGTTTGTGAATCTACTACTTTGGGAGTGATATTGTTCTCTTAGAAGCTTACAGACACCTCATCCCCGCCTTAGAACTAAGTTAAGCACATGCACTTGCAACTTCTCAACTTCTTGAATGTATCCCTGTTTCTCTTTATGTTCCCTTCTCCTTGTCTCCCTTCCTTGTTCATCCTAGATTGTAAGCCCCTTGGGGCAGGGAGCGGGGCCTGTCTCCAATCATGACTGTTCAATGTCAGGTACAGGCTGGTGCTCAATGAATAATTAATAACACAATAAAGAGGACTCATCAAATTTTGAGTGATACCCAGAGGGCCACACTCAAATGTGCAAACAGTTTTAAAATGATCAGTGGTTTAGTCAAATGAGCAGAAGTGAAGTGAGAATAAACAGACAAAGTTTTTCTGAAAGTGCAAAGGCGGTGGAGCTTGGAACTTTTCAGGGAGTGGAAATGAAGCCAAGATTTAAGGAGATGGGGGTGGGTGGGAATTCTCAGCCAGAAACACTGAGATTTGCCAATAGGGACGTGCGAACAGAACCGAGTTCGGAAATTTGGTTCGGTTCGAAAATCGAGTTCGGTTCGAAAGTTCGGTTTCCACCCCCCCCGCGATGTAGATGCACAGGAACGGCGAACTATGCCCGGAGCTCTGTGGTGCCGGCAGACCTCACCACAGGGCAGGGCTGCATGGGACTGACCTAACAGGAGGAGGCCTGTTACCCTACATTGCCTCAGGTGGGGGAACAGTAGCCTGCGATGCACCACCACCCTTCTCTGGCAGACGCATTGCTGCTCATCCCTGGGTGGAAGTGGGCAAACATCTGGTGGCAGCCAGCCTGACAGTCAGCTGCATCGCGGGCTAATGAACTCACTGGGTGGCCTTGGGCAAGTCGCAACCTCTCAGACTCAGTTCCCCATCTGCAAAATGGGAACATGTGTTTGTCTATCTTTTCCTGTGTATTCCCCTCATCCTTGTCCATCTTAGATTGTAAGTCCACTGGGCAGGGACCGGTCTCTAAAAAACTGTGACGGTAAAGTGCTGCGTACTCTGAGTAGCACGATAGAAATGATTAACGGCCGTATTAGTAGTAATGTTGCATCACATTTTTTTATGTCACCCTTCCCGTAGGCTCAGAGCAGGTCACAAACCTTAAAAACAATAAAATACAAAAATAACCCCCCCAAGTCCCCAACCCTTCCCACAACCCCCACCCAATACCATCTCCCCATTCCCCACCTCCAAACCCCACCTCACACCCCTTCCACAAACCCACCCACCATCCCCTATCCCTGCCCACCAAATGCCTTTAGAAAAGGAAAGGTCTTACACTACCAGGGCCGGCCCCAGGGTTTGTGAGGCCATGTGCAAAGTCTTGGTGCGGGGCCTAATTTGCATAATTAGGACCCACCTAATTATGCAAATGTATAAATTTACATAAAACTTACTCCCTCTGGACAGGAAGGATTCCCATTCTCCACCCCTCCGAGCAACCATGGAGAAGCATGGCCTCCCAATGCTTCCCCCCTCTCCCCAGCCGAGTGTCTACCACCGCTCCGCAGGAGTGGTTCCACTGCAGGGGCAGCCAAGCAGGCAGTGACGCAGGCACAGAGAGACTGACTGCGTCCACTGCCTTACTGGAGGAGGGGCCAGGGGGTGAGCTTAGCCAGTCTGGCCTCCAGGGCCTGTTGCTTCTTGCTGCCAGTGCCGCCTGTGCCTTGTGCACGCATGCGGTGTGACCAGTCCAGAGGTGCTGCTATCACACACACAAGACACCCAAAATGCAGCTAGCTTATTAAGCGCATTATGCCATGAAAAGAGACATATAACCAGTTCAGTTGTGCCCCCATAATCAGTTCATGCTGCCCCCACCCCATAACCAGTTCATTTCTGCCCCCGCCCCCATATAATCTATTCACGCTGCCCCCACCCATAACCATTTAATTTGTGCCCACGGGGCAGCGTGAATTGATTATATGGGGGTGCAAATGAACTGGTTATGGGGTGCGGGTTTAAAGACAGTATTCCTGTTAGCAATAACTTCATTAAGAAGAGTTAGTGAAATAGCAGCCATAATAATCTCAGAACCATATTTGCAGATTTATTTTCCAAGACAGAATAGATATTGCTTTACATCCTAAATTCCTACCTAAGATAGTATAAGTAAGACAGTTGTGAGAATGTGGCCCTTTTTACACGGGTCTCTCCTCCCAGCCATAAACACGCAGATTTCTGTGTGTTCATGGGTGGGGGAACCCCATGTGAATGACGTGGTGCACGCGCCCATGGTGAGTGGGGGTGCGTGCGCGCTCGCCTAACACGCATCCCCACTCACCCCCCCACTCATCCCCACGCACGGAGCAACCGGGGGAAATGGTGGTTACTATGTGGGTGTGGATGAGTGGTGGGTGAGTGGGGATGTGTGTGCAGCTGTGTGCATGCCCCATCCATGCACTGGCGCGCCCACGGACTCCCCACCCGGCGGAGCCATGTAAAAATATCATGTGAGGAGCCACTCGAAGAAGAACAGAAGGTTGCTACCTTGCAAACAAGGTTCTTTGAGATGGCTCCGAACATTCTCACAACACCCACCCTTCCAGCCCCGCATGGAATTCTTTTCTTATATTTCTAGAAAGGGTTGAAAGGAACTGTCATTCAGAGGGGGAGGGTTCTTTTTATACCAGAGGAGCTCAAGACCATCATGTGGTCTATTATTTGAACAGGGTGAGCGCGCACAACCCAGTTGTGAGAATGTTGGGAGCCATCTCGAAGAACCTTCTTTACAAGGTAGCAACCTTCTGATCAGCACGTGGGGAGGAGCTGTTTGTAAACAGCCTTATCTCCCAGCCCGATCCAGTGTCCCCGCTGCTGCTGCTGCTGCTGCAGCACTACTAGAAGGCAGAGGCAGGTGAGGGATGGGGTCTGGAGCCAGGGAGGGGAGGAAGAATCACTTTCTGGGGGAGAAGCTGGCTGCAGCCTGCTGCCCAGCCAGGCAAGTGCGGGGCCCCAGCTGGCGGCGGGGCCATGTGCGGCCGCACATGTGGCACATGCCTGGACCCAGCCCTGTACACTGCCTCCGGAAGACGCTCGGGTTCAAACGAACCTCTGCGGGAAGGGAGTTCCATAGCACTGGGGCAGCAGCCAAGAATGCCTCCCTGCGTTCCCTCATCATAGGAACAAGACTAACAGATGGGACTCACAGGGAGGCGCTCCCGACCAATTACAGGGGCTGCAATGGGGCATGGAAGGACAGACGGTCTCTCAGATATGTGGGGCCCAGACCATTTAGAGCTTTAAAGGTCAAAACCATCACCTTGAATTGTGCCCAGAAAGCTATAGGGAGCCCATGCAGACTTTGGAGCACTGGCGTAATGTGCTCCTGGTGCCTTGCCTCTGACAGGAGGGAAGCTGCCACATTCTGCACCAGCTGCAGCTTCCAAACAGTCATCCAGGGCAGCCCCTCATAGAGCGCATTGCAGTAATCTAGCCTCAAGGTGATGAAAGCATGGATGACAGTGGCCAGATTAGAATGAGAAAGAAAAGGCCGCAGCCTCCTCATGAGATGGAGTTGGTGAAAAGTACTCCTGGCCACTGCTACAACCTGACAATCCAGGTGCAAGGGGTCCAGAAGCACTCCAAGGCTGTGAACCTGATTGACCAGAGAAGGCTGGACTCTGTCAATAACAGGGGTCCTAATCCCCTTCAGGTCACAAGGTCGGCCAACCATCATCACCTTGATCTTGTCTGGATTCAGCTTCAATCGGCTCATCCTCATTCAGTCCCCAGCAGCAGCCAAGCATTGGGTGAGCACCAAGACTGCAGCCAGGCCTGGGTTGGATGAAAAAGAGAGGTAGAACTGGCTGGGTGTCATCAGCATACTGATGGCACTTCACCCCAAACATCCGAATGACCTTGCCCAGCGACCTCATATACACATTGAACAAGCAGAGACAGACTAGAACCCTGCGGGATCCCACAGGGGAGGTCCTGAGAGGATGACGAGAAATTTCCTATCACCACTAACTAGGACATCCCCGACAAGAAGGAGTGGAACCACTCGAGTGGTTCCCCACGCCTTTGCCAGGTTCCACAGTCATGTCAACAACACTTCATGATCAACGGTATCAAAGGCCGCTGAAAGATCTAACAGGATCAACAGAGCAGAACTCCCCTTGTCAATCTCCAGGTGCAGGTCAACGACCAAGGCCACGAGCGCAGTCTCCATGCCATACCCAGGGCAAAAGCCTGACTGAAATGGGTCCAGGAATCGAGTGATATCAAAATGAGCCTGGAGCTGTCGAGCAACCACCCGTTCAATAACCTTCCCTTAAAAGGGAAGGTTAGAGATAGGCCAATAGCTGGCCAGGGAGTCAGCATCCAAAGATGGCTTCTTAAGCAGGGGCCAGACAACTGCAGTTTTAAGAACTTTGGACACCCTGCCCTCCCAAAGGGAGGTGTTGAGAACCCCAGCAACGGCCCCCGTGTCTCCTGGCTGGCTTTCACCACCCAGGACAGGGAAGGATCTAGTCCACAACTGTTTGCCCACACTGCTCCAAGCATTTCCCTCACATTGGTGGGTGATACTAATCGAAACTGATCCAAATAAACAGACAAGACTGAGTGTCCATAACCTCAAACTACCAGATAAAACGGCAGCACCCAAGTTGTGATGATTTTTGTCTGCAATGTTATTAATGAAAATGTCACTGCGGGCATTAGATGACTCCATTTCTGGGCAGAGGCAAACTGGATTAACCAGGCCCCTCATCACCTGGATCAGCTTCATCGGACTGCAGACGCTACGACAGCAGAGAAGAAAGCTTTCTTTGCCGCTTGCAGCCACGACATAGTCCTTTAAAAATGATCTATGCTGCAGTTGGTCGGGTTCAGCACGAGTTGAGCGCCACCAGCTTTCTAACCACCTACCCTCCCGCTTCAACCGCCTCAGGTCCTCCATGTACCAGTAGGGCCTGTGCTGCTGCAATGGAGAGAGTGGACGTCTAGATGTAAGTGCAGCCATATCAGTGGCCATGGTCAAGATGTCATTCCACAAAGCAACCAGGCCATCAACAGAGTAGTCACTATGGTCAATAGGTAAATCCCCCAGAGAGTTCTGGAAACCCATTAGTCTCTGAGGGCGGATCATCCCAATAGGTCCACCACCCTGATGGGGGCATAGAAAGGCAGGGATCTGTGCCTGAAGAAGGTAATAATCCGATCACAACAAAGGTGTCATAACAACACCCGCAATAACTGGAACCCCTGTTTCCAGACTGGTGCAAAACATCAAGTCCAATGTGTGTCCTGCCTCATGTGCTGGGCCAGATATTATCTGGGATAGGCCCATGGTTGTCATGGTGACCATGAACTCCTGCTCTGCCCCTGAAACACTGGCCTCAGTGTATACGTTGAAATCACCCAAGACAATAAGCCTGGGCGATTCCAACACCATCTTGGCTAGAGCAGTCAGGGAGTCAGCCGTGCAGCGAGGTGGTTGGTACACCAGCAGACTCTCTAGTCTATGCCCTGTCAAATCCAACATGAGGTGGACACACTCCATATTGGGCTAGTCAGGCATCAGATACCTTCGAAAGGTCAAAGCGTCTTTACAGACCACAGCCACCCTGCTCTGGCCCTCGGCTCCCGATCCTAGACTGATGCTGCACCGAGTACCTGGCTAGCACTAGCTGGGCCAGAATTGGCCCAGACACCTCATTCAGCCAGGTCTCAGTCCAAGAATGGCTGTTTTGGTTTAAAACCAGATTTTAAAATGGCTGTTTTGGATAAAAATGGCTGTTTGGTCAAAAAACCAGACCCATCATGGTTCCTATTGCCGGTTTTGTATCTTTCCCATTGAAGTCAATGGTAAATGTTCCAATTGACTTCAATGAGAAGGGGAACTGGGGTCCAACCTCCCCCATCCGTATTCCCCAGGACCCACTACTGGTCTTGGAAGGTGGGGATCCGCATCTCCACCCCCACTCCCGGGACCTGTCTTTACTCCCACCCCCACCCCTTGGGGCCCTGCTGGCTAGGATGTACATACCACCCTCAGAGGATGGGGGTGACCGGGTGAGGATCTGTTGCCAGCCGGGCCGGGGTGCCTCTGTGACTGGGCTGAGGCACCTCCACTGCTGGCCAGGTCGGGATGCCTCTGCTTTCGGTTGTCTAGGCTGCGGTGGCTGCAGTTGGAGGAGGGCCTGCCGGCAGGCCTTATTGCCAGTGTCCACTGCTGGAGCTTCCTGCTCAGCCGTGTGCATGTGGAGAATGGTTGCCAAGGCCATTTTGCACCTGTGCGCTGCTCAGCAAGGGGCTCCACCAGTGTGCCCTGGTAACAATACCTGCCGACAGGCCTCCCTCCAGCTGCGGCCACCACAGCCTGCCCAACCGGTAACGGAAGTGCCCCAGACGGGTCTGGCTGGCAGCAGATCTTCATATGGTCACCCCCATCCTCTGAGGCCGGTAAGTACATGCCAGCTGGCAGGGCCCTGAAGTGGGTGGGGGTAAAGACTGGCCCTGGGGGTGGGGATGCAGATCCCCACCCTCCAAGGCTGGTAGTGGGCCCCAGGGAATGGGGGTGGAGGAAGTTGGAATCCCTGTCACAAGGAACTGGGGTGGTGAGGGTTAGGGATGGGGTTTTCTCTGTCACAGATCCGGTGTGGTTCACTTTCAGTCTGGTTCCCCTTCCCATTGAAGTCAATGGGAAGATTTCTTTTTCCCCAGTAAAAGCAAGCTGGGGGGGGAGGGGTAAGGAAAAGCTTCCCATTGAACTTAATGGGAACAGATTTCCCACTGACTTCAATGGGGAAAGAAACAGAACCGTAAAATGAAACAAAAAATTAACCCAAACTCAGGGGATCCGAAACAGAAAAAAACCGAAAGTGAAAAAAGGCCCGGTGTCCCACCCCTACCAAATACCACCAGGCCCGTTTGCACGAGAGAAGCATGAGCGTTCTCAAAGAAATTGGAAACAAAAGCATTTAAAAACAGTCCCAAGTCCTGGCTGATTGTGTAGCAGTTGGGGCCATAATGAGAAATGAGTTTCCAACTTTATGCATGGTTGAGAAGTCTGAGCAAAATAAAATAAAATAAAGGTTTCTTGAAGCCAAGAACACTGGCAATAATTCAGAAACAACCCCCCCACCATCTCCATGCCAGTCCCACGCTGCACTAAAAGAAAACTGACCATGAAATGAAAGTGCTATGTATTTCAGGCGAACCAGGGCACCACTTCACGATAGCTGTTCATCCAGAGCCCATGGAAAGATTCCCATGGATTTCAATGAATCTTGGATCAAGACCCCAGTTTGAGGAAACATCTGACCCTTTGAGCTGGAGAGAGTATTGCACGGCGGAGGGATGTTTCCAATTAACTGGTGTGGTCCTTCAATATTAGTTTAAATTTTGGCAAGCGCCAGTAAAAGGAGTCTGGCTGTTGAAACTAAGAAGTCTGAAATTACACAGCAACAGAGAATACTGGCTTATCTAGCAGCTATTAAGCCAAATCTAAAAATTTTGGAGCTCAGAGATTCCAAGAGTGAGTAAGTTAATTAGCCAAACAGAAATTTCCAAATATAAGTTCCAGTTCAAATGAGAGTGTAAACTGGACTGATACAACCCCCATTATTCACCCTCCTCTAATATGGATCCTCCTTCTTTTTCTTTTTCGTCCCACCACCCCGAACATATCTAATGTCCCCATAACCTCTCAAACGCACTGTATTACAGTTACAGCAGAACCTCCCTTACGTGGATACATCTCCATTTCTTTCTTTCTTTCTTTCTTTCTTTCTTTCTTTCTTTCTTTCTAAAAAAATGATCTCTCACCCATCCTGCTTTAGGCAGCTTGCGGCAGCTAACAATATAATTGAATAAGAATATAAGCATAAAACACATAAAAGCACAAAAAAAAATCAGTAATCATAAATACAATTTCTGGAGCTAACAACATTCCCCTCCCCTAGTCCAAGCCCCCACCCACTACTTGTCTCCCCCATCAAAAGCCTGGCGGAACCGCCAGGGTTCTAAGCCCAGGTTCTGATGAACGGTTAATTCGATATAGTTGGGCCTTCCTTCTGTTTTACTTCTGAAGTGTTCACACAACTAGAGTGCCAAAGCAAGGTTATTCAGGAGTAAGAAGAGAAGAACGTACTCCTGAAAAATCAGGTACACGCTCCCCTTTGGTTTGTATTTTGAAACAACTGTTCATGTAAACGCTTATCAGAGAGAGGGTGGCAACCACGGCTCAGCAATCTAAGGGGGGAATTGACGCAGTACTGTTTTGGTTTATGCTGGTTGCCTGAACACTACCAAAGTGGAGTAGGTACTCTGATTTAACTAAGGCTGTGTTCAGACATGACGAGAGCACAGATTTCCATGCTTTGCCGCGCATGTAAGTCCATGCTGCCATCACTTCTGAAACGGCTGCCAGATGTTGGCCCGGGCCGTAGCACGGGCCGTGACAATGCCTAGCCTGGGCTGTTCCTCAGGGTCATCCCCGATGAACAGCCTGGGCTAAGCGCTGCCATGGCCCATTCAGCTGACGCCAGAGTGGGGTAGAGCAGTTCATCATGTTTGATGGCTCACTCAGTTACCCCAATCTAGGTCCGCGGCACTTACGGGCAGCCATGGCAGCCTTATAGGCTGCCGTGGCCACCTGTCAGGGAGGGGTTGGACTTTTCTACACAGTGTGAGGGCACACGTCACCCTGCCCTCTCCCCACCCACCTGCTGGCCAGACTGCTGTCACGTTTGTTCAGCGGCTGGACCAAATCCTGCCCGAAGTGAGGGCTCTTACTCTGGGCAGGATTAAAGTGTGGCAGCATTTACCGCCGTCACATGTAAAAACACCCTAAATCAGTCGTTACTTTGGTTTACCTGTTTGTTAAAACGTGGACTAAGTTGGACAAAAAAAAAGTGTCTCCCAAAGTATCCAGATTAAAAGGCTTTCCACTATCCTTGAGGCAGAAATGACCCTCGCTTGATGGGGAGCCATTGAGGAAGACTCCTCTTTGAGTAAGGTGTTACTCAAATCTTGTTGAAGGAAAACAGTTAACCTAGAATTTAGCATGAGATGTGGGAGACCGAGATAACAGATGAATTCATACCAGGCTTGCGATTCCTCATATTGCATAATTACAGCCCATACAATGGCACTAGGTTTTAAGCAAATCTCTTCATTGATTGTTTTACAAGGTATTCTGTTTGAAATCAATGTCCGGAGTTGACCCTGGGTATTTTCTCATTTTGTAATTGACCGTTGATGACTTGTATTGTGCTTTCAAAATCGTAAAGGAGACAAAAACGCCAACAGTGAGTTCTGCAAACTTCAGCTGTGAGCTACACAAACCACTGACGCTGGAGTAGTTCCGTTAGGGAGGAAGCTTATTCTGGGTTATGGCCTTAGAGGGGGAAAATATACTGGAAAGCTCATGCAACTAGAATGTGAATGATTTTAGGAAGTATGCAGTGGGTCAGTTGCCTTGATTTTTACCCCACTTCTGAGCAACCTTCTAGCAAGATTAAAATGGGAAGTGGAGGAATCTTGCTCTGATATTGCAGCCAAGAGAGCCCAGATCTAATGAAATGATCAAGAGTAACTGCATGAACTAAGACGTGTAGTGGTTTCTGGCACAGTCCTATCATGCAGCCTACCAAGACCTAGGAAAAGGGGAGGAAGGCGATCATCCTAATGGAGTTGTTCCCAGCAAAGAACAAGTGGGTTTAGAATGATTCTGCATCTAATGAACGAAGATTTAGGGAGTGCACCATGCTGGATGCTACTTGAGAAAGTCAAACTATACAACTGTCTCTTCATTTACTACCATGAGAAAAGAGGGGGAAAAGCTTTTCAGGCTATGAATGGAATAAATTAGTAAGAGGGGAAAAGAGCATCCAGGCTTTTCTTTGGCTAAAAGAACTCAGTGTTCTGGCTAAGAAAAAGTTTGGCTTGGCAGCTCTTTGTGGCAGTTGAAAATTAAACAAAGTTTTTTTTTAGAGATTCATGGGATGCCAGAGAATGTTCAGTTCCCCTAACCACTCTGTCATTCACATGGAGAGGTAGCGGTTTAAGAGTCAATGGGGTCACTGGTTTTCTAGAAGGACAATGCAGACCAGCACCCTTTACTCTCCCGAGATAATGGACTGCCCTTTCCTATCAGAAGACTGTGCAATATTTCTGATGGAGGGGCAACCACATGGCCTACTTCTCTCGGCCCAGCCCTTTGAACAGGAACGACTATGTTTCAAAATGGTTTGTCGATAAGCTCTAAAATGCCACTTTGAAATTGAAGCCAAAACAGTGTGAATTAGTTCAAAGAGAAGTGGGTTTATCTTGGTCACTTGATAAGCGAGGAATTTGCTGGAAGTTCCAACGATAAGAAAATTCCAGCAGAGCAAAGCTAGTTGGCTGACCCCCTTGCTCCTACAGAGGCTCAGATTTGTAAAGAGATATGTAGGGCTGGAACGAGAATCAAATTTGATTTTCGTGTGATATCTCTCGAGATTTCAGCCCGGAACGAGATCTCGGCTGCAGTACAACATCTTGTGAGAGATCTCGCAAAAAATTAGATAAATCGCTGTGCGTGCACAAAGGGCCACTGGGACTGTTCTGCTCACACACAGCCCTTTCCCAAAATGGCAATGGCAGTGTTGTGGCCATTTTAGAAAAGGGCAGCCGTTCTCCACATGTGTGGCCATTCACGAATGTGCAGACCAGCTTCCCCTTTCCAAGATGGTGGCAACACTGCCCACTGCCAGCGCCATTTGGGGAAAAGGTTGTGCATGTACAGAACAGCCCCGGTGGCTATTTGCACATGTGCAGTGATTTAATTATTATTATTTTTTTGCCGAGATAGGAAGCTGCCTCCTCACCTGCCTCTCTGCTCCCACAGAAAAGTTGAGCAGGGAGAACAGTCCTGGCGCAGTAGCTGGAGTGGCCCTGGACTTGGAGAAGCAACCAGGTGAGTCAGTGAGGGTTTGGGCCCGGGGGAGAACTGTTTGAGAGACTCTCGCTTTTCTCGGTGAGAAACCAGGCCATGCTTGGCTCGTTCTTGTTTGCAAGAATGAGCTGAGAACCCTGATTCTTATCAAGAAAATCAAGAAAACGAGAATTGAGTTTCGGCCCTAGTGCATAGGCCTCCATATGTACGGAAGGCTTATTGCTGAGTTTGTCAATACAACAACATTGTTGTCCAGGTTAAGGAGAAACATTTGATCAGTGGCAGAGGTGTAAGTTGGGTAATGAGGCCACAGAGGTAATAATGAGATACTGAGGTCCAAAGTTTCCTGATCCGAGAGTAGTTGTGACATGTATTTCTCTGGTTATTGATTCCATCACCTCTGCGTCACAGCCAGGACATCCTTACACTGTATACTGCTTGCTTACTGTACTGGAAAGGAGGTGATAAGTGCTCTGTACACAAACTGTCACAGGCATGTGAGAAGCAAGGTGGTGGTGAATTGACTGGAAGTTTCCATTCCCCTTTAGCTCCAGCTCTCGGCAGCACTGTCTATGGGAACTGTCACTGCACAAAGAACTCGGATTTTTAATACACTCTAGTTAAGAAGTCACCCTGCTGGAAAAAGTCTCATCAGAACATTGCGTGTCAGTTGTCACTTCACTGGAAACCCTATTATCAGTACACGGTCTCAAGGCTTTCACTGCACAAGAAAGCCGCTTGTCGGTACAGTGCGTACAAAGATGTCACTGGTTTCCACGGAGTTGGAGAGATGCTGTTAACCACTCGGCTTCCAGTGAAATAACACAGTACGTGCAAGTGGCAACCGAACTGGAAGCCAGGAGTTGGCTGGTTTGAATGGGATCAGCTGCATTGACTTCATCAGTCTAGGGCTGAAGCAAATTATTTACAAAGATAATTTGGATATTGGTTTCATAAATGAATATCCAAGGCCCTTTTCACATGATACGCCCCCCAATGCTGATTTGCTGCATGGGCATGGGGGTGGCGCCCATGTGACTGCCACGGCTATGTTCACTTTGGTGGTGCTTTTTGTCTGTGTTTTTTTTTTAATATGAATGCGATTGCCGCAAATTAGAGATGAAGTGAATATTTAGTGCAAGTATGTTATCTGTTGGATTCGACCTCTTTGAACAGAATCTGACAGTAGAGATATCGCACACACGCACGCACACACCCACACATCCCGTTCAGATATCTGCTTTGGATATTTTTGATCCTGGATGTTTGGTTTATTAAGCATGCAGAATAACACTAAATGGTGTCAAAATGAAGTCATCAAATAACTGAACCAAATAAATGACTAGATGAATATCCATTTCAGATGTGGCTATCATTTATTCACCACTAGTCCAAATGCAACTGTCAAATTCACATCCAACATTTTAAAAAAAACCTACCAACTAGAGCTGAAACAAGTATCTGGGGGAAAAAAATTATATGTGGCAAATTTACGGTACTTGAATTGACTTGAAAATTTTGGTTACAAATCGGCACCCAATTTTTATTTGGGTACCCAATGTCCTTCAATATCCCAGAATGTCAACATCCAGTTTGAGAATATTGACTTCTGGTGCTGATTTTTTCAGTTTTCGATCCAGAATTACCGGAAAATCAGTACTGGAAATTACTGATTTTTTGGGTATCCAGGTACCTGATTGATGATCAGGTAGCCCATCGAATACCCAACATGGTACTCAAAAATGTGGTTATTGCCCATGAGTACCAAATTATGTACCCATTTCAGCTCTACTGCCAACTAGTACCACCAAAGCGACTGAAATGCTGAACATGAAATACTGAAATGAAGCTTTGAAACCACAAAGTTCAAGGTGAATCCTGCTTCGTATCTGCCTTGCTAAAATGTATTTGAATACACTGAACTTATTGAATTTGATATTTGCTTTGAATATTCCTTTCATCTCTAACCAGTATGGAATGTTTGAGGTGTGAGGAATTTGATGAGTTTCTAGAATTACTAAAACAGGGGCAGCCAAACTCTCACCACTCAGAGTTCAAGTGTAGCTATTGGCCAGAGCTGGTTCTGGGCCCTGTGACGTCTTAATGGCCCTGTGTCTTACTTCATCCTTTACTTCTCATCAGTTGATTCACAGCTGCTTCTCAGAATCTCGGCAGCCAGGACTCAGAAGCACCGGCTCCATCAGCCAATCATGAAGCAGGAGAGGTGTGTCTGCATGTCTTATGGCTCTTGGCCATACAAAGAGTTTGGCATGTGGCTCTTGGAGTTGGAAATGTTGGCCACCTTGTACTAGAACATCAAGTGATTGAAATTGTGCTCCTCCAACCACTTACTCTGAAGTAGGCCCATTGAAATTGAGCCTTAAACCACTTACTCTGGAGTAGTAGTCTCTTAGTAGGGGTGTTTTTAGTTTGGATATTGGCCACCTCCGGGTCTGCTTCGGGGAGACCACCCCCAGGTCTGCTACAGCTGCAGTGAGTTTACACGGAGGCAGCCGCCACTGTGACCCACGCTCTGTTCATGTGGTGTCCCCTCCCCTGTACCATAGAGGAGTGGGCAGATCACCAGGTGCTCTAGGCTGCCTTCCGCAGCTCTATGGCTGTTGCTGGGGCAACTCACATTTGGAAGCGGAGCTGCAGTCTGGGCCAGTGCTCCAGGTTTGGGTAGCTTGCTCTGCTTGCAGTGTTCTGGGACGTTCTGGTGCACCGCAAGCGGAACTGGCCCAGAACGGGCAGTGCCTGCTCTGCTCCTGTTCTGCCTTACCTTAGGATGGCCCACCTTTAAATGGATGGACCATCCCAGGGGTGGGGCAGAGCAGGCGTCTGTCTAAAGACACCCGAGAGATCTCCCAGGCGTCTGATAATTCCAAAAATCCCAAAGCAGATATGGCATGGATGGCCAAAGTCTCAATCTGGTACAAATGCCCAAATTCCTTCTAGGCCTGGTACCATTAGCAGTCCAACAGAGCTGGAAATATCTCCAAATTTAGGCTTGACACGTCATCTGCTTCCTCTTAGCAGAATCCACTCCAGAGCTTTGGAGCTTCTTCTAACCTCCATGTTCTGCCATTGTTAGCCACCTCCATTTCGTCAAAGGCTGAACTGAAGTACTTAGTGCTATCGCTGGTAGTCCTTGAAGATACATGTATAAGAATAACTTCTAAACATCTACAAAAGCAGCAGCTCCCATAGAAATCTGGGATCCTAAGCAAGGATGTAGCTATAACAGGGAGGACAGGTGGAGCAGCTGCCACCCAAGCCCACAAGCCTGGGGGACCTACGCACACCCTGGTGTAGCTGTGCCCACTGACACTGGGAGAGGCAATGGGGCGGGGTGTGTGTGTGTGTCAAAGCATCTTCTGCACCAGGGCCCATTCAACCCTAGATACGTCCCTCATCCCAACATTCTGGAGTCTGCATCCATTGTATCCGCCGTTACCTAGGGTTTATTGTGGTTGGTCTCCATGAGAGCGGAAACAGATAGCAAAAAACATTATCCTTGGTTACTATCTGGTATAGTCCTCCTCTGTCCCTTCTCTCACCCTTCCATGCTTTCCCTGCTCCCCTAAGCGCCTTCATCCCTTCTCACTTGCTGCCCCCCATGCCTGGAACTCCCTCCCTGTCCACATCCGCCTTGCCCCCTCCCTTCATACCTTCAAATCTCTCCTTAAAACTCACCTCTTTCGCTCTGCTCTGTCTGACTCTTTATCCTGCTGAGCCACTATTCCTATACCTACGATCGGTTTACCCTTATCCTTGCAACATGGACCTGCCTGCTGTCATTCTCATCGTAACCAAGCCAAGTACGTGCACTTGAGACCTCGCATCTTCATGAATGTTAGACCCCTTGTCTCTCCCTCTGTTCCCCTTCCTAAGTCTCTCCCCCAGCTCCTGTCTCTCAGATTGTAAGCCCTAGGGGCAGGGACCGTGTCTATTTTATTACTTTGTAAAGTGCCAGGTACACTGCTGGCACTATATAAATGTTTGTTAATAATAATAATAATAATAATAATAATAATAAATTAATAATAAATTCTGGCTAGTTTGACAATTTATTCGGTAACTATTAGGGGTGGGAATATTGGTTTCGGATAGAACCGAAGTGGCCTGAAAATTGCCATTTTGGTTTTAAAACCATAAAACTGAAATTGTGGTTCTTTTTTGGTTCTGGTGTTTCAGATTTTTTACATTGATTTTTTTCTGGTTCTCACTGATTTCAATGGGAGAAAATTCCATTGAAGTCAATGAGGAAAAAAAGAAAAAAAGATAAAAAGAATCAATGCAACTCCCCCTGAAAAAAAAGAAACCAAAATGAGATCCAAAAATCAAGGAGAACCGAAATTGAAAAAAATTAAACCAAAATTCCTCCCGGAGTCTCATCCCTAGTAACTATTCAGTAACTGTAGAAGTTAGCTGCCAAAATGGAATACTGGATATTACCATTTATCAAATTATTGTTTATCAAATTACCATTTACTGCATTACTGCTTAATGACACCAGACCAGACAGGGGAATGGAGTAAAAAAAAAAGAAGAAAAGTCAAATGGTAATTAAACAGTAATGCGGTAAATGATAATTTGGTAAATGGAAGACGGTAATCTAATTAACCGGATAGCTACTGGATACCAAACCGGATACCAAATGACATCCAAATGGGTACCACGCTATCTGTCCGGATACTGGATAGTAACAGTTACTATCCATGCAAGTGACCTATATTGACTTCTGTTATCCTTCTGTTCATTAGCTTATGAGCTTCTGCATTCTCCTGGATCTAGTCTCTTGGCTAAATTTTTTGAAGAGGCTACATTAGTACTTTTAAAAAGTCTTCTATTGTAGCTACTTTTCTCCAAATCCCCTCGCCTCAGCTGCCTCCCCCTCCCCTTCCCTGAGCCCAAGGAGAAGAGATGGCGAATGGCTTTCTCCTGATTGTGTCGATGGGAGATGATTTTCAAGGTGAAATTTCTAGTTCAGTTGAGTCACTTTCATTCAAGGCGATGAGCAAAATGTCACCCCCACACTGAACCGCACTCAATGCGCTGTTCTCCGACCGCATTTAAATTTACTCCACTTTTCCTTTCTGACACCTGTTTAAATCAATATCTTCCTCTCCAGGTCGTGGGCAGAATGTGCTTGGTCTCTCCGCACAGCGCTTCTCAAATCCACTAAAATCAACACAATAATTGAAATATTTTCAAGCTGATTACACCGCTGCCTGAGGCTAGGCTGGTTGCTAAGGGTAAGCTCCCTGGTTGCTAGGGGGAGTAAATCATCTTGCATTATTTGATTTTTGTTATAGATATGAAACCGCTACTCCCTCGATTAAATGTCTCTCAGTCTAACACCTATGGGACCTGGGGAAAGAGAAAAGAAAAGCAGCAACCTTGACCCTGTCAAATAAATATCTCTAACTTTTCCTGTCCTCCGGCTTCCAAACCAAACCTGTCTACTGATTTTTCTTTTTTTTAACCTGAGTTTAAATAACAAAGCTGTGGGGACAAGCAGATGAAGAGAGGAAGAACTGTCTGTTCCATTAGAGATCTCTCAGCTTGGCTAAACACTCTCTATTTACTCCAAACACAGCATGATGGGGAGCTACAAGGATCTAATAGCCTTGAAGATGTAGAATTTCAACAATTACGGCTTCCCATCAGCTGCTTGCTCACGAGACATCAGCTCTCCTACCAGTTATATACACAGGGCCAAACCATGCAGACATTTACTCACTAGGGTAAAAATGGAAAATGCTGGAGAGAGTTGAATTATATCCGGGGTAACAGAGATCAGAATCTGATCCCTGGGTTCTCAGACAGACCAAACCTGTGTTGGTTTAGCAGGAAGGCCCATTAGTAGTATAGTTGGCTGTGGGGCAGATGCATCTTATCCAGAAATTCAGAATTCTTATCTCTTCTAGGAGTCTCATTATTGTCTTAGTGGGTAGGTTAAGGTCATACCTATACCCCACACACACCCCGGACACCTCTTGGAGATTGATTTTTAACAACTCACACCCATCCTGTACCAGCCTAACCATAACCATCTGTGCCCCGCTGCTTGGACTAGGAACAACCCAACCAAATGTTGCATGGGAAGGCAGTTCTGCTGCAAAGGATAATCTTTGTGCCCTCGACAACAAATTTCCCCTTTAAAAGAGGATCTTTATGAAAAATACATGTTTCAGGGCTGCACTGGAACCAATGCAGCCGCGTACCATTTATTTTCATAAGCATCCTCTTTTAAAGGGGAGTTATGGTAAATCCTAGAAGACCAGACCACACAACAGTTTTCATCCTTAACTGATCTTCACAACCCACAAGTAGCTGGCATTAACAAAGATCTTAGCAGCAATTTGCCCGGGGTGTTTTGAGAAGGTGACCAGAGTTGGGAGAATGGGAGCTGCTGGGTGCTCAACACTTTTGAAGATCTCCCCTTATTTTGGTTCCTAAAATGGGAAACCACCTTTTTCTGCAAATCAAGCCCCAATATGCGATGTTGTGCACTCTCCCTGAGCTCTTTGTAAAATTCTGGTCAAGAGTATTATCATCATTTCCATTTTCTTGGCTGCCAGTAGTTATGCTGCCCAAGATCATGGGTGAAAACAGACAGGCACGTAACTCCACTTTAACACTTATGCAGGTTGCAGGGCTGTATTGGCACCCTATGCAGCCCCGCAACATGCATAAGAAATGTCAAAGCAGTATTAAAGCTGAGTTAAGGTGCATGTCTCTTTTTGACCCATGTTATCAAATCCAGACCCAGATATGGGATCCATTGTTTCTTACGACAGCAACAGAATTGCTAATGTGAAAGGTGTTGGGGGTCAGAGCCATGGCTATGATATCTGGCTTCTTAGCTTCCAGTTCTCTCTGCTTCAAATAGGGATCCCTTATTTTAAGGAAGAATTCCTTATTTCAGAGCCCTTCAGTTCTATAGAACATAATGGACAGAGCCACCATAGCTAGGCTGGAATGGGCCCTGGTACAAAAGTTGGAATGAGCCTCCCAAGACCTGTCCCCCAATGGTAGGGGATGCACTCCTATTATAGCGATGCCCTTGATAATGGACATCCCTTATTCTGAACACCACAGATCCATGGAACATAATGGACATCCTTTATTGCAAAATCCATCAACTCTAGCAATCCTAGCTTCAAAGACAGGCCACAACTTCGAAGAAAACCTCTTGTTACATGGTTCTGAAAGTCAGCACAAAAGCCAATTCAGAAACTCTCTCAGCTTCTCTATTCCCCAGCAAAGTTTGGAAGAGGAACTGGATCAGATCATCATGAGTGCTGAAATGAGAACACTGTGTTCTCGCGAGAATCTGCGAGATTCTCGCAAACCCTAGTGAGATCTCATGCGTTCTTGCTGAAGTTTTTGAGAATCCCGCGAGATTCTCAAAAATCCCCCCCAAAACGTTTCGCGCATGCGCAGAATAGCTGCTGTTGCCATTCTGTGCATGTGTGGCATCTGGCCGCCAATTTGCGCATGTGCCGAGCAGTTTTTGAGGTTTCTTGAAAATCCCGTGTGAGTCTCGAAAACCCCCAAATGCACTTCACATGCACAAAATGCCCACCACGACCATTCTGCGCATGCATGCCCCTGGTGGCTGTTTTGCACATGCGTAAAGGTTTGGGGGGGCTGTTTGAGGTCCTAGAGAATTTTGGCGAGAATGCCAATTCCTGACCCTGAGAATTTCGACAAGAAGGCTGTTCCTGCCAAGATTCTCACGGAGGATGAGAACTCCTTTCAGCCCTAAATGAATCACCCACATTCTGGGGCAGGGAGTTCCAGGATAACATAGGGTGTTTTCAGATGTTATGGGGCCACTTGGCCCCGTACCGAAAACAACCCTTTCATTCCCCGCCGGGGTCACCCCGTCACGCCATATCAGACGTGCCGGGGGGATCCCAGTGGGGAATCTGGGAGGGGGCGGGGCCGCGCGGTGCAACGTGCGGCCGCACGGCCCCGCCCCCTCCATGCACCCCGCCGCCCGCCCTCCGGGAGACGGGCAGGCGGCGGGGCCACTGCGGCCGCCGCGGCGGGCCGGATGTGCCGTGGCCCGGGATCCCGCCGGGGATCCCGGGCCGTGGCAACCGGCCAGACGTTACTTTTTTTTGGTCCCCGCTGGGGATCTCTTTGACCACGCTTCCCGGGACATTCCCCCGGCTAGCCCGGGAAGTGTGGTTCAAATTGACCCCATGCGGGTATTGACCGTGGCGAACATCTGGCAGCCGCCAAACAGACGTTCGAGCCACAGTGACCACAGGTGGGTATTCACCATGGTTCACTGTGATCTCGTAACGTCTGAAAATACCCATAGAATCATAGAGCTAGAAGGAACCTCAAAGAGTATCTAGTCCAGCCCATTACCATTAAGCAGGATCTACTCTGTCTGCACCATCCTGAGCGATGTCTACTTAACCTAGTTTTAAAGGCCTCCAGTGATGGGTGTTCCATAACAGCGCTTGACAATTTATTCCACAGTCTAAATGTCCTAGTAGTTAGAAAATTCTTCCTAATGTTTAGCCTGAATCTTTTCTGATTTCTTTTAAACAGCCTGGGCCTCACCTACCTGCAGAACCGCCTCACCCTCTGGAACCTGGATCGACCCCTGCGGTTGGCCGGGGGCACCCTCCTCGAGGTCCCCCAGGTTTCCCAGGTGTCGACCATGAGGAGGGCGTTTTCTGTAGCTGCACCACGGCTGTGGAACTCCCTCCCGTTGGAGGTCTGCTTGACCACCGACCTCCCCTCTTTCCGTAGTCAGTGTAAGACCTGGCTGTTCCGATGGGCCTTTACCAAAGGAGATGGGGTGGGTTGGGTTGGGTTAGGGAGGGTTTGGGTATGGATTCTTTTAATTTGGGGATTTTAGGTTGTTTTAATTGTATTTTAGTTTGTTATCTATTTTAATATGTATTTTCAAATGTTGTTAGCCGCCCCGAGATGCTTTTAGCAGGAGGGGGTGGCATATAACTTTGAATACTAAATAAATAATAACTAAATAAATAAATGCATGAATATGGTTTAGATTAATCTCTAATTCCACCACAAACAAAACTGAAAATAACAACCTAAGCATGATGGTTAGGAAATTTTAAAAGCATTTTTTTTAAAAAAAGGTTGTTTCAGATTAATTGAATTTTTTATCAGAGGGCACCATTTTGATTTTCTGTTTAAATTCATATTCTTTTGGTCAGAAGATGTTTTAAAACATCCAAATTTCATTTTGAGTTTTTTTTTAAAATAAACTGATTTTTAAAATTTATTTTAGAGGCACCTAGTTGTCCCCATAGGCAATGCCTTCTGAAACACAGCAACAAAACCTTTTGTGTGTGGTGCTGTTTGAAAATGAGCAAATTGAAATTTGGCACGTTTCATTTTGGTGTAAATTTCAAAACATTCACCAGGATTCGGCGATTTGCAATGTAAAAACCACTGTCAGGGGCAGGGGATACAAATGCAATTTCCTGGTAGCTCAATCAAACCATTTCTGGACAGTGGGAAGCCTTATCAAAACAGATTAGGCAGGATTTATCCCTTCCATTGACCTCCATGGTCTTATGCCACGGATAGATTTAACCCAGATTTTTAATATCTGTTGATACTGAAGTTTTCTTGGGTGATACTAAAGAGATATCAACTAGGTAGTATTTTATCCTGAAAAATAACCTGCCTTATATCCAAACAATAACTCCTAATGCTAAAAACCCAATTGAGTACTGAGTAGTGGTTGGGCCTTAATCCTGGAATGTAGTTAGACATTTGTAGCGGTCCCAGTTGATTTCTTCTCTGCTGCTAGACCCTGCCTATGTCTCTGCATCCATTATTGATAATGGGTGCAATCCTCGGTCCACTGAAATCAATGGTACTTTTGCCATTGACTTCAGTGGAGTCAGGATTGCAACCCAGTGTGAAGAATGGGGTGCTGGGTTATGTTATCCACTTCAAGCTATGCTAAAGGCAATCATGCAGAACTGAGCTATTAGTTATTATTAATGGAAGAATGAAGAGACTCAGGAAAATCAGTTGCTTCCCATTTCCCAAGGATATAGTCTAAGTCATTTTAATCTCCACACTCCACCCTATCAGGAAGAAATAAAAGATCGGATGTTATTTCCCAGCGCTCTGTCTTCCCATGTTGTGTCCCAAGGCAGGCAGGTAGGTAAGTGGGAGTTAATGGCACATCGGCAACACGGGCCATATTACACCAAACACTAGGTTAAACGCAAGAAGGTAAAATAACAAAGCTGCAGTGATACATCAGCGTTTTACAAAAATGGTAAAAGTGTAGCAGGCCATAAAAGAGCACCAGAAAAGAGTGGTACCAGCCAATGTCCTTTAAAACCATAAAGAGAGCACCTAGGCATGGGCAAGGCAGCTGACTCAGCAGGGTTAGGCTGGCTACGTAGCAGCTCATAGTGAGCATCACTAAAATGAGAGTGTTTGGGTCAATTAAAACATAGTGAACTGTTAAAAGCGTGTGGCAACAGCTGCAAAGTGTGAGAGCTTCCTCTCGGAGCAACTGCTGGTGGGTGACCAATATAAAGCCTCCAAGGGACAACTTCTCAGTGGTCCCTGCAGAAGGACTTCCTTCAGTTCTGGAGCACGGGATTGATCTCACAAAATTTGGAGGCTTAGTGCTCTTCCCAAATTGTTTGCCAGCACATCACAAGTCAAGATTTAAAAACCGAGGTAAAAATCACTAAAAGTGACTGCCACGCGCTCACCGGATGAATGGAGGGCAGATTTCACAGCCCCGTCAGCCTGCTCATTACCCCTAGTTCCTACATGCCCAGGGATCCAGCAAAACACTCGGATACCCTGAGGCAAGAGGGAGTTAACTGCAGCCATATGGTGGCAAGCAGGGAGTCCAGGAATTGCAGGAAATTCAAGGGTCTGAATATATAATGGACTCACTTCTGAAACTGCAGAGTTGACACAAACTTCATAGCCAGAAAAACTGTGTAGAGCTCGTCAGCAAAAGTGGGACATTCTCAAGGAAGCCTGCATTCAATGCTGAAGTCCCCACAAACCACTGACACCTCCACCTTCTAGCTTGGAGCCTTTTACGAAAATGGCTTTTGAATTGGAATGAACCAGCAAGTATTATTTCCGATAAAGTTGGTGATCCCATTCAGGTGGCATTGTGGAATGAGAAGTCCAAGCCAGCAAATAACAAGAAGATGGATGACTTGTGGCCCAAGGTGGAAGAGTGACAGCCTCACATGTGATGCCATCCAAGGTGAGGTCCAACTACTGCATGGGAGACTTTGACTAGTTCCCCAAAGATGGAACAAAAGAGTCTTGAGCACTGCAACAGAAAGTCCTTTGGACCAGGTCCTAAAAAGAGAATCCCAAATCAGATGTCCTGGTAAGGATTGGAGCTTGACTGCCAGTGCGTATTGCAGGAACAGCTCCATGCGGTGTACACTGACTTAGAGGGAGCTCAAAAGCCTCAGCATAAAGACTATGCACTTGTAAAGTACGATAAGCAGATGAAGTCCCTGGTTGTGAATAGGGTCTAGCTTTTGTAAAAGTAAGGGTCTTGCAAAGCCATGGACTATGGAGGCATAGTCCAATTTCAAATGAACCAATGCCCTATAGATCTGCAGCATAGATCAGTGGTCCACTCCCCAAGAAGTGGAAAAGACAGCATGAAGAACATGGAGCATGTTCAGTTACTTTGCACATTTAACCTTCAACTGGTGAGCATGGGGGAGAAAGATTCCTATCCATTAAGAGTCACAGGAACTTAATTTCTGCCAAAAACGGGAATGGTTGCACCGCCCAACCACAGGAGGTCTGGTTTGGTGTGAAGGCCTTGCAGATGGTGAAAATGCATGCAAGCAGTCTTTTTCTTTGAGAACCTAAAACCATGTTCAGTGGTCCACCATTAAAGGCAGTTAAAGGCTCTTTGCAGATGCTTTTCTATATAGTGCATATTAGAGAACTTACAATAAATTTGAAAATAATCTATGTAGAGTCAATTTCATACAGATCAAGGTAAGGAATCTGCAATACAGTTGATCTTGACTAGGGGTGAAAAGAATGTTCAAATATAAAATATCCATTGGATTTTGCTCCTCTATCCTCATTTGTTGGGTTGGATATACCGCCTGCTCTAACAGCATTGGATTGGTCTGTTTTGGTATTTTTATTTATTTATTTATTTGTTTATTTATTTATTTCAATTTCAATTTCAAATTTATTTGGCATTAGCTTTCGCTTTAGCCTAATGTAAACTTACAAATACAATATGACGTATTTACAACAACATACACTAAAACCAATTTTGTATTGTAAATAACTCTGTTTTGGTAAGGATCGGTCTGGTTCATTTTTGGGGAGACTCAGTCTGGTTCGTTATGGATGTCTGGTTGGGAAGAATTATGGTTTGGTTTGGTTCGGTTTGAGGTGGCAATTGGTTTGGTTAAGCATGGATCAGTTGGGGAGAATTGGCTTGGTTCGGTATGGATCAGTTTTGGGGGACTCTGTCTGGTTTGGTTTGTGCATAATTGGTCTGGTTCATATGGATTGGTGGAGAGTATCAAGTCTGGTTAGCTATGATAGATCTGGTTCAGTTTGGAAAGAATGTATAGTTAGGTCCAGATCAGGCTGGTTTGGTTTTTGGAGAGGTGAATTGGTCTGGTTTGGTATGGATCGGGTGGGAAGAATAGGTCTGGTTTGGTAGGGATCGGTTGGGGGGTACTGATATGATGAAAAAAAACCTAAACCCCTACTGAACCAAACTCCCAGCCAACTACACCATGGACCAAAATGAACTCCAGACATCCAGATTGAACCGTCTAAAACCCCTACCAAACCAAGCTCCTGTATACACACCACGCACCAAACTGAATTCCCAGCCATCCAGAGTGAACCGAGTAGCAATCATGAACCGAACTGAACTTACCAATACCCAAACTGAATTACATCGGAACTCTGCTCCAATGTGCACATTCTCCTTCCAATCAGCTCAAGAGGATAATAACTTTGAATAACATTTTCAATATCTGTTTCATCTCTAATCTTATTTATATTTATTTATTTATTTTATTTTGCAAATTTCTTGACAGAGAACAGAGTGATGCTAAGGACACTGATCTGCAGAATGCCCTCCTCCTGTTAAAAAGGGCATGAGTATGTAGCACCAATGTGAACCCTAAAGAAGGGATCCTTAAAACTTTCAGGATAAAGATGGTTGCCCCATAACATGTACCCATGTAAGTCCTGAAGTTCCATGAAGTATCGTAGGCTTTTTCCAGGTCAAAGAACACCGAGACGAGGTGCTCTGTATGTATAAAAGCTAGGGCTGAAATGAAGTCTTTGGAAAACTTCGGAATTCGGCGAAGCTTACTGTATTCAGTTCAGAAATTCTGAATTCTGAAGTTCCAAGGACCAAGACCTTTATTCGGAAAACTCTGGAAACTTTGGGAACTGCTGCACATGTGGGGGGCTGGTGGACAGTTGAGCTTCTTCTGGAAATAAAATTTCGTGCCATATTTGGTAGGAAGGGGGTATGGGAGGGGACAGCTGAGTGATGGTAAGCCAGATGGCAAGTTTCGATTGGCCGGTCAAGCCAGATGGCCAACTTTTGATTGGCTGGCAGGGTAAAATAAAAGTGGCTGCAGCCATTTTGTCCATTCTCTTTGGTGATGTTGGCTGTGTGCTACAGTGCTGCTGGATCTGTAAGTAATTGGCTGATGGGGGAGTGGCGTCTGGCCTGGCCTGGCCTGGCCTGGTATGGTTTGGTCTGGCCTGTCCATAGGGCCAATGCTGGGGGATGGGGGTTACCTTTACCATGCCATGCTGTTTTTTTTTGTTTTTTTTTTTAAAGTTCTGCCTGCTGCCTGGTTGGCACTTGACACCATGAGGTCAGAGGGATCTCTCTGCATGGCTCCACTTCCCCTTACCTGGTCTGTTCAAGTTACCAGTGCCACAGAACCATGCCATGCCAAGAGGGTTCCGGGATGGGGGGTGAATGTCTGATTTCCTGACTGGCTTGCTGTTGGGAGTCTGGTTTGTCTGTTCAAGCCTGGTCTGTTCAGGTTACCAGTGTCTGGTCTGTTCAAGTTACCACTGTGCCACAGTACCAAGAGGGTGCCCACGGGTGTGTGTGAATGTCTGGTTTCCTTCTTGTGGGTGTTATCAGGCTGGCTGGCTTTTGGTGGGATTTCTCCACGCAGTTGCACTGGTTTGTTGGATTCTTCTTGAGCGAATGTGCCACTCTTCCTAGTCTGTGTTTTCTGGGCACTGCTTGGTTGGCATAATGATGATTTTACAGTGGGTGCACTCACTGCTGAGGTGGGCCATGCTGTGCGGTTTTTTGTTTCTTCTGAACGCAGTTGCACTTTAGTGGGGTTTTCTTCTGGACCGATTGTCTCACTCTTACTTTTCTGGGTAGTGCTTTGGCCGTGGGTTAAAGAACTTTTGCCAAGCTGTGACCAGCCAGGGCACTGGGGGAATACTTTCTAGTTTCTTTCTGGTTAATAATATGTGTGTGGGGGGGAATGGGACTTGTCTTCTATAGGTGGGCTGGTCACACACAATGGAGGCTTTTGGGGGAGGATATGTCTGGTTTCTTGTGTGTGGTTGTTATGGCTGCTGGTCTGGCTGGTAGCACCCATGGGGCCACACACGGACCCCCTCCCCAAAAGTTTGTTGAAACTTGATCAATTTGATTTGCTTGCTAATGTAGTCTTTGGACTTCCTTTGGTGGGGCCCCCCAGTCCAACCCCCTCCCACCCACCCTGAGTTTCAAGCCTTGCATGTGCATCATTCATGGGGCAAGCTTGGGGGTGGGGGAACTTACTGATCACATACCCTTTTGGTTTTTTATTTACATGGTGGTGGTGTTTTTTGTGCTGGCTTCTGTTCTGTCACTTTCACTCTGTGTTTCATCCTGTTGGCAGGCACAGCAGGGGGAGGAAGGGAGGCATGTGTTGTTGTGCACCCTGACTGGCTAGGCAATTAAGAGGGAGGGGGAAGGAGGATGGGGTGGATGAGTTCTTGTGCACATTGTGCACACCCAGATTGGTTAGGCAATTAAATGACTGCAGCTGCTGCACATGGCAACATCTGCTGATGTGCTAAGTTGGTGCCGAAGAGTTCTGAGTTTTCCAAAGTTTCTGAAGTTTTCTGATATCCCGGACTTCAGTTTCTGAAGTCTAAAGCTTCGGAAAGAGTGCTGAAATGCCTCCAGGTAACCGGTCCGAGTATTTGGAACTTTGGAATTCAGTCCAAGTACCTGAAAGTACTATTCAGTTCAGCTCTAAACCTCCCAGATTATTATTATTATTATTATTATTATTTATACAGCGCCAGCGGTGTCCTTGGCACGGTACAATCAGTAAATAGACAAGTCCCTACCCCAAAGGGCTTATAATCTAAGAGAGACAAGGAAGGGAGAGGTGAACATTGAGAAAGATGGATACATTCATGGAGGTTGAGAAAATGCAGGTGCAGGTGCTTAACTTAGTTACAGGGAAGAGATTCTGAGTGAGGGATCTGACCCCAGATCAGAGTTTCCAGGTGTGCCAAATGATCCAGAGTAGAATGTTGTCTAGAGAAGCCACACTGGGTGCACTGCTTCTCTACTACCAGACCAAGCAACATTGACCATGCATCTTAGTACCCTACAGAAACAACACATCAATGCAGTTGGCCCAAAAGTCACATTCTGGGGGTCAGACCCAGGCTTGAGAATGGGAATAATAATAATGACAGTAAGCCACAACTTCAGAAACTACCCAGTTGTACAGCTGCAACAGGAGGTCAAGAGTGGCAGGAAAAAGCTGTCACAGCATCTCCTAGTGAATATTGTCCAGTCCAACAACAAGGCTATTGACCAAGCGCAATGATACATGAAGTTCTGACATCATAAAGGAATGGATGGATATTAGAATAGGTCAGAGCACACATTAGTCTTTCGTGGTCTTAACATAAATGGGCAGATATATGCCCCCAAACCACATGACACAATAAGATGGACAGTGAAAAAATTAGCCCTTTAATAGTTCCTGTTACTAAAGTCTCAAGGAGCCTAAAGGAAAGTGAATATACATAGTCTGCTTTATCATATGGATTGATCAAAAGTATTGCCTAACCCACTGGAGGTTTCGGGACACAACATTTTGAACTTATTTCAGATCACAAAAAAATACGTTGTGCCAAGGAAACCAGAGGCTCTGACTGTCAAAGCACTTTGCCATTTGTTATGGCAGTGCTTGCTCAGGGCCAGTGCTTTGAGGAGTGGAGCCATATTACAGCAATGTATTATCTTGAGGGGTATTGAACCATAGCCAATGTAAGACTTGGGGAGACGGCAGAAGTTCCTCCCACCCATACGTTTGATGGATAGTATTGTATCATATGACGTTGTCCAGCAAGGAACTGATGTGATGCCACTGCAGTCAATGCTGGGTTCTAGAATTTTCAGACAACACCAGGTTCTAGAATTTTCAGCCAAAAGTTCTAGCATTTTTGGACACAGAGATACAAACAAAACTGAATCTAGAACTAATGATCTAATTAGTAGGCCTAATTTCTACTAAGGTGAAGGTATCATTTTGTTTTAGCCGTTGTCATATCTCACTCACTAAACAGTGGTTTGATTGTGTCTGTGCCACTTTATAGTGACATACTGTAAGGGGTAGGGTTATGAGTTTTTGCATGAAATGTACACTTTTCACTACTCTGTAGATGTGACTGAACTTGGCCTAGTGTGACACCTTACCAGTCCTATCTCTACATCATCCTTAGGCCCAAGGCAATTGCCCTGGATGGCTACTCTCCCCACTTAAAACCACTTGTGTATTTTATTCATAATTTATGGGTTACATTTTTTTTTACACATTGCGTCAGTAGGTGAGCAGCATATTAGGAGAAATGTACAGTGAATAATATACAATATATGCTTTCGTGTGTGTATGTGTTTGCACACATGCAAATGTATTTCTGAACACTTCTAATCCTAACTTTGCCACTGACCTATGGTATGACTTTGTCGTCACTTCATTTCTTGGTACAGCTTCTCCCTCCCCCCTTTTGTCTGTCTTGTCTCTTTAGCCGGAAAGCAGTTGTGAGGCAGGCGCTGTCTCTGTGTGCTCCTACAATGGGGTTCTGATCTCAGTTGAGGCCCTCACTATTGTAATGCAAATGGATAACAACTGCATGAAAAAGTCAGGTCAGAGTTCTCTGCCAATGAGACGACAGGAGGAGAGCAAGACATAAAAATGCTCCTGAAATTCATATTGTCAGTGTAGCTGTCTCCACCTCCCAACTGGGTTTTCTGGCAGTCTGTCAGTACTTTTCCTCAGTACCAATCTGACAATGTACTTTGGTTGCATCCTCAAGTCCTACGGAAATCACCTGGACTGGAAAGTTTTCTCTTTGCTTTTCGTCCACGTTGACTCTTGAGTCTTCCCGTTGTACACACAGCTCTAACAAAAATAAAAGGGCAGCATTTTGACCACACCATGTTAGTATAAATCAGTTTGATAGTGGGATATGGGGGTGGGGGGAATTAAGCAGGACATGTGGGGGGCGGGGCGTGGTCCAATGCAATAGTAAGTTAGTTGCCATTCATTTCAAAGGAGCAAGCTCAAAGAGGCTATCCAGTGGGGTGTAAAATCAAGGAATCCAGTGGGGATAAGGGGGATGAGCAGGGAGGAAGAGAATGGAAGGAGTCAGCTTTTTGGGAGAGGGGCTGGGGATGAATGCTGAGTTCCATAGGCAGAATCCGGGTGGGTATTTTGAATGCCTCTCTTGTCTGTGCCATCTTGAGCGTGGTAGATCCCAGTGCAGACAGAATGATTGCGCTTGCTCATGCTGTGCCCATCAGAGCTGACACGGATGATTGGGAGGCCGAGGTTATTGCTGTTCTTATTATTCATGGAGCTCTGCTGGTGTGTACAATGCTGTACAAACAGAGAGGGAGCCAGTCCCTGATCACAGAGCTGGTAAATGGATGTCAGATACTGACACGGCAGTTCAGTCCCGTACCAGACAAGGGGCTGAGAGCGCAGCTCGACTTACAACGGGAGATATCTGGGAAACGAAATCCATTGTGGGCTTGATCCTGACTTTGGTAAAGCCAGCGTCCCTCATAGCGTTGCAGTGGTGGTTTGGAGACAGCAATTAAGAGGTTTTCCTGGAGCACTAGCTGCTTCAGCATCCAGCTGAACACACTGGAGGTTATCAAATGTAAGGCTAGTCACTTGTTTTTGGCTTATACACACCTTTGCCTGTTACGTCTGTCTGTGTTAACATGCTTTGTGCTACACGCACTTTGTGCCACACGCACAACCAGAAAGCATGTTGACAGACAACCCGTAGCTGCTACTTTAAGTCTAGAGATGTGCACTGCCTTACTTCTGGTCCATGGTGATCTGAGAGAAGAGATTTACTGTTTATGAGTCCTGCACCACCAGCTGCACCAGCGTTCTCTGGGGTTCTGGGAGTGGGGGAAGCATTGCACAGTAATGGGGGGTTCAGCCACAAGACAGAGGGGAATGAGGAAGTGGGAAAAGGTCAAATGGTGGATGGGAGGAGACTATTGGGTAGCTGGTCCAACACACATTGGCTGTTATGTTTGTACAACTAGCTACCTGATTATGATGACGCCACTGAATTCAATACAGAATGACTTTGCGACTTGTTTATCGTTATGTCTGGTAAGACTCACTGAGACATTGAACAGGAAAGGTTGATGTTGTGATAGGGGCCCAGAGTGGGGAAAAGACTACTGAAGGGATCAGCCTCTGCTCTCCTCTCTCCACTGGCTCCCCTTCCTGAGCGTATTCTGCACAAGCTCCTCATCTTCACCTACAAAGCCCTTCACAATCTTGCTCCCCCCTACCTCTCTGCCCTGATCTCCCTCCGAACCCGTTCGAGCACTCCGCTCCTCTTCCATCCCCTCCCTCACCCTCCCACACCTCCGCTGCTCCTCCAACTGCCTTCATCCCTTCTTCCTCACTGCCCTGCATGCCTGGAACTCCCTCCCTGCCCTCATCCGCCTGGCCCCCACCCTCCACACCTTCAAGTCCCTCCTCAAAACCCACCTCTTCCGCTCCGCCCTTCCTAACTCCTACTAATCATCCCCACCCAGGATTATCCCCCACCTGTTATCTGCAAACTCCTATTTACTGCAACCAAGCTGAGAACATGTACCTGAGCTCTCGCATCCTCGTGAATGTTGCATCCCTTGTCTCTCCCTCTGTTCCCCCTTCCCTGTCTCCCCTCCCCCTGTCTTTAGATTGTAAACTCTCGGGCAGGGACCGTGTCTATTTTATTCTCTGTAAAGCGCCAGAGAATAATAAAGCGCCAGAGAATAATGCTTATAATAATAATAATAATGAATAATAATCATGAATAATGAATAATGCAGAGCCAGCGTAATTGAGTATATAAGGTGCTGGACCTACGAGATCAGGGTTCAAATCCCATCTTAGCCATGGACTCACTAGGGGTAAAAACAGATGTGACAGCAGCTTACTTTGTCACGCTTTGTCCTGGACCTCATGTGCACATCTGTGCAGGTACTGCCAGATGTTGGCCCAGGATTGCCCTGGACTGTGTCAGTAGCTAGCCTGGGCTGTGACCTCAGAAAATCTCCGAGGTCACAGTCTGGAGAAAGGCCCACCTGACTAGGCCGCAGTGGTCTATCACCTCTGTTGGCAGCCCACCAACCTGGCTCAGATTGGGGCCGTCAGCATGGGGGTGGGGCTGGCCGGCTGCATGCTCATTTTTCTCCCCTGCATCCCAGCCACAGTCATGTTCAGTGACCTGGCCCAGACTGTCTGCTGTGGTTTTTCCTCCCTGGGTCGGACCACTGTCGCACCGCCATCACGTGTGTTTTTTTACTCTAGGTAGCTTTGAGCAAGTCACTCTCTTGCTTGGCCTTGGTTTCCCATCTGTAAAATGGGAATAATAATGACCTACCTCACAGGGTTGTTGTGAGGGTGAACTAGATAAGGGTCGTAAAGCACTTTGAATGCTGAAAGTGCTATGGAAATGATAAATAACGATCAGGGAGCTGTATATACTGTGTTTTCCCCACTTCCTCCCAATGGGGAAAAAGCTGTGAACATGTTCCCTGGTAATAATATTAAAAATGAATGTGGCCTGTTCCCAAAAGGAGTTGGAAGGCCTTATTCTAAAATCTTTGTTTTTTGAAATTCAGATAAATTTGACTTCACATGTTTTCTGGTTCCGTATTTTGTACTTTGTTATTGATCCCCTTGGTATCTTCCATTTTTTCTCTCCTTGGTGGTACTACTTTGTATTTGTTATTTATGTATTTTGTTATTTACATGTTTTTGAATTTGTGCAAGTCCTGATTGGGCCGTCTGCGTCACATAACGCAGGGACAAGGGACTGGTCATGGAAGAAACCCATGAGCGAAGAGCTGAAGAGACGAGCTAACGAAAAATGGAATCTTGATGAAGTAACGCAAAGCTGAGAATAATGTCCCGACATATAGCAAAGTGATGAGCTTCACAGCCGCAACAATTTAGAATATGCTGACTCCAGCCATTCTGCTGTAAGTGACACAGTTATATGCTGAGCTGCCCAGTCACGCTGCCTCCCGGAGGCAGGTGGGGCTATTTAAATCTCCCACCTGGCACTTGGGCAATGCAAGAACCAGGCCTGGGGTAGCGTGGCAAGATGGCATGAGCGGTTGCCACAGAACAGCGTTACGTGCCTGCACCACAGCCGAGTGGCACAGAAAAGAGCTGGTCCCATGTGCCATGGTTTAGGGGGGGGGTGCGCTGGAGATGAGCAGCGCAAGACAGAACTGGACCAGCACCTGATGCCTTCACTGCTGGGGAGAGTCTCTGTGTGGGAGTCTGTGTATCTCTGGGTAATTTCAGACGTTACGTTACCACGGTCAACCACGGTGAACCCCCCGTGGTGGCTGTGGTACCGTAACATCTGTTGGGCCCAAAAGAGAGTCCCGCCAGTGTTTACCCCAGGCAGGAATCTCTTTGACCACGCTTCCAGCCCTCTGGCCGCCCGGAGCTCCGGAAGCGTGGTCAAAGAGATTCCCGCTGGGGGTGAACACCCTGCAGGAATCACTTTGGGGCCCAACAGACGTTATGGTACCGCGGCCGCCACGGTGGGTTTCACCATGGTGGGCCGTGGTATAGTAATGTCTGTTACCGCTCCACGGTCTGGAATCGGCAGACGGTATCGGCTGTTACCGCTGCCGATTCTGGGCCGTGGCCAATAACCCGGGGTGCGGGCGGGCGCTGCGGCTGGATTGGCTGCTGTGCCCGCCCATCTCCTAGAGGGCGGGCGGCTGGGGAGCGTGGGGGGGTGGGGCTGTGCGGCCACACATTGAGCCACGTTTTCGAGGATGATCCGGGCACCATCTCCAAAAGCGTGGTTA